>VDFB02000007.1:132951153-133286951 GCA_007258455.2 Sequoia sempervirens | reverse complement strand
ACTTGCCATGATACTTATGGTTCTTGACAGGTGCAGTTGCACACCCATCTTCTTTTAGTTTTGTAATGATTACAGGGAAAGTACTTGCCACTAAACCAACAATACACCTATCATCTACCCTCATTGCTATGCAAGTCCTTATTGACACTCATGTTCATGATGCATTTCATGCTAGGCCATCACACTCACCTATCACACACCTTTATTTTTTATAAGCTGAAGCAAGCATGATCGCAAATAAAGTCCATCTATCATCCACATTACATTTCTCTATTAGTGTGCATTATAGGTTCATTACATTTCATCTCGTATCTATTTTAAGTTATTTAGATTAATCATGTTTGGGTATTCTATGCATCTTAGATTCATCTCATTAATCATTCATATCGATATTAAACCATACTATTAACACATTACATACATTGCCACCTGCATCACAAATTGTTAGATCCATACACATAGTGTAAAGTCATAAATTATCCATCACATCCTGCATCATACATAATTAGTTGTCATATATATCATCTTTCTCATCCATATAAGCATAACCATACATGATCACAAGCATATATATACATTGCATTATAATGATCATCCATAATAAAATCATAAACACATACATATGCATAAATAAAATCATCCATCACATAAACATAACATAGTGTCAATAAAGGATCTCACATATCATATAATAATGAAAATACAATGTCCATCTCATAGTCCATAATAATATTCATCGCATATATCATCAAATAAAGTACAAATACAAGGCTCTAGATCAAATCTAATCTCTGCTACTTTATACTATACATCCATCATGCACCTATCAAAAACTGGTATCCTGTCACCTATCCTCTCCCCTCTCTACTATGAGCTTCCCACATCTGATCTTTGGGGTGAGTCTGGCACTCCCAATCTACGTGGAGGAGTCTCTCTCTAGCTGTTGTATCCATGGGTACGTGTCCCTCCTGATTGAGATGGGTCTGGCATCTATGGCCTTGCTCGAACATAGGGAGGTACTTGTCCCTCCTCTAGCATTGCTGTATAGTAGGCCAACATATAATAGCTTGCCTCTTGCATGTACTCATCCCACTCTACCACTTGATATTTGGATGCATCCCATTCTCCCATCTATCTGTCCTGGGATACACATATGGATCTCCTCTCCTACACCCATGCATCCTATGCTAACCTTAGCTGATCAATCTATACCCACATCTGTGACACCTGCTCTATAGTCCTATCCCTCTCACCCTGCATGGCCTATATCTGTGCCTACAATCTCTACACCTCTACCCCCATCTCGCCACCCTCACCCTGTGCTGCCTGTGCCTGAGCCTATGCTGCATATCTCTCTCTCTCTCTCCACAACCTGTGCCCATACCACTGCCACATCCCTCTCCCTCTATAGGGTTTGCACTTGTATCCATGCTGCATCCCTCTCTCCCTATAGGGCCTGCACCTGTGTCTGTCTTGTGTTCCTCTTTGCCTCCAGGGTCTACACCTGGTCCCTCATAGTATCCTCCCTCTCTTGCATCAACCCCATATCTCCCACTATCTTCTCTGCTACCTTGGCTCTATCATAGAGCTTGTCTCACTCTCACCTCAACTCATTCATATCCCTCAGTAACCCCTCCACCTATCTCCTCAAATTATCCATGTCCTTCTCTACCTCCGCCATTGTCCTTGATGATACCTGCTTTGTCACTCCTCTAGGATCTTGCTGTCCCCTCGCTTGTAGTATGGTCACCACACCCTCTAGCCTGTCTCACTCCCATCTCACTATCACTGCCTCGTCATGCTCCCTAGATACCTCTCCCTCAAGTTGAGTAACCTTTGCATGTAGCTGGCTCACCTCGACTCACAGACCATCCCTCTCTACCCGTAACTCCTCATGCCGTGACACTACATCGACTACATCCCTAAAATCCCTCTCACCCTCTACTTGTACTCTGGCCACCTCTACTCACAACATGCTCACCTCTACGTCTAGTTTGGATCTTGCAACCTCTGTATCTCTTAGTCTCTGCTCGGTGATTTGTAATCTTGGCACAACTCCTCTCAACAGTATAGCTGGATCCTCTGCTATAGGTGGTACCATGGCCAATGAGGGGTATCATGAACATCCATGTCCATCACCTCCACCTCTACCTCCTCTCTCTCATCCATCATCTCCACCTCTGGCTCATCTCTCTCCTCCTAGGCCTCGATCTCCACCCGAGCTCTCCTTTGCTATCTTTGCCTCATCCTCACCCTCTCCTGCTACCCTACGGCCCTAACCTCTCCTTGTCCTCTCTCCTGCTACATTGTTGCTCCAACTGCCTCCTCATCTCTCTCATCCATCATCTCCACCTCTACCTCACCTCTCTTCTGCTCTATCTCGATCTCCACCTTGACTCTCCTCTGTTGTCTCCTCCTCCTCACCCTTTCCTACTGATTTGCGGCTACAACCTCTCCCTATCCTCTATCCTGTTGACTTGCGGCCCTAGCATCCCCATGTCCTCTCTCTTACTACCCTATTGCTCTAGCTGCATCCTACCCTCTCCTCTGCTATCCCCTCCTCCCTCTCCTTTTTCTTTCTAATCATAGTTCATCATCTGGCCCAAAACCCAATGTCCCCACAATCAGCTCCTCTGGCGTAATCCATAGGGGTAGGTGACGTATCGAACTATCACTCCTTCCTCTTCCTCCCCCCGTCCTACCCGAGTAAGGTACTAGTTGCAATGTCTCCCAATTCTCTCTCGCAAACCTTGGTGAAATTGATTCTCCCCATGGCTGCTCTTGCGAGATCCATCAGAATCTCTCGGGTCCATGTGAAATGTCCTGTGGCAGCCCAAACTATTTGGTAAACCTGTCTAGCCTATGTGCCTCAACTATTTGTGGCTCCCTTCCAACTATGTAGCATCTGGTGTAGAAGTAGCCTCTATGTTTTTCCTCATCCCTCCTCCATCCTAAAAACCGCTGTGTCATGTGTGGCCTCCACACTATATCCTTCTCCTGTAGGTCATCCAGTGTCCTCCATGTGTCTATATCCCCGAAGCCCTCATAGTGCCATACCCAACCATACTCTACCCCATACTAGTAAGCTACTGGTGATGTCATATCATCCAATCCTGCTCTCACCACTCCTAGCTTGGCAACACTAATGTGCTCCAAAGCCCATACCTATAGCAACGTCACCTATGTAATACTGAGTACCTCTCAGTAGCACATGATGTGCTGGTCTCTATACAACTGTGCTAGTACACATGTACCCCATGTGAATTTCCCCTCTCTCCCCTCAATGATGTGTTGTATCACCTCCATGTAGCTCAGGCTATAGAAACGCCTACTCTGGTCTGGCAACAACAACCCACTAATTAGTCTGCATAGGTATAGTGGTAGTGGTGGCACCCCCAACACTAGGTATCCGTCCATGTCCAACCTCTGCCTCTGCATCAGAAGGTCATCTCATCCAAACAATACCTATAGGGTATGATCCAACACTACCCTATCTGATGTCATTGCACTCACCAGGTGGCCTGCTATAATAGCCTCAGTATCCACCATACGTCCTTTAGCGTCACAGTTATCTCCCTTGTTGGGAGATGGAAGGTCGAAGTCTCCGAACTCCACTGGTCTATGAGGGTTGTCACCATTGCCTAATGAACTCTAATCATAGGGTATCCCAATAAGTGCAACAATCCTACTCGTGACAGAGCCTCATGGTTTGCTCCATTCATGGTTGCTATTGTCACCTCCAACACCTTTGACTACCTCTCATGTGCTCGCAAACTGTTGAAATTTTTCATCCATACCACACCACATGTCAGTCATCCCATCCTTTCATTCATTTATCCCTCTTTTCCATTTCCTGGCCCCGAGCTATCTTTTCACTACTTTTTCCCCTCCCCCTTTTCTAGCCCAACTTTACCTGGTCTAGTTTTTCTTTTTCTCCCCTCTCCCCCATTCCTCCCCCCTTGTCTACCCCTTGGGTGTGCTCACTTGCCTCGGCCATGGGTGAACCTACCCTGGTCATGGGCAAGGCCACTTGATTGGTAGATGAACTCACCCCAGCCTGCGGGCAAGCTTGCCCCGGCCCGCGGGCGAGCCTGCCTTAGCCGTGGATGAGCCCGCCTGGAGGGCGAGTAAACCCACCCCCGGATGGGTGGCCGCACCTAGGTAGGGACACCCCTATCCTGGGTGAGGTTTCCCCTCTTGGGGAAGGGTCACCCCCCTTATGGGCGAGGTCACCCCTCTATTGGGCGAAGTCGTTCAATCCCCCCTAATCTAATTTTTGAGGAGGATTTTCCTGATCCCAGGGCAAATCCACCCTCCCCTGTTTTCCTTTTTCCCTTTTCAAGCAATTCTTTTCTTTTTTCTAGGTTGCTTTACCCTCTAATTGGGAAAATTCACCCCCCTTTCTGCCACCTCTAATAGGCAATTCTGCTTGCCTGCCTAGCGAAATCAAAATTTCACTCCCAACCCATTTTTCTAAACTGACCCCATCCCAAAAACCATGATTTCAAAAATGCGTTAAAAATTCAAAATACATCATAAAATGCTTAAAGTCACCAAGGGGTTTTGAGCCTAACCTGGTGTGGAACCACATGCTCATGGAAAAAGTGCCGTACCTCATCCCCCTAGTGGATGATGTCATCATCATAATCGTCTGACATCCTCATCTCCTTGTTTCCTTCCTCTCCTCTTCTCTCTCTCTCACTCAACTGCTAGGTGTGCAAATGAGGAATAGTAATTTCTAAAATTACCTTATATAACCTTTTCCCTCCATTTTTCACTTTTTTAATTGAGGGGTATTTTTACCCTTTATTTAAATCTTTTTTAATTCAACTAATCCTCTAACTTCCCAAGGCTGCTATTTGCGAACCGTGTGTCCATTTGACTCCATTCAAAATCCAATCTTCCTAGTTTTTTGAGCTCTATCCAAAAACGCCTTGCATTTTCTCATATCAAGAAGTCACTTGGAGCCCCTTTTTCTTCCCCAACTGCCCTCTCGAGGGGGCATACTCTACTATTTTCCCCATTCCCTTTTCATGGTCATTCCCTTGTGAGATTGGGGCATCTCCCTTCATTTCCCTCCATTTGGGCAGCTCACACAACTTCTCCCATGCTAGGGCATCATTTTTCTAGTCGCTTCCTCTATAGAGTCATCTGCATTTTATTTTTCTTTGAAACAATATTATTCTAACATTATTTCAAAGAGGGGAAAAATATAGACATCCAAATTTGACCACTCCCATATGGTCAAATATGTCTCCTTTAACCGTCTATTCCATCAATATTAGTTAAATGATTTATTTAATTAATATTCCTCATTTTTCCTAAGGTTCATAAAGTATTTGATTCAATAATTAAATACTTTACCTTTTATCCTTTCCTCTCTAAATTAAATGAATATATCAATTTATTTAATTTAGTCATTTAAACTTTCTAAATTTAAATCAATTTTAAATTCTTCTTTTTCTCTCTTCTTGTCACATCCTCCATAACCCTCTTCTAATCTGGATTAGTTTAATTAATCCATGATTAGGATGTGCACACCTTAATTAGGATTAGTGTCACATCCTCCATATTCTCCCACTTGCCTCTAATCCCTCATTAATCTCCTTAATCACATGCCATCTTTGACATGTCCTCCAAGTCAACCTTTCATAAGTGCTTTCCTTTTTTGAGACTTGACCTCTTCCCCATGTGAATTTAAAATTCACATTTATTCACTCAATGCATTTCTCTTCCCCATGCAAGTTGTTGGAAAATTCTAAATTCTCTCACTTGTCACATTAGCCACATGGGACAAGGGATTCCTTTATAAGGACCTTGTCTTATCCACAAGGTACTTCTCATCATATGAATTTAAAATTCATATTTATTATCCCAATCACTCATCCCTTCGAATCATGTGAATTTAAAGTTCACATGTATTCCCCCAACTTCTTTCATCCCCATGATGATAAGAGAGGACTTTCTAAAATTCCTCACTTGTCACCATCACCCTCATATGGGGACAAGGATTTCCTTTTTAAGGAGATCTTCTCCTAATCCCAAGGTACTTGCAAGTACCTCCACCTCACATGTCCTTTTTCCAACTCATTTGTCTTTGTGACATCTCATCCTCCACATGGAAAGATGTGAGGGCTTGTGATTCCTAAACTCACCACAACCCTTCATCTTTCCCATGTTGGAAAAATATTGACCATCCATTTCTCTAGAGATTCTTCCCTTAGAATGACAAATTTTCTCTCAATTGATTCATTCATCACATTTGCAATTCAAGCTCAAGCTCTCAAGAATACTTGCATTTTGGCATTCTCATAGCCTACATTTTTGCATGCTTTAACCTCTCATCACTTGCATTTGAACTCATCTATCAAAATACCCAAGTAGCTCATTGAATTCATCATCTAACCTAGATCATTTTGCATCCATTTTTAGTCCATTTTCCATCAAGGAGCACACATTTATCAACCATCAAAGGGCCAACCAAGGAGCAACTCATACAAGGTATAAATATGTTTTTCTTTATCTTTATTTTGTTTGAGTTTAATGTAGCCCAATCTTGAGGTGTTGAAGTGTTGATTCCTTCTTTTGCATGTTGTTTTGCATCATTTAGGATATTTAAATAACACTTCTCATAGCTACAATCACTTGGAAGACTCAAATTGTTTTTCCCACAAAATATCCTAGATCACACATGTGTCCTTTACTTCCCAGTAAAGTGCATGTCACCAATACAATCACTACTTTTCATTAACTCCTATGAAATCAATGCACTTCACATCATTGGTACACCACGATATGTGCTCTTTCAATTCACAGCTGCACCAAGATTTAATTTCCATTTCACACGTATGATAGGTAAACTCACATGATTAAAATTAGCTTTCATTTCGTATTCATTATTATTTATTGTTTAAATTATGCATACAAATTTTATCACCATTACTTTTCATAATTATCCTATCACCCTAACCTAGTTACACATGAAGTGTGGCCACTTCACTTTAAGTTGGGGGGAGGGGTATCATTGCTAAATTTGAGGGATTTTGGGTGGTGAAGTTGAATTTGAAAAATTTGAACTCTTTGAGGTTACAAGAATCAATGAAATAATGGGAGGTGATGTAATTCGTAGAGAACCATTTTCTCACAAATAAATATTAGAAGATATGATGGTTATACCTCTATTCACCGAAGTAGGATGGCTAGACTATTTCTTGAAGTTGACAGAATATGATAATGAGATGGTCAAGGATTTTACAACCAAACTGAAGTATGATGAAGCAACAGTAAATGGATTGGTGGTGGATGGCTCAAAGATGGTAATCACTCAAGTAACAGGGTTACCTTGCATAGGCTCTGAGTACCCAGCTCGTGCAGATGCGGTAGCAAAGAGGGAAGCATTTTGTGAATGGGGCAAGAACTTGGATTCAACGTCACAAGGTACTAAAAGACTTTCCCTTTCGTTATTTTGGGGAAAATGTGTTGCTTCTATTATCAAATACCTTACTTGTGATGGCCACCACAATATGTTATATACTATGCATTTCAAGTTGTTGAGTCACTTACGATATAACCAATTAGTCAATGTACCCAATTTTCTATACAACATGCTAAAAAGAATGGCCTCTGAATATCAAAGGAAATAGAGTGGTACTACATTGTCTCACCATTGTTTGATAACCTTATTGGTTAAGAGAAGTTTGAGAATTCAACATCCCCAGGTTGATTGGGAAGATTTTAAAAATTGTAAAGAAATCATTGAGTTGCTTGAGACACTTGAAGTAGAAGATGAACCCTTAATTGAGCCTGAACCAAAAGTTGACCCTGAACAAGATGAACCTAAGAGAGAAGATTCCCCTATTTTACCATCTACTTCATCTACCCATAGCCAAAGTGGGACCGAGAAATATGATGTGTCAGTTGTGGTAGTCTTAGATCAATGATGTGTTAGTTGGTGTAAGAACCCTCATATTCCAAGAACCCTAGAGTTAGGAGAAGTACTGTGCCAACATCCTAAAAAGGGAAAAGAAAGAGAAAAGGAGTTGATAAGTAGGAGAATATTGTAAAAGAAGAGGATATGGGAAGGAAAAATGGGAGGAAAAGGGGAAAGGAGAGTAAAGTTACATAGGGAACCATTACTCCTCGACGCTCAGGAAGATTAACTAGATAGACAATTGAGAAGAGAGATATGGAGGAACCATTTCAGGAAGGAAAGGTTGGGGAATGGCAACATCATATTCCACTGATTGTAGACATAGATACAAATATGGAAAGAGATGACCTTGACAGTGTTTATGCTGAAAATGTTTATGTGCCTGCTAAAAGGAGAAGATATATATCATCATCTTCCTCTGATTCTGACTTAGAGGGTGTTTTCATTGCTCAGAAGACCAAAAGAATAGTTCCCAGTGACTCTCTTAGAGAAGTTTTTGATGCCACAAGTGATGATAGTGAAGGTTTGAATTTTGAATAAAAGAGTTGTTAGAGGATATAAACTTAAGAAAAGAGCTTCAAGAAGCCCTTGATAGGATACAACAATTGGAAGAATTGGTAAAAGGGTATGAACAAAAAGACAAAGAAAAGGAAATGAGAATCCCTACCATACTACTTTGTATTTGGGATTTGAATTAATGAAAGTTACTAATCAATTTAGGCAGGAAAAAGAAATTTGGAAAAAATAAAAGTGAATTTTGAATGAAACTAAGAATTTGTAGTTGAAAAGACTAGAGGAGAAATTGACAGAAGTGGTTAATAGAGCTATCCAAATAGTTGAATGTAGACCTCCGTCTAGGGTATATGCATTGTTCATAAAGGAAAAATTTCTTAGTTTTTAGTTCAATAAGTTTATTAATGACTAGTCTTTTTCCTCGGATAAGAGACACAGTTTTCTCTCTTCAACAAAATCAATTTAGAGGAACAAGACCAGTTATGTGAATATTATTTGCATAATTATGTGATGGTAGAAGATACTAAATAGAATCCCTTGATTTATGTTGGGGATTTGCAAGTGAGAGCTCTTGCATCTTACTTCAGAAATGAACAACTCCGTGGGGAGTAAATGGAGAAATATGAAGAACAAGAGAAAACAATGGCATTACAAATTAGAAAGGAAGCAATGAATCTTGACATAGTCATTAATCAATGGTTAAGACTCCTTTCTCATAGGGCGCCAGGGAAAAAAATCTAGAATTAAGACTCAAAGATTATAGAAGGATTCAATAATTAGCAGTGACCACTCTTCAAAACTGCCTAGTACATGTGAGGAATAGATGGGATAGCCTAACTCCAGAATTGTAGAGGAAGGAGCCTCACCCCCTTTACAATTTTATGAGCATTTTTGAGAGGTTATACAAGTATATTGAGATCTCAGGAGTAAGGGGAGTGGAGTGGCTTCCACTGACTTACCACCCTCCTATCCTTCTTCACCCAATTCCGTATTGGATTGGACAAAGTATTGATCAGGACAAAAATGCAGAATTAGATAAGATGAACGTGCTTGCATGCTACAATGGTTTCTACCTCAAACAGGGATAGTGAGTCGACATAGTCATGGATCTCAGAAAGATTAATTTGTTTAATAATCTTCTCTCCTAGGTGATTTAGTTTGATATTTTTGCTTGGGGATAAGCAAAATGACAAGTTGGGGGAACGATGGGTCTGGCTATTAGTATCTTTTTGTTGTTTTTATCTACTTTTAATTCACTTTATCTATGTTTTTAAAGTATCTCTCAGACAATGCTTCCATAATATTTTATCATTTCATACATATCTTGCAACCTTAAACCCATTTTATGGAAATGAAATATGGTGAAAATATTTATAGCATTGCATGGTTTAAATATGAATATATATGTATAAGAATGAATTGCCGTGATTTAATTATGGTGGTTAGTTGCATATGTATGTGTATGGATTAATCTCTTTGTATCTCAACATGTGGTAAACAAAAAGGAGTATTTTTAGTGAGTAACAAAGTAACAAAATAGGGGATTAATGAAGTTCAAGTCGTTCAAAGTGTAGGGAGCTGTGGAGCTGAGCATGGTCATTATGGAAGGAATAAATGTTAGAAGATATCTGTTCTTGAATGTTGGATGTTTGCTTATGTGTTTCACATGCAAGATATCCTTCTTTAAATAGGTCTCTTTTTTCAGTTAGATGAATAAGTCAATCATTATTCCACCTCCTTGTATCTAGGAGTGAGATTTATGATTGTTGTTAGCTAGTTGGTAGTTCGAATAAGACTCTCCCCATTTTATATAAAGTTAGGGGATGAGTTCATAGCTCAGTTAGTTGATTAATAAAAACTATTATCAGTTAGTAGTTTTTTTGCAATTTTCCAATTATCCAAAGACATTGTTAAAATGATATTATGGAATAAAATCTGTAAGAAGGATTCTATTTGAATATCTGGTGTTATGCAATGAATGGAGTTGTATGATTTATGGATGCGTGAGAATCTAAGTTAGATTTTATTTTTAGTTAAGTGAGGAATTATTCTAAGCTGGCCACTTAGGTATTGTTCCTCACTTCAATTATCTATTTGTTCATTTATGCATTTCTAGTAATTTTGTTTTCATTATTTTACATGTACAATGCAGGTAGAATAGTTAATGGTTAGTTAAAGTTGTAGTTCATGAACAAAGATTAATCATAGTTCTCCAAAGATTAGGAATAGCTATTTTATAATTCTAAATAAGTTTAGATTAATTCTGTATTCATAGATATTTAGCAGTCACCTACAACTTATGCTATAGGTACCCGTAGCCACTAGGTTCTGTAACTATTTTCACTATTTTTGTAATTCTATTAAATTCCAACAAGGTAGAATAGTTTGAATAAGTTTATGTAGAGTAATTTAGGTTAGCACGAGCCTATGAAGACACATATAGTGTAGTACCATCATAAGTTTACACACCTTGGTTGATAATTTAATGTAGGCTTGCAATGCCAAGAGGACTATTTAGCTTGGCACACCCCTAAATTGTGTAAAATTTACCAATTCTATAACACATTAGTTTTCCTCTACACACATTATGATGTAGAGAAAGGGAAGAATTTACATGATTGATACCATATTTCACAACAATAGGTTCATTCATCTCTCAAAGTTCAAAGACAACCACGTTAGGGAAAACTTCTTCACAAGGGTAGACATTGGTCATCAAAGCAACAAGCCATTCAATTGTAACCACAACCCACAATCACCCACAAGGACCCTTTGGTCTTTAACCTATCAACCACACTCAAAAAGCCACTTAAAAGGGCTTTCACACATCAATCAATGACCTTTCCTTCACAAATTGCCACTTTACCCTAGTAGCCTTTAAAAACTGGTGTTTTAGTCATAACATGCAGGGAAGGAATGGTATTCAAAATGTAAAGACACTTACAGATACCCTTTTCCCCATTTAAAAACATATCTCAAAACTAGGGCAGGGTCCTTTGTAAGAAATCCTTCAAAAATTGACTATCCTACTTATGGATTAGGCCTAATTAGGTCTCTAGGCATGACATCAATGGGTTAAAGGTTTCAAGGGATCTCAATTCCTATTTCAACACTTCAAAAACATCCTACAAGGTCTCAAACAATTTCCCCAACTTCAAGGATCCTTCTCTAATGGCATACAACAAGTTTCACCAACTCACTAGGGTTTCTAGGTCTAAAACATGAAAAGATTAGACCTTCAATTGTCCTCCATGCATGCAACCTCCATCCTTTGTCCTTGCCACTTTGAGGAATAAAAATACATGTTTTTGATTAGATAAGCAAAATTTTCAAGGTGCTGTACCCTTTACAAAGAGCCAGAAGGGCCAAAAGAGTTCAATATGAAAAAAACATCAAGAAAAACAATGGACCAACAACAGACTAACTGGCCTCCTCCCAGTTCTTTGATAGGAGATTGACAACATCATCACCAACCCACTCCTAATAGTCTTCAATCTTTTTCATGTCCATCTCATCATTCATCACCACTGACAGGGTATTGATGACACATTGGACCAGCTTAACTATGAAACGGGTCAAACCATAAATTTTTTGTCAAGTTTATCCAATATTTCCTTTAGCACAGAGAGCTCCTCCCCTCCAACCACAACCTTGACAGTGTCAGTATGCTCAACCTCCAGTGGTTCTGAAGACTGAGAGGCTAAAAATTCCTTCTGAACTTTTCCTGTGTCAAGAATAGAGTAGGGATCTCTAGCATGTTCTTCCTCCTCACCCTTAGACTCCTCTTCAAACTTGCTATCTTTGTTGTTTGACTGTTCCTCTTTCGTGTCCAAATATTTAACCTACCATTTTTTCCTATTCTTGGCTAGCCTACCAGAGCACCAAATGATGACATCACAACCAATAACCATCATCTCTATGATCATCGTATCCCCCTAGAGTCCTTTCCCACCACATTTTTTTCTTTGCTCAGAGGCTCCTTCACTTCCTCCTTGAATTTCTTTCTCTATGAAGGATTGCTGGTAGGATTTGCAAGGGTTGCTTTGAGTTCACAAAGACTAGCCACCACACTAGTCTGGGTCGCTCCCTCATTCCCTTTAAGCTATTTGGCAACATGTTTAGATTTATGCATGTCAACAGGAGCTGGGTGGTTTTTCCTAATAGGGCCTTTAAATTTAGCCATAGATAAATTGGTAACAGTGGGTGGCTCAATTTCTTCAATACAGACAACTAATATGGGTTTTGGATGACATAAGGAAAGGTGGAAATTGTATAGCCTCAAAATGAGGCCCTAATGGAGTGGAAAGGGAGTAGGTTCATTAGGATTCTGACCAGCGGGCTCAACACATTTTTCAACCGAATTTTCTAAGTCCATAAGAAGGAAAAACGAAAAAGCTTAACAAAAATTTATGCTTGAGGTGATTCAACAAAGGGAAATGGTAGAAGTAATAAGTTTTGTACCTACCTTCTAGAGTCACATACTTCATCAAAGCAAGGCACACCTAGTTCCATGGTTGAGAGAGAGCCTTCCGGTTGAAACCTGGCTGATTGCACACTGGCACCTCATTCCCCACAAAGAAATTATTCATACTTTCATTGTCTTGAGTTTTGGTGTGTTTTGAATGCTTCATACCAGTACAATGGAGCCCCATAGCCTGTGCAATCACTTCCTCATCCACAGTAAATGAAATTCCTCCCAAAGTCACATGATGATCTTTCAACGAATTGACAAACTGAGCAGATTGATTAGGGTCATGTCCCACCAATCTCTCCATTAGAGGAGAAAGACCACCCTTGACACAAATATGCCAAACAAGTGGGTCTTTGTGAAATTCATTGCAGTTATCTAGTTTAGTCCACACTCTATCAGGACCCATAAAGTCACTCTTCAAATAGGATAACCAAGAACCCTGAGAAAATAAAAGGTTAGAGATAATAGCAAGGTGGAAAATCACCCACACATTAAGGATTTTAAGCCATAAATGACAGTCTTTGATAATCAAAGCAAAGGATAGGTCACACACATGAATAAATAATTTCCAAAAAGCAATCTTAGTGGAATCATAAAGGAGGATCTTTGCACACAATCGTCTAAGTAAGCAGGATTTGAAAGGAAAGGAAGGTTTTCCTTCCACATAGAAGATGCACGGAAACCTAGGCAAGATGGCCGTAGGGCAAAAATTAGAAACACCAAGAAAGATAGCTTTTAGGGGTGGGTCAAATTTAGCAAAACCAAAAAGGTTAGCTATCAGATGTGAAGAAAAAATAGCGGGCAATATAGAGCCAATAAGGAACTTGATTTCATAATTATTAGTCACATCAAACTCAAAATAAAAAAACTTGGGAATACGATAGCTTAACATGATCCCCAAAAGGAGATTACAAAGGGTACAATCCAACTTAGATTTAATCATCAAGTACTTATCACAACATCTCATGTTTTCCCTTTCAGAATGGGATCTTTCCCATAATTTGAATTATACCACTTGATATCCATGTCATCATTTAAACTCATCCACATAGCCCAATAGACAAGCATGTGGACCTCCCAAAAAATTCAGTAAAGCACTTGATTAGTTATCATTATGGGTCAAAAAGGGGCTCTATTCTTTCAATATTAAACCCTGAATGTCAGGAGGTAGGTTCCCTAAAGAACACCAACATTTGGATAATTTCCAGTGTGTGCCAAAATTAGCTAAGTCATCATCCACTTGGTTTCCCTCCCTATAAATGTGGGTGGAAACTTTGAATTTTAACTTTGACATGAAGAGCTTAATGTCTAGAAGAATGTCTTTAGTATTCCACCCGAACAACCTGTCAAAGTTAATAGCATCAATAATAGACTTAGAGTCTCCTTCAATATGAAGGTTCTCAATCCCTATGGAGACAACCAACTGTAAGCCCTTCAATAGTGCTCTAGCTTCAAAAGTCATTGAAGAATGAACACCGATCCCCCTAGAGTAACCAACCACATAATTTCCATTATAATCCCTAATCACACCTCCTATATTGGCTCTGCCCAAGTTTCCTTTAGCAACCTGATCAAAATTCAGTTTATACCAGCCTCTGTCAGGAGGTTTCCAAATAGTGACACTCCAAGTTAGGAATTTGGAGTTGTTAAAAAAGTTAGCATCCAGGTTCTGATTCCAATCTTTGGCCATACTTATTTCCACCTCAGTCGACCTTTGTCAGGGGTTTTCCCTTTGAACAAGCCGAGACCCAATACTAAATACCTCTTTTGGATTCACCTCCATGTTCTCGAAGATATTTTTATTTCTCTCTTTCCATAAACACCAACAAATAATAGGAGGGACCTGGTTCCAAATTTTACTAGGTAAATGGTGGATAAAGGGTCCAAACTAGCTCAATAAAAAGGATTTGATATCCTTGCACAATCCAATGAATCCACAATCTTCCTAAAGCCATCTTGTTATGGTAGGCCGTCCACCAAAATAAGTAAAATTTTGGGATCATGTGTGAATTCCAAACCTTATTCCATAGATTGAGGATAAAAACTCTGGTCATTTAGTATATTGTAAGTGGATTTAATGGATATATCACCATGTTTATCATGAGTCCAGAAAAATTCATCCCCCATGCAAGTAGCAAGAAGCCTAGTGAGGGAGAGAAATTCCTACAAGGTCTTAGCAAGGAGGCACATATTAGGGGAAAAGGGGTAGCAAAGGCCAAGGTCATTCCATTTCCTGACTCCTAGAGGCCCTAGTAGGTAATCAATAATATAAATTCCAAAGAATCATTGAGCCAATCTCATAATATTCCTGAATTCAACATTTTCCAGGGGCATGCAAAGTAACTAGGTGTCCTCCCATAATTTGATTTTATTTCCATTACCAATCTTCCATTTGATCCCACTTCTCAGAAGGTCCTATAAACTGCATATACATCTCCAAACCAAGGACCCCGAAGGGTGAGTTTCCGATAGGTAGTCAATCAAACGTTTGTTTTGAAGGTACTTAACATTCATGATCTTACACCAATACTTCCTATCCCTCAAATGATCCTAGCCCACTTTGGCCATTAAAGCTTTATTGGTGTTAGAAATAGTCCCGATCCCAAGCCCACCACAAATTTTAGGTTGGAAAACTGTGTCCCACTTAACTAGAGAAAATTTCTTTTTTTCCTCAGTCCCTGACCAGAGAAAAGTCCTTTGAATTTTCTCAAATTTCTCAGCAATATATCTAGGAATCTTGAATATAGATAAGAAATAGATAGGGATGCCTTGAAGAACAATAGACAAGAGTTTCAATTTACCAGCATGGCTAAGAAGGGAGCCTTTCCACCCAACCAATTTTCTTTGAATTATTTCTAGAATAGGATTCCAAAAATTAGGAGTGACTTCTTTGACAGTAAGGGGTAACCCAAGATAAACCGAAGGAAGAGAACCATTCAAGTAGCCAAGGATAACAATCACCTGAGTTTGTAGGTTAGGAGTGTTGTTAAAGAAGTAAATCATGCTTTTATTATAGTTAATGCATTGCCCAAAACAAACAACATAGTTATTGAGACATTTTTTCCATTTTCTAGCTTCAATCACCAAGGCTTTCCCAAAAATTAAGGTATCATCCATAAATTGTTGGATCATAGTCGACTCTAAGGAAGAGGCAATCTTAATACCCTTTATGGATACTTCAAATAACATATTGGAGAAATTCCTGCTCAAGACATCTGCCACCATTATGAATAAATAGGGTAAGAGGGGTTCTCCCTATTTGATACCTCTCCCAGTAGGAAAGAAACTTGAAAGGAGACCCATTTACTAGAATAGAGTACTTAACCATAGTTACACATTCCATTATAAGATTGATCATAGATTGGTTAAACCCAAATTTAGCTAGGACTTTAGGGACAAAATTATAGATAACCTTATCATATGCCTTAGAAATATATAATTTAAGGGCCATACCAACATAGTTGCATCTATCCATAGAGTGGAGTAATTCATGTGTGGTTATGGTAGCATTAAGGATATGACGACTAGGCACAAAACCTTTTTGAGTTAGGCTGATTATTTTATCAAGGAGAGGTTTGATGTAGTTCACCAAAATTTTAGAGAGGATTTTATAAAAAGTATAGGCTGATGGGGTGAAAATCGACCATAGATTGAGGGTCAACAACCTTGAGAATTAAAGATATGAAGGTATGATTTAGTTGCTTAAGGATCTTACCAAATTTGAAGAAATCACGAGCAACTAGGACAAGGTCTTCACCAACAATCTCCTAGAAGGTCTTAAAAAAGCTAGAGGGAAACCTTCAGGGATCGAAGCTTTGAAGGCCCCCATGCTGAAAGTAGCCAAATTTACCTCCTTAGGAGTGACAACACTAAGAATCCCAAGATTATCAATATGTGAAATAATAGTCAGAAGCGGGTCAAGCAACAACATGTCAAGAGCCAGGTTAGAAGCCTCAATAGGAGCCTCATAAGCCTTCTAAAAGTAATCTGCAACCACCAAATCGATTAGAGATGGTGAATTGAAAACCTCCCCTTGAGCATTGTCTAACTTGGATATCCAATTACTTTTCTTATGTTTAGTAGCAGAAACATGAAAAAAATAGGTGTTCCTGCCACCTTCTTTTAGTCATTGAACCCTGGGCTTCTGCTTCCAATAAATCTCCTCTTTTTTAAGAATTTCTTCTCACTCCCTCTAGTTTTCCTTCTCCTAGTTACAAGTAGATAGACTAATGTATCCATCCTCCATTTCCTTTTGAATCCATTTCAATTTATCGCCAACAATATTTTTCTACTAGAAAAAATCCCCAAAGACCCTTTTGTTCCAACCTTTCACCATACATTTAATGTGTTTAAGTGTAAAATGATTTTGAACATGAGAGAACCACGGAACAGAATATTCCACCATTCAACAACTTTTTTTTTGAAATTAGAGTGGGAATTCCACATAATTTCAAACCAAAAAGGGAAAGGTCCAACAACAGACTAGTCACATGAGGTCAACAGTAGAGGATTGTGATTAGAAACTGTCCTAGGAAGAGCCCAAAGAGTGGCACTAAGAAGGCCAGTTTGGTTACTAGAAAAAATGAATTGATCTAATATAACTTGAATCAAATCCCCTCCCATCCTTCTGTTGGTCCAGGTAAAAGATTGGCCCAATAAGTCAATGTCAATTAGGCTAGTAGAACTCATAAAGTTTGTGAGGTCTGCTATGTTGTCAGAATAATCAACTAAACCACCACTTTTCTCTAAGGGGAATAAGGGGGAATTGAAGTCCCCAACTATAAGCCACCGATAACCACTATTTTTTTTTAATCCAATTAGAAAGAGTCTGCCATAGAGAAAACCTAGCATTCCTCAGGTTAGGTGCATAAACATTAATAAGCGACTAGGAGCCACCCGGGAATGTAAAAGAAACAACAACACTACTTCAACAACATAATAGTTCTAAGCCATTAAATCTAGAAGGGTTCCAAAGCATAGCAAGACCCCCCGAAGCCCCTTTGACATCACTGTAGGAGTAAGTGGCCCCTGGCCATAAGTACTTAGCAACATTATCAAAAATAGCTTTTTTCATCTTGGTTTCTTGTAACAGTAAAACATCTATCTTATGTTCTACAACATAGTTTTTTAGAGCAAGTTGCTTATGGGAGCTGTTCAGCCCACACACATTCCATAAAATGACCTTCATTTTTGACCTTTCTTGGAGGACACGTCCAATTTCCTCTATTTACCCATGGCAATCTAATTTTTTGTTTCTCTTAGTCTCATAAATCTATGACTTGGTCTTCTAGGCTTGGACTCACCACCCACATCCACCTTTTTCTTCCTCCCTTTTTTCTTTGGGGTTATCCAATTATCCTCACCAATAGCATTCTCCAAGTTTGAATCCTCAGTGTTGACAGCTATCACATCTCCAAGACCCATGTCCTCCTAGATATCTCCCTCTTCCCCCATATTATCACTAGTCCCCATGAATGCCACTTCCAACTGGGAACCGCTAGCAAGCTCATCACCCCCAAGAGCTGGGTTAGAGGAAGGATTAACTATTTCCAACACATTATCATATGCCAAATCATTAGTTAGGGAAATATTAGCAAGACCTGACATCGGATCCATATTGGACTCTAACTCAGGGATAGGAATACTAGAGTTAGGGGGATTAGATAAGTGTGGTGTGGTAGGTTTCCCTAGATCGCCACTAATTGGATTATCAATTTTAGGAGGAGAGTTAGCAGTAGCAATAGAATCTCTTGATTTAGTTTCCTTATTGAAAGAGGACTTACAATAAAAAATAAGGTGCCCAGGTTTGGCACACTTTTGATAGAAAACCACAACATTTTCATAGCACACAGGTTGGACCCAGGTACCAAACTTAGAGAAAAGTTTAATAGAGTTAGGGAGTGTCATATTCACACTAATGTTCACACAAAAGTGGGAAAACACTAACTTGGACTTTGATCTAGTGACGGAGTCAGAAGAAACAAAGTGTCCCAAGGAATCACCAATGCTTTTGAAGATTAATTCATCCCAATATTCTAGAGATAAACTGAGTAGGTGTATCCAAACTAGAGCTGACTTAATGAGATCTATAGTAGGGTCAAACCTTAGCTTCGAATGACATAAGGCCAAGCTTTGTTTTCCATAAACCCAAGGTCCAGGAGAAAGGACCGAAACTAGATCTTTCGAGGCCATGAACTTGAATAGAAAAAGACCACCCGACATAACATAGATTTCCATGCTTTCCTTTGAGGAACCATTTAGTAGCAACCCATCTTTGAACCATATCAACAGTGGGGCAGAAGGATATAAATCAACCCACGACTAAATTATTCATGGAGGAGAGAATCCTATCACTGATCATATCCAAGATAGAAAAATCCATTCCTGACACAATGACTTCTTCCTCTTAAGGATTAGTAGGGATTGAGATCTATTTACCATTGGTTAGAATGTCCTTCCACCCAATAGAACTAGGAATACACACGAATACCAACACACCGTCTGAAGAAATGGGAGGAACTGAAAGGTCCGCAACCAAAGGACTAGAACCTCCAGGAGTGTCTCTCGAGGGGCATGAGTCCACATGAGACAAGGAAAAGCATGGGTTAAAGGGCAAAGGGGGACCATGGGTACCCCTAAGGCAGATTCCACCATGCGCGCAGACTATTCAAACACAGGTAGAGGAGAGAGGAGTGATAATTTATATATAATAAAAATACATGTTATTATAGGCCATTCCATTGAGTTTGAGAGGTTTTCATTGGTGGAATGGAAATATATACATTTTTCTTACTCCCAAGTTACCCTATATAGGGTTTCAACCAGTTTACAATAAAATGGGCACAACTTGCTTGAATCTAAGTGAAATTACATGCACTCAACACCAAAAGGAAGTAGATTTAGAGTAATTTCATCTCCAAATGGTTTGGAGTCAAAATAGGACCATATAGGCCTGTACAACATAGGAGAAAAGCACAAAAAAATAAGAACTGTAGAAAAATAGGGTTCTTTTTTACTCAAATCTTCAAATATTGAAAAAACCAACCTTATGGTCGATGATACAAATAATTATAAGGAATTTCCAACATATTCTCAATTTCCACTAACTTACTTTCAACTTCCAAAGGTTCATCTTCCAATTTGACAACAAAATGCAAAAGTTGCTTTTACAACATTTGCAATTTTTTGCAACATTTACAATTTCTTAACACCGTAACTCCTAGGACCCTACCAAGACACCTACAAACATAAAATTGTCTAAGAAAACCTTATTACATGAAGAAAACTCAAAATAAAAGCAAAATTTCCACTTTGACCACCTTGAGGCATGAAAGCCTATGGTGCCCCTACACCACATTACTTGCAGAAATTAGGATTCAAATCAGATTAAATTAATATAACTCATTTTTCCATTTATCCATTTGAAACTCCTAAAAATAACCCCTAAGTCCAAAAAGTCAATTAAATTCATTTCCCAATATCATTCAGCATATGATTTCACTATTAAATCCATATAAGCATTTAATTAAATTAAATTGTAGAAATGTGAAATTTAACAAAACATCAACCACACATTCACGAGACATCCACAAAGAGGGTTATGATATATGGAATTGTACCAATGGTAGTATCCAAGTCAACATAGGTGAAATAAATAGGGTCTCACACTTAGATCAAGTACGATGGGTAAGGAAAAACAATAAATGGCCAATGTGACATATCCTTTTAACCATTGTCAGGGTATACTCAAACTTGTGGAGCTAGGTGGAGAAATACCTAGTACTTGTAACCACTCAACACACATGTCAAGAGTACCTTCTCCATACATATGAATAGACAAATCATGTACAACATTATATCCATCATTTCATTGTATTTAAACTATAAATTTCATGATTTTGTTTAATTAGAATATCTATATTAATGCATATATTCATGAATGAAAGTGTAATAATAATCACTTGGGCAAGCTAACATCATGCACACATCCCAATAACACCTCCAAATTTAAATAAATTTATCCCCTTTCAAGAGACTTGGCATCAAATCACACGCACACACTTCAGTGCCACTTACATCAAGCATAACAATAAAATAGCCATATAGGAGACAAATAATTAAGACATAGAATAATAATATCAAAACATGATAATCCAACATTTGAGTATATATGAAATATAATTTTCCCACTAACACCATATGCTAGGAATATTTTGGCACTACAATTCCTCCTTTATTTCATGTTATTCTTTGTCATGTCTAGGGCATTTTTCATATACCATTCTAGTGCTTCATTTATCAATGTCACAAAAAAATCATAGATTTTGGCTTGATTGGTTTGGGTCTCATTTTTTCTATTGGTTTTCCATATTGCTAGGTGAAATTTTTCTATTTTTTATTCTTATTGTCTTGTTTCCATATAGTTACATAAGGTTTTTCATTGGTTTCACATATTCTATAAATTTTTGAAAGGTGTCCATAATATATGAGTCTATGTATAATTTCAAAGATCTTCCTATATAATATCATGTATCCACCATCACCTAGGACAAAGTAGTTAGTATGCGAGTAATGATAGGACTAGGTAGTTTGATAAGGCATCCCACCTTGGGATGGCTAGGTCCTTTTAATCACATGCTTCCAAAAATAACTAGGTAGCATTTACATACCATTTGGTCATTTCCCAATTAGTGAATCTTAGATGAATTAGTTAGCTAAATAAGGTTAAGAATCAACTCAAACCTATTCTTCATGGAGTAAAATAATGAAGGAATTATCTGATGGTTAGAGACTTCAAGGTTAAGACAAATCATGATAGCCTAAAATATTTTTTTTGAACAAGATTATCTTTTGCAAAGAAAAAAATGGGTCACTAATATATTGGGATATTAATTTTAGATTGCATTAGATTGTGAATTGTGTTCTCATTGGAGATATTTGGAGGTTTATCCCCTTGAAGTAGATTATTATTCTCAGTTATTAACAAGTATTTGCAACATATTTCCTATCATATTCTTCTATTATGTAAGTTGTTTCATTACAAAAGCAAGGAGATGGACACCAAGAAAATAATAAGGAAAAAATGTAGTAGGTGATGTGTTGCAAGATGATTTAATCATTTCATTTGATAATATTACTGATTCTTGGGTGTTCGAATTAGGGTATCCATTTTATGTTGCACCTCATAGGAAATGTTTTCTAGATTATGTTCAAGGTAATTTTGGATAGGTTCATTTGGGTGATGATGAACCGTGTAAAATTTTCAGAAAGGTTAAGATAGAAATAAAATCACAAAATGGAAATCAATGGTTACTGAAAGAGGTGAGGCATGTTCTTGATTTGAGAAGAAATATAACTTCAACAAGACAATTGAGAAGTGAATCTTGTACAATTATATTTATAGAAGGTCACTAAAGAAGCATTACTAATAGAAAAAGGGAGAAAAAGTAGGTACATTGTATTTATGTATTATTAATTTTGATTTTTCTATTGCCTTAGATTCTATAGGAGTAGATACAAAATTATGACACCATAGTCTTAGGCACATGAGTGAGAAAGGGATAAGGATTATCTAGTCAAGGAATTTTTTCCCAAGTTTGAAGTAGGTTGATTTGAATTTATGTGAAAATTGTGTTTATGGAAAAAAAGAGAGAGTTATATTTCTTAGAGTTGGGAAGGAAAAAAGAGTGAAAAGTTAGAGATTGTGCATTCAGATGTATGGAAATTGGTTTAGGTATCTTCTCTTTGTGTCTCTTACTATTATGCTAGTTTTATTGATGATACAACTAGAAAAACTTGGGTTTATTTCAAAGAAAATATGATGTTTTTGACACTTTTAATAAATGAAAAGATTTAATTGAGAATGAGATAGGAAATAAGTTAAATTTGTCTCATATCAGATAATAGAAGTGAATAATACAAGGAGTTTGATATTTATTTTTATACCATGAGATTCATAGACAAAAGGTGGTTTTAGGAACACCACAAGAAAATGGTGTGTTAGAAAGGATGAATAGGACAAACGTGGGGAATGCAAGGAGTATGAGATTGCATGTAGGATTTCCATTACAATTTTGCGTAGATGTTATGAATACTTTTGTAAATAATTAATAAACAAAGGGCCTTCAAGTTCTCTATATCTTGGTATTGTAGATGAGTCATTGATAGGTAAAAAGGTAAACTACTCATTTCTATAAAATTTTAGTTGTAAAATATTTGTCCATATTGATATAGAAAATAGAACAAAGTTTGATATAAAATCCAAGAAGTGTAATTTTATTGGATATGGAGTTAATGATTTTGGTTATTGCTTATGGGATTATGAGAATCATAAAATTATTGAGTAGAGATCTGATATTCAATGAGAAGGTCATGTATAAATATCAATTGTAGGGAAATAAATAGGAAAAAAATGACCACAAAATATATAGCTCTTGATGAAATCATAGAAAATGTAGTTCAAAGGTGTCAAAAAATCAAAATGTTCAACAATAGGATTAACACTAGGTACCTCAAAATCCTACAAGAATATCTACCATGTTCAGTAGATCCCCTAAATGATACTCTCCTTCATTGTATTATGTATTGTTGATTGATTCTGGTGAACCATAAAGTCATGAAGAAGCATTGTAGGTAGAAACCCAAAAGAAGTTAGAGCAAGGTATGAAAGAGAAAATGGAATCTTTGGTACAAAACTATAATTGTGACTTGGTTTAGTTGCTTGAAGGTAAAAGACCATTGCAAAAAAAAAGGGTTTACAAGAAGAAGGAATAATATGGAGGCAAAAAGAGGTACAAGTCTAGACTTGTTGTAAAGGGATTTGCATAGAATAAAGGTATAAAATTTGATGAAATATTCTCTCATTGTTAAAATGAATTTAATTAGAACTATTTTAAGTCTAGTGGTAGTAGAGGATCTACATTCTAAATAATCATATGTAAATACTATTGAACACCTAGAATACTGAGAGGGGGGCGAATCAATATTCTTTGAAACCACTTAAACATTTAAACATTCATTCCACATAACATATTCAATTTGCAGTAGGAAAGGATAGCATGAATTCAACCATCAAAATAACATAACACATGAACACCATATTTTTACGTGGAAAACCCCAAAAGGGAGAAACCATGGTGAGGATTATCTCACAATATAATAACTAGTTATAAGATATTACATAAATGCTCACTATAGATGAAATCACTATCCTAGTGGACTCATTGTCCACAAAAGAAGAAAAAATAGAAGAGAGAGGCGGGACACATCCAAAATGAACTATTATAAATGCATCTACAACATGCTGGAATACAGTTCCACTAAAGCTTAATATACAGAGTCAACACACTTCATATCACTCTTCTATAACACTTTGCTCTATTTTGCATTCACATTACTTTCACATTGTGGATAGGGTTAGTATATGGGGGAATGAGCATGATGAATCAATATTAGAAACCACAAACTATCTAATTCAAGCAATGAAGACCCCAATCTAATAATGAAGCAAAAATGAACATAGAAATCCAATAATAATACAATAAACCTCAACTCCTATGCCATAGTTGAATCACCTCCATTGCTCTTCTCCATTTTTCTTTATTTGTTATCAAATTTTTAGTATGGAATGTACTCAATTAGCTTGATGTTGATGATTGATAGCTAGATCTCAAGATAGCAATATTTCAAAGATTGTGGTTGTAAGGTTGAAATGAAGGTGATGAATTAATTTTATAGAAATCTCAATTCAAATGAAGGGCTAGGATTGAAAGATGATGTATGGTGATCAATGGATGAGATCAATTGAGAAGAAAAGAGATAAGGATGGGAAAGATGGACCAAAAATTGAGAAGTTAGTTGAGATTTAGGGCTTAGCTAAGAAGAAATTTAAATTAAATAATGATAGTAATTATTTAATTTAAAGGGGGTGGTGGGTCTAGCTCGATTGGCTAAAGCATCTTGTTGTAGGCAAGAGGTCACGATGTCTAGTCTCCCCACTATCCTTGTGGTACTGGAGGGCGTGTTACGCCAACGTCACTAATCATGTGAATTTTTTTTACTAAGTGCTCAGTAGTTTATAGGGGCAACTACCTGATCCTGATTCTTGCAGTATATATATATATATATAATTTAAAGGAGGGAAAATAAATAATTAAATAATTAAAAAATAATTAATTAATTATAGAAGAAAGTGGGGCATTAAAATATTAAATAATTAAAATAATTATTTAATAAGAGTGGATAAAATGAGGAATAATAAAATAATAATTTAATTATAAGGGGGAGGAAACTGATAAAATAATTAAATAAATAAAATTTATTTAATTATGTAGGGAAAAAGCTAATGAATAATTAAATAATTAAAATAATTATTTAATTATAGAAGAAAATGGAAGGAAAATGAATATGAATAATTAATTAAATAATAATTTATTTAATTATAGAGGGAAAAAGATAATTAGTGACGTAATTTAAATAATAATTAAGAATTATTTAATTAATATAGGAACAAGAATTTAGGAAATAATTAAATAATTGAAATTATTTAATTATGCTAGGAAAAAGGTGAATTAATGATCAAATTTTTCTTGCAGGATCGAGACATTTTCAATGTCTACACACACAATTCACATCAATAATACTTGTGTTCGCTCACTACAACACCAAAATGAACTTACTTATATATCCATCACATCCACAAACACTTACAACATCAATTAGGTCAGCCTAATTAGATGTTTCATGTAAAACATAACTTGTCAACCCCAAAACATACTTTACACCACAAAAAAAACTTATAACAAACTCAAATAGGTCGGTATGGACCTATATTAGCTCCCACATAATGCATCAACACTTATTTAAACTCTGCATACCTTAAACTTATTGGGTTGGCACCATTGGAGACCTAACATCAAAATTCGCCAATTGATCAACCACAAATGAACACACGGACCTCCAAACTTCATGCCACTTAGATTTTAGGTAAACCTGACACCTATAAACACCTCCAAAAATCCATAAGACAAAATAGTTTTTTGGGGTGAAGTGCAGACTGATCACAACATACATTTTGCATTGGTAAACATTTTCACTAGTAGACTTAATTTACTGTCATTCATAACTTCTTCACCAAAGGGCGAAAAGACATGAAACTTTGGATTCAGACTTCTTTGACATCCAAAAAAAATATCTTGGAACCATAGAGAAAGATTCTTCAAGCCAGACTAATGTGGACCAAAAACTAGATGCCCTATACACTGAAAACTATATTTTGACACAACCAATTCTTCAACTTACTCTCTACACTAGATCAAACCTTCTTGCAAATATACATTGGATTATCATCTATATACACACTCATGCTTCACCAAATGGGTTGCACATCAATCTCCATACAATGTTGACATCAATGACAACACTAAATACTATACAACTCATGCTCATACTCATATTGGTAGTAGACATATCAATGATAGACTCCAAAAACTTCCAATAATCCCCCCTTTTGTCATTGCCAGTAACATGCGTCAACTACTCTCCAAAAATCCAAAATACTCTCCCCCTTTGACATCAAGGGAAAAGGGAAAAAAATATATGCACATATACTACTGATCTTTTCTCCCCCTTTGTTACATATATTTCATCGCATTCCATTCATACTCCCCTTGACTAATATATACATGTGTATAAGAGTAAAATTGCACCCCTCACAATTTCATATACATCTTTGCATCTGTTTTAGTGTCCACTCCCTTAGCATCTTGAGTAGGCTCATTTTAGCCCCTGCATCAGCCTTTCTCCCTTCTCAGGATGCTCCAACACCCCTTTTCAACAGCTACCCTTGTGTGTTAGCTTTGCATCAAACTTTGTGCTTTTCCCATTCTCATTGTTTTGTAGCATGATGTGTTTAGACACTAGTGCATTGCGAAGACGTCTGCGTGCCGCGCTAGCATCCTACGATGTTTCAACGCTCAAACAATTATCTCTGAGCATGCTTGCCACTTGTCACCTTTGTCGGTGGTAATGGCCTGGGATGCCTTGTAATGACTGAAGAAGCTTCTTTTCTCTCCTTAAAAGCAATCTTTTCACTCCATTTGCATCTTCTAACTTTTTCTATCTTCTTCTAGCTCCATTCTTTTTCTTCTAGCTTCTCTCTTGCTTTGGCTTCAACCTTCTACTATCCAAATCTTGCTTGCACATAGCTTTCCACAACAGCTTCAAGCTCTTTCAAGCTCCCTTTACAACACTCTTGCAACTTCATCTCCCTTTCCTTATTCTTGTGATCATCTTGGGATTCCATATCCCCTTCCTATTACATCTATAATTCATGATACGGGTTCTCCTCCTTGAGCAGGGATTTCTTTTATCACCTCTTGTGTGATATGGGTTCCCCTCCTAGAGTGAGGTTTGATTTTATCACTCACACTTGGTGGTGCAAGTTCTACTCTTGAGTAGGTTTTGCTTTCACCATGCACTCTATCCATTTCAGTTCTCTTCTCTCTCTATCTTCTTGGTTGTTTGTGGAGGTGGGAACACCAAAACGAGGGTTTGACTAAGGAAAAACCCTATCCAACCCCAACATTCTCTCTAGATTTCTTACAACCATAGGTTTTGAAGACATTCATCTTGTTGGAGGCTTCATCACTTGCATAGTTGTGAGCACTTTCTTTCTCCTCTTTATCTTTATCATTCATCTTGCTTTATTTTCATTTCTATCACTTTCTATTACTTTATCGCATTCAGTAATTTCTCAATAATTGGAGTAGAAGTAGTCATTTAGGCATTTTATGTGATAAACTCATTCTCTGGTCTGTACGAGATGCCAGTGCACCTCTGGGATTCCAACACATTGCGCTATCATCTGTTTCCTGTGGTTACATCCTTTGGCTGAGAGCTTGTCAGTTTGTCTAGAAAATCTCATTGACCTACTCTTTTGGATTCTAAAACTCTCGTTGTTGTTCCTGAGGTAGTTTAGGGCAGTTCACACTGTGAGGCTCTCTAAATGAAGAGAATTTGTGAGTAGTGAATCCCCCTCTTCTACATTTTGGTGAACCTAACATGAACCAGGTATTTGTCAAAAAGATAGGAATTTATTTACCCCTACTTGGTGGTGTCATAACTTTTGAATTAGCGCTTGAAATTGGTTAACCGTTTGGAGTCAAATTTTAGGGATTTATGCAAGTTCCGACCTTAAATTCCACTTTGAAGACCTCTGAAAATGCGATTTACTAAAACATAGAAAATACCAAAAGAATTGTAATGAATTTAATATCTTCTTTTATTAGTTCAGTGTCTAATTTTTTTCAAAATATTAATGATACTCCATTTAATGCATGTGATGGTGACTTGGATTTTCCCATGTCACTTGGTGTCTTTGATCCTTCTCACAAAAATCCTCTTACTTCAGAGGATATTTTGTTACAAGAAGATGAAATCATTGATACCTTTCTTAATATTACTCTACCTCCTATTCATTCCAATGCACTCTTTTTTGGGGATGATGCATTCATGAATGATGAATTTCTTATCTATTCCAATGCACTCTCCTCCAAAGATGCTAGATTAGCGAATGATGAACCTCCTTCCACATCCGATTCTCCTTGGATCGATGTAGAGAATGTTTCTTCAAATAATTATTCCACATTTGATCCTGTTTGGATTGATGTTGAGAATGTCTTCAAATAATTGTTCTACTAGTTGTGATGAGTCTATAAATGTAATCTATGTCTTTGTTTCCCCTCAAAGGCCTAAGAGACTGGTCATTTGTGTGACTCTAGCTAGTCCTTCTCCTAAAATAATTTGTTCTATCGATAGTTTTCCATCTGATAGTGATTCTCTTGATCTTTCTAAGGATCCCTCTTATAGAGCGGTATCCCATACTTATGAGAATAGAATGAATAAACAACCAAGCCTTCCTCAAGCACCTAGTGATTATGATCTTGTCGAGCAACTTTGTGTTACTCCAGATAAGATCTCATTGTGGAACTTGCTTCAGTTTGCTCTGGTTTTATCAAGGTATGCTTCAAGAAGCCTTGCAAAAGATCCTCTTGCCTTCTTCTGCTAGGCCAATAGATGCTAATGCATTGATGGCATATATTCATACAAATTTTCCAAATATTATGTTCTATCCATAGGAAATCTCACCTTCAGAAGTGCAGAAGCAAGTAGATCCTCTAATGATTATAGTTAACATTAATAAAATTGGCATTAGATGTACTCTTGTTGATGCCAGTTTGACACTTAATGTATGTAGCATTGATCTATTGCTTAAAATTAATATCAATTTATCTTCTCTTAATGCTTCTGATATCTCTTGGGTTCGATAATCTTGGTCGACAAGATCTAGGTACAATAGTATTACCTTTATAGCTTGGACTCGTTACTATACCTACCCTTGTATATGTTATGTCAGAGAAGCTACCTTATAACCTTCTTCTTGGTAGGCCATGGATTCACACTATGGGTGTAGTCTCGTCTACCTTGTATAAGTCTATTAAGTTCATTTGCCATAATCGAGTAGTCACAGTCAACGCTGACCCTGATGCAATGCATTTATGTGAAATGGTAGCTACCGGTCAGGTTTTTGTTGTGCCTACTCTTATTCCTTCAGTATCTTCCCATGTGTTGATGTTTACTCCAACAATACCTACTACAAAGGATACTCTTGAGATAAATGTCCCTGAGGAAGACCTTTCTAAGGAAATAAATCCTAATCCTACCTCTTCCCAAAGGAATGCATGTCCTGGTGATGATTGGGGTTCCTTAGATTTTACATACTCCATCAGTGGGGAGTATAAAGTCAACCCAATCCACTCAAACCTTCTGATAATATCATCCACACTTGCCATCGAAGATGGTTACTCTTTTGTATCACTGGGTAAGGTTAATGCAAATGGTAATGTTCTTAGTGTTGATCCTCCTTCTGAGGAAGATGATCACACTTATATTAAAGAGGCTAACTCTAGTAGTCTTGACAAGAAGGATGATGGTGATCTCGTAGAGGAGTATGATCCCCGTTGCTGGAATAATACTCTCCATGTAGATCCTCCCTTGTTTTCTATCTTTATGTCTTCTTCTTGTGAGTAGTCAAAATTTTCTCTACAAGAGAAAGGTTTGCTTCTTGCTCCTCATTATTTATCTAATCAAGAGTGTATTTTGTTGCGGCTTCTAAAAGCTTGCTTAATTATTCTTCCTTCCCCTACACACAAGAAATCATACAAACATGATAAAGAAAAACATTCTTTCTGTGCATTACCATCGAGTTCCTGGCCATTCCACTAGTGAATGCAAGGCCTTGAAAGACAAAATCCAATAACTTTGTGATTCAGGTGCCATCAAACTCCTGTTTGATTGATGCACCTACCCTTTCTTTGCATGACAAGTGATATTGAGGTTTACCTCTATCCTATATGATCTAAGTATCTTACATGGTTCTCCTCCCCTATGTGCTGGGGGTAGTGATAACTTGTTCTAGAGATGTGTGTCCTCCTCAAAGGACCCCCTCCTTTCTCTCTATCTTTCAAATAAAGCATCCCTTGAGTGGACCTCTTTTCTCTTTTGAAGGGTTCCCGAGGGACCTCTTTGAAATCCTTTCTCCAAATAAATTCTATAGTGTCTAGCTTGGGGGTAACCTGACTAGACCTTGCTTTTCAAATAGTGTGTCCCTTGAGAGGACCCCTCTTCTTTTGAAGGGTTCCCAAGGGACCCCTTTGAAAGTCTTCCAAATTGTTGATGGTCTATGTGACTGTTTGCTTACTTGCCTACATTGCCACTTTTGACTCTATGGAGTCCACTTTCTTAGGTTTCCTCCATGTGAGAGATCTTGGGGGATACCTTATTACAGGTCTGTGGGCCTATAGGACACTTCTTCTGAGCTTCCTCCATGCGAGAGATATTGGGGGTGGCTCCCCTGCAGGTCTATGGGTCTATAGGGCACTTTTTTTAGGTTTCCCCCATATGAGATATCTTGGGGGATACATCCCTGTAGGTCTGTGGGTCTATAGGGAATTTTCCTAGGTTTCCTTCATGCGAGAGATCTTGAAGGACACCTTCCTTGCAGGTCTGCAGGTCTATAGGGAACTTTCCTAGGTTTCTTCATGTGAGAGATCTTGAAGGACACCTTCCTTGCAGGTCTATGGGTCTATAGGATGCTTTCCTAGCTTCCTCCATGTGAGAGTTCTTGGGGGACACCTTCCTTGTAGGTCTGCAGGCCTGTAAGGTGCTTACTTCACTAGGCTTCCTTCATGTGAGAGATCTTGGGGGTCACCTCCTTACAAGTCCATGGGCCTGTAAGACACTTTTCTTGGTTTTCTTCATGTGAGAGATCTTGGAGGACACCTTCCTTGTAGGTCTGTAGGCGTGTGAGGTGCTTACATTCTTAAATTCTCTTCTCTTCTCTTCTCTTCTCTTCTCTTCTCTTCTCTTCTCTTCTCTTCTCTTCTCTTCTCTTCTTGATTGTATATACCGGATCTAAGATCTACATCTTCTTCATCCTGAGTATATGCCTTTCCTCTCTTCATTTTAGAATTCTTCTATGTGTGTTTTCTTAATTTGGGGATGACACATGGTACTGAGACAACCTTCTGCATCAAGGTCTCTTTACTTTGCTGACTCAAATCCTTTAGTTTTTTATATGCTCACTACTATCTGGTGCAGGTTTTTCTTGTCTAATGCATTTTTTTTGCAGATCTTCAACCTAGGAGCATGCTTCTGTGGTTCAAAGAGCTATCTACTTCCTCTATAGTATCCTTTTGGCATATGATGTTATTTATTTTAGTATATTTCCTTTAGCGTGTATATTAATGTAGATTCATATGCCCGCTAAAGTGGGCACAAAATGTATAAGAGTAAAATTGCACCCCTCACAATTTCACATACATCTTTGCATCTGATTTAGTGTCCACTCCCTTAGCATCTTGAGTAGGCTCATTTTAGCCCCTTGCATAATCCTTTCTCCCTTCTCAGGATGCTCCAACACCCCTTTTCAATAGCTACCCTTGTGTGTCAGCTTTGCATCAAACTTTGTGCTTTTCCCATTCTCATTGTTTTGTAGCGTGATGTGTCTGGACACTAGAGCATTGTGTAGACATTTGTGTGCCGTGGTAGTGTCGTGCAATGTTTCAATGCTCAAATAGTTGTCTCTGAACATGCTTGCCACTTGTCACCTCCTTTTTTTAGTGATAACGGCTTGGGATGCCTTGTAATGGCTGAAGAAGTTTCTTTTCTCTCCTTAAAAGTAGTCTTTTCACTCCATTTGCATCTTCTAACTTTTTCTAACTTCTTCTAGCTCCATTATTTTGCTTCTATATTTTCTCTTGCTTTGGCTTCAATCTTCTACTATCCAAATCTTGCTTGCAAATAGCTTTCCACAACAGCTTCAAGCTCTTTCAATCTCCCTTTACAACACTCTTATAGCTTCATCTCCCTTTCCTTATGCTTGTGATCATATTGGGATTCCATATCCCCTTCCTATTGCATCTATACTTCATGATACAGGTTCTCCTCCTTGAGCGGGGATTGATTTTATCACCTCTTTTGTGATATGGGTTCTCCTCCTTGAGCAGGGTTTTCTTTTATCACTCACACTTGGTGGTGTGGGTTCTACTCTTGAGCAGGTTTTGCTTTCACCACATGCTTTTTCCATTTCGGTTGTCTTCTCTCTCCATCTTCTTGGCTGTCTGTGGAGGTGGGAACACCTTAACGGGGGTTTGACTGAGGAAAACCCCTATACAACCCCAACATTCTCTCTAGATATCTTACAGATGTAGGTTTTGAAGACATTCATCTTGTTGGAGGCTTCATCACTTGCATAGTTGTGAGCACTTTCTTTCTCCTCTTTATCTTTATCATTTATCTTTCTTTATTTTCATTTCTATCACTTTCTATTACTTTATCACATTCTATAATTTCTCAATAATCAGAGTAGAAGTAGTCATTTAGGAATTTTCTGTGATAAACTTGTTCTCTGGTCTGTACAAGATGCTAGTGTGCCACACTATCATCCATTTCCTGCACTTATGTCCTTTGGCTGAGAGCTTGTCAATTTGTCTAGAAAATCTTAGTGACCCACTCTTTTGGATTCTAAAACTCTCATTGCTGTTCCTGAGGTAGTTTAGGGAAGTTCACCCCGTGAGGCTCTCTGAATGAAAAGAACTCATGAGTAGTGAATCCTTCTCTTCTACAATGTGTAGAAATGAGAGTAACAAATTTAAAACTTTGACCAACTCCCCCTATCAATGTTATCAATTCAATTGAGTCAAAATTTGCATTTGAAAACCATCTCTACAATCTACATATATACAGTGAAGTTTGAAAATGAAATCTAAAATGCATAAAATAAAGAAAATGTATATCATTAACTGGAAGAAGTGTTTGGCACTTGCAACTTCTCTTGGTGTGCTTTCCAATATTTCTTGCATTCTTCCCATAATTTCTTGACTAGGCCAAGCATGCAGCTTTGTGTCTCAAACTCCAAGAGGGTCTCTTCACCATTATTCGGAGTACTGGGTACCCTATTCATCTTTTTTAATTTTTATGTACTCATTAGGGCACTAGAAATGAGTGTGAACTTTGTATTTACCGGATCCTCGAGTTATCCAAACTGGGCAATAATTTTCTCTTTTTTCTCTTGTAGCTTGAAGAAATGGTTATGTAGACTCTTAATCACTGTCCTAGTGTTCCTATCAATATGTTGTGTTGGATCATAGGCACTAGATTCCTTATAAATTTAGGACTCAATGGAGTCCATCTCATCCTTAATACTTTTTGTGGAGCTAGGCCACTTCATGCAAAATTGAAATAATACTTTAGCTTCTGCAACACAACCTTATACATCTTTAAGGTTCTCTTGAATTTTTTTATGTGCAATAATACATTTCTCTATTATTTCCATCAATTTTCTATCATTCACCTTTTTATAAATCTCCTCCAATTTCTCCTTCAGAACAATAGAATATTCTTTAAATGAATCAAGTAAAAACTTCAAATTTTCTACCAGACAAGGAATTATCTATGCTTGCACTGGGTATGCTTTCTTGTAGCACTTTCACTGCTTCATCAATAAGCTCTGCACTCTTCATGAGTTTGTAAAATTTCCTTCCGGGTAGAGGCATGGAGTACATCACCTAACTAAAACTTGTGCAATGGAGAATGCTTATCCATATCAACTTGTCCTTATTGCATTCGAAGCTATAGTAGTTGGGAAGACACAAGTAGGAACTAGAGTTGTATACTTAATGGATTCTTTAGTGAATCTCTAGAAGTACCAAAATATTCTCCAACCGTCTTCACATTCTCCTGTACATCCTTCTTTTCCAAATCAATCAATTCTTCTTTGTTATCTAGAGGCATGTTTGTCTCCAAGTTTGCTTGTATTGCTTCAATGTTCCTTTATGGTTCCAAAGGAGGTGAGTTGTGATCTATAGGGGCATCCTCCTTTTTTGCTTATGTGACATTTACTTCTACAGTGTTATTTTCTCCCACTAAAGGAGCATCACTAGTAATACCTTCTTATGTAGTGTTCTCACCACTGGTAACATTCTCTTCTGCAACATTTTCTTCCACATCTAAAAGAGTTTCATCCTACACATTCTCCTCTTCTATTCCATGCTCATGTTGAGCATCTTCTTTTTGTGCTTCTTTTGTAACATTAACTTTTGGAGCCAACATATCATCATGCATTTCTTCTTTTCTACCTGAAGTTAGTCCTAATCTTTGTGCCAAGTCTACAACCTTCTCTAAAATTTCATTCAATATCCTTTCAAGATCATTCTAATATCTGCTCATAAGGGTAGTTACCCTTTTCTTTGTTCAGAACTCCTTTTTTTACACTTGAGCCAATGTGGCTTTGTGTTCATTCGAGAGGGGTGCACGAACTTTCTCCAAATAAAAATGTCTTAATTTTTCTTGTTCATCAATGGATTCTTGTCTTCTAGAATATAGTATTTCTCAACTCCACAAACAATTTTTTTTCAATATCCTTCATATTTAGTTCAAAAGTGTGGACACTGATTTTGGGTGTCCAAGGGTTCTCTAACTCTTCTAGGGTTTTTCACCTAAAAGGAGAGAAATGGACCCAAATTGCTAATGTCTACACTCAAGATTAATGTAAATATGGATGTAATATGTCTAAATATGATGTCTAAATACAATAAACTGATAAAATAAATGATTTATTAATACAAAACCTAAGAAATGAAAGTTGTTTGAAAACACATTGTGATATGCAATAAAGAACAAAATAAAGATGTCAAACTAAAATTGTGCACCTGGAAACTGATGAAGAGAAGAATGGAGATTGCAGAGACCTCTAAAATTTTGAAAAACTTGATTTTTGAGCCAACTAGGACACTTATGCCAAGCTGGGTGACTCAATCCAAGATTAGGGAAATTGCCCAGAAAGTTGTTTCTACCAGATGGGTATTTGAAACTATAAAAAATCAATGAAAAAATAGTGCAGTGGGACTAAGTTGCCACTGTTGGAAACTTAGTCTACTTTGTATTTTCTTCAAATCTAAAAGTGGAAATGAAAGCCCACAATATGCACTCTATTTTTTGAGAAAAACCTAGATCTGAATCTGCAAAAATACCTGCAAAACAGAGTATAGATTGATTTCTAATAGGGGGTTTTCCTTGGTCAAACCCCTAGTTGGTATTTAAACTTTGAAAGAGATAAAATCTGCATAAAACCCTAGTCCTAAGTGTGTCTAAGACTAGGAAGTCTAAAAATAAGATGCATAAATGGACTTAGAACAATGCAAGACTCATTCTAAGAGACATTAAATCACATTAGAAATGAATCTAAATGATATGAAAACCTTCCTTAGGTTGAAGATATCTAGAGAAAATGGAAGATGGAATCACTTTTAAAACAAGTCTTTAGGCTTGATTTGATGGCTAGTTGCATCTCCTCAACCTAGATTTCTCAATGATTCACCATAGGCATCCATGATCAACCCTCTGCAATGTAAGATCTTGGACAACAAGTGAGCTTGAAGAACTGCAAAAACCCTAATTTTCTGCCCTAAAGCATCAACTTTTCTATAGAAAGACTAAAGAAACTTCTTGTGAAAGATATTTGACTCTTGACTCTTGATTTTGTTTGATGAAAATGAATTAATGTTCAAAAAAATGACCTAAAAACATGTATTTATAGGAATTAACACCAAATTATTCATTTTTTTAACTTCATAGGCTGACATCCATCAAGAATTTGAATTAAGTTGATGATTTTCCTGCTCAAAAGTGAAAAATACCTCAAAAGGGACTAAGTCACCACCCTGGGCGACTTAGTCCCACTAGGGATTTTTGAGGTGGGTTTCATGAAATTTGAGTGGTTTTAATGTTGCTTGTTGGGATTTGTATCATTTGTGAGTGGAATAGGCCTTAAGGTCTAAAATCATGAACATTAGTGGCTTATAAATGTAGTTTTTAAGGGGTGATTGATGCAAGGGTGTCTAAAATAGGACCAAATTAATTGCAAAATTGCCTCTTTCTTCAAGAGAATACAATTTTTGGTGACACAAAAAGTAACAATATATTTTACAACTGCTTCTTCTATAGTAGCCTTATTGTAGTATAAAAAGCAATAATTTTCTTTAACATCCCTCTACAACACCATTAAATAAAGCATCCAATTTCATGGGGCTCTATTGCCTTACTAGAGGGGAAAGCTTAACCTTCTTTTTCTTAGCTTTTAGCATCTTCTTACCAGATTCTGATTTCTTCTCCCTCATTTGTATCTTATAGCCTTACTTTTCCTTCTCTATCTCTACTTCACTATTAGTGTCCACAATGTCAACCTTTTGTCTCTTCTCGTTGGACCCTTCTCCAAATGTATCAGATCTTTTTTGGATCAAGGGTTTTGTATCTTCTTCTTCTTCTTCCTCTTCTTCATCAACATTGACACTAAAAAATTTGTCTCTCTTAGCTTTTGATTTTAATTTTCTCCTTATAGGGCTTGTTTTCTTTTTTTCCAAAGAGGCCTTTTCTTTCTCAGGCACTTTCTGCTACTTAGCCAAAGGTGTTTTCTCCTTCATTGAAACACTTGTAGAATATTTTTTTTTCCCTCCTTGGATAGGCTTATTCTTAGAGGACTTAGGGGCAACTAGAGGGGTGGTAGCTATTCTACCAGACCTTCTTCTACTAGATGTTCTTCTACTAAGTGAGGAATGGCTTTAGCCTTCTCTACTTGTTCCTTTGCTAGGCCCATTTCCTCCGCAACCTGTGCCATCATCATCTTAATAGTCTTCTTTATCTATTTTTGCATTTGATCCATATGCACTTGCATGGACTTCTCTTTGTATGTGCTATGTCTCTCCTGAGAAGTGTCTCTAGGTTTGCTCAGCATAAGGTCAGCCAAACCAATTATTACCTTTTATTCAACTTCATATCCCATTTCTAGGATCCACACAGTTCTAGGCTCAACAACCTCCATTATGCAACAATCCTTGCTTACCATGAAAATAATGCCATTCTTGTATTTTTCCACCACACTTTTTGGTATCCTTTCTCTTGCCTGCATATTTTCTTGAAAAGTCTTAAAGAATTCCCAAAGACATTCTTCTGTGTATCAAAATCTCCCAATCTCAACAAATGATTTTTGATCTGATGTGCTATAGGTCTATCTTTCGACCACACTATGTTTCTTGTACCAAGAACCTTATTAAAAAAGTAAAACAGTAAACAAATGATCAAAGTACTAAATTTGAAAGGATACTTTGAGTCAATCTTTTTTAGGTTCTCCATTAATTGTGTTCTTAACAATTCACACAAATCATAATTTGCACCCTTCACAACCATCTCATGTGCTATGTTGATTGCAGTTGCTGATATTAAATTTTCCCTATTAGTGAAGTATAAATTATAGTTGATCACCATTGAGGTATACTAAATTTCCATATTTCTAATATCTTTGATCGTTAGGGATCTCCTATCATATTTTTCACCATTTAACTCCATCACTACTTCATTATTCACTAACTTCAGTGAGGAAACTAACCCGATTGAGAATAAGCTAGTAACAACCCTAATTGATTCCTTGTTTATCAAATGTAGTGTATCCAACCAGTTGAATTTGTCATGGATTCGGCTCAATGTATACCTCACCCATTCTATGAAATAGCAAAATTTTGGAAAATTTTAATCCAAACATCTAGGTTTTTCTCCACCAAACCCTCAAATTCTAGTTTCAACTCAAGCTCATCTTCAATGAGTTCATTGTACTACACATCTACCAAATTTACATAATTATTCTCTTCCAACTTAGCATGAATGTAAATCCTTACTTCCTCAGTGTGGAGTACACCATATGGAATGTGTGAAAACACACCGTTCAGATCATCCACAATGGATTTTTTGGGATGCCATTTGAATTTAGGGTGAGGATGATCCACTACCTCAACAACTTGTGGTGTATACATTTCCACCACTTCAAAGAACTTCTGAAAGACTTAGGGAAAGATAGAAGTTTTTAAATACCTTTAGATCACTTTCCAATTAGGGTTTTGTGTGCAAGATCACTAGAATGCTTCACCTTTCTCTTCACTACTCTTCTTTACTCAAATTCTCATTTGAAAATGACTTGGATTGAATATGAAATAAGTTATAAACCTTTTGAATTGACCTAATTTTTATTGAATACACATTTTGAAAAGGTAAAAGAACCCTAACTATATGCACAATCAATTTCAAATGCTCCACAAACTTCTGCAACTCATTAATTTCCACTAGTTCTTTCACCAATAGGTTAACCATGTCAAACCTACACCTTATTATAATGTGTTGAAGCATAAACACCATTCCTCTTAGTAGGGGATAAAAGATATTATATTAATGCTCCCCCTAAGCCAAAGCTTTCTACTTAGTTTTTGGAGGAAACATTTGCACTAGATGCTGGTATAGACTTAGGCTTAGTCTCATTGTCTTCCTTATTTCTCCAAATATTTTTCATCTCTTTCTTCATCTCTACTGGACCAACCTTTTTTCATCATTTGAATTCTGCAAATTCACTAGCCTTATGACCAAATCTTTTGCATGCAAAGCACTGACCGAGGAAATATTGAACATTCTGATTCATTCTACTTCTACATTCCATAGCCTTATATCCAAATTTATTGCAGGAATAACAAAAACCGTTAAAAGATAAGTACCTTTGTGCATTTGGTTGTCTAATAGGTGGTCTTTTGAAATCTTTCCTTTGATTTCCATTTCTCTTCTTGTCCTCAATCTTCTTTTATTCATTTTTCTCCTTTTTAGCACTTGGTTTCTAATCTGCCTTTGAACTTTCTCCTTTTTCAAATCCTAATCCACCTTTGTAGATGTAGAATTATTCTGACTTACAATAATTTCATCAAGCATTGTAGAGATCATCTTGAATTTATCTTCTTGATTCTTTTCTTTCTGCAGATCTGATCTCAAGGTCACAACTTCTTCTTCAAGTTTTCCACATTCTTCAAAATTTCTTTCAATCTTAGCATTCAGGCATTATTCAACTCTTTTTCCTTCTTCAACTTGCACTTTCAGACTAGTAATTATTTCATTTGCTTGCTTCAACTGGTTGTTAACTTGCTTATATATTTCTCTGAATTTCTTGTTGTTCTCTCAATTTTTTGATGCATTCATTTGCTTCCTTGACATTTTCCTTTAGATCTTTGTTCTCACTTTTTGTCCTTTCTAGATCTTCAAGGGCTATTTTGATTTCCCCATTCATGTCAACCATGCAATCTTCTTCAGTGGATCGAGCAACAAGAATTTCTTTTGAAGGAGTAGGACATCTCCTAATAGCCATGCATTCAAACTTCAAGACCTTCCTCAAGTGGTTAAGCTTCTTCCAAGGAACCAAGATATGACTCCAATTGTTGAACACCTAAAATACTGAGGTGGGGTGAATCAATATTCTCTAAAACCACTTAAACATTTAAACATTCATTCCACATAAGATATTCAATTTTTAGTAGGAAAGGAAAACATGAAATCAACCATCAAAATCACATAACACATGAACACCAAATTTTTACATGGAAAACCCAAAAAGGGAAAAATCACGATGAGGATTATCTCATAATATATTATAATCGATTATAAGATATTACAAAAATGCTCACTACAGATGGAATTACTTCTCACAAAAAGAAGAAAAGATAGAAAAGAGAGGTGGCACATATCTTGAATGAATTGATACAAATGCATCTACAATATGTTGGAATACAATTCCATTAAAGCTCAATATATAGAGTCAACACACTTCATCACTCAGCTCTAACACTCTACTCTATTCTACATTCACATCACCTTCACACAATTCACACAAATAATACTTGTGTTCACTCATTACAACACCGAAATGGACTTACATATATATCCATCACATCCACAAACACCTACAACATCAATTAGGTCGGCCTAATTGGATGTATCATGAAAAACATAACTTTTTCGGCCCCCAAAAATACTTCACACACAAAAAAACTTATAAAAAACTCAAATAGGTTGGTATGAACCTATATTAGCTCCCACATAATGCATCAACACTTATTTAAACTCTGCATACTCTTAAACTTATTGGGTCAACACTGCTAGGGACCTAACAATAAAATTCACCAACTAATCAACTATAAATGAACACACAAGCCTCCAAACTTCATGCCACTTGGATCTTAGGTACACTTGACACTTGTAAAAACCTCCACAAATATGTAAGACAAAATAGTATTTTACAGTGAAGTGTGAAATGATCAAAACATACATTCTGCACTTGCAAACACTATCACTAGTAGACTTGATATACTATCATTCATAACTTCTTCACCAGAGGGCTAAAGACATGAAACTTTGGATTTAAACTCACTTGACATCCAAAACAATTAACTTGGAACCACATAGTAAGACTTCAATTTTGACTAATATATACCAAAAACTGGATGCCCTGTACACTGAAAGCTGCGTTTTGACACTCAACCAATTCTTCAACTTATTGTTTCCATTGGATCAAATATTCTTGCAACTATACATTGGATTATCATCTATATACACACTCATGCTTGACCAAATGGTTTGCAGATCAATCTCCATACAATATTGACATCAATGCCAACACTACATACTATACTATTAAACAGGTGCAAGACAATTGAGAGGGGGGTTGAATTAGTTGTCACACAAATTCAAACTTAAAACTTTATCACTTATCAATTATTCAACCAAACTATTCTATTATTAAATATGAGCATGAAACAAAAATAACATAAAGTAAATTAACACAATGAACACCATATTTTTATGTGGAAAACCCAATAAGGGAAAAACCATGGTGAGGGTTAACTCACACTATATGGTACTTTTCAAAAGAAGCTCACTGCCAAAAAGGACTCATTGTCCAAGTACAAAGGCTCACTGCCTACAAAAAGGAATCACTTTCCAACAGGGAGGCTCACTTCATTCATAAAAATTTATAGAACATAATAAGGCTTTACAACCCAAAATGAATTGGAAAGATGCACCTATCATGTGTTGATATAGTTCTGGAGATGCTTAGTATTCAGACTTTACACCCTTCATTCTTTTCTCATTTTCACATCAAATGCTACCTTTCTGATCACCCCTTCACATTCATTACTTGCTCACTGTTTCTTCTATCTATTCTCTATTGTCTACCACACACACTTTCAAAAACTATTTGCCATATATTTATATTCAATATCCATTGCAAGCTTCAATTAGGTCGGCCTAATTAGAGGCAATTCATTTATAAAATATATCAACTGTCGACTCCAATAGATCACAAAATATTTTCAAAATTCAATTTAACTGTTAGCACATTACATTATGTCAGCTCAAACCAATAAATAAATCACACATAAGTTTTCATATCACATCAAAATTGTCTTAACAAGTTGGCTCAAAATAGGTTTCAACATAACCAACAAAATAATGTCACTTTGTTGTATGAGCACTAGAGCACGAAATAACCTTATCATGCATGCCTTTAACATTCATAAGTAATTTCCCAAAACCGCAATAAAAAGTAATCAACTGCGGAGAAATGCAGACTAGAATACCATAGAGGCACCAAAAATACCAGATCTACCACCAAAGAGGATAAGTCAGTTGTACAAACTGATTTAGAGTACCAGATCAAGCTACCAACATGGTGACATCAATGACAACACATAGATAACCTACTCATTCTTCCAACAATCTCCCCCTTTGTCATTGATGGCAACATGTAAACAAAATTCTCTCTCCTTCAACTATTATTTCAACTTTCTAAAACTCTCTCCAATTATCTCCAACTCTCTCCCCCTTTGACATCAATGGAAAAGGGCACCAAAAACGAGTGTAAACATGGTAACATCAAAATTTCAAAAGATTTCCAAAAACTTCAAAAAATTCCAACAATGCAAAACTTTTAAGCATACAAAAATTAAGTGAAGATGACATTCTTCACTTGAAATACTTTGTTATACCTTTCCTTAGGAACTGGAAACAACTTCTTCTAGTTGAATACAACAGACTCCAGTCTTGTGTATGTATAGTCCAATAAACCCAATAGAGTAAAAGAGGGTGACCAATCTATAACAGAACATTATTTCTCAACATCTTTTGCATTAATAAGAATTCTGGAAAGATGCTCTAACCGGACTTCAACAATTTATTTAAGAAGCCAAAAGGTCTTCATTACATCATATCTTTGTCTTTGTGTAATGATTAGTTCAACCTATAGTTCACCAAATCTTATTCTTTACTTCCTTTCTTTATCTTCAAATATATCAAAATTCTTTCCAATTTTGTTCACTTCAGCTTCAATTGCTTCAATTTTGCTTCTGAAATTATCTACAACTATAGGCCATCGAAGACAATACTTGTAAACATCTAAAATTTCTTTAACACACTTCTTTGTTTCCACAATCAATCTAGACAATCTCTGCTTAGATTTTTTACATCTCCTTTCAATCAAGATTCCCATTTTACATCCTTCCAAACCTTCAAGCAACATCCTTTCTTCAACAATCTCAATCAAATTTTCTAGCAAGAAATAAAAAACAACAGATATTTCAACACCTTTCCAAATTAGATAATCTACCAAAGCATCATCAATCTTTAGTTTGTCAATAGATGAGGCAACATTCCATAATTCACCAATCTTCTTCATTTTTCATTCAACTATCATATAATGGATGTCATTAGGATCATGGGATTTAGTTCTAGTCAAAGATTCTTTCTCCTCATCTGAAATGTCAATGATATCTCTAGTTATCTCTTTTCTCTTTTTCTATTCTAGAGGAAAATCACTGATAACAACCTCCAATTTTCTTTTTCCAGAGGAAGAGCTCACTTCAAATCAACTTGATGTAGATATACCAGAGCAAGGGTTTGCTTTCAAAGATGAGAAATATGATCTGCACATGGTTACATTATCTTCCAAAGACTCTAGATACCTGTAAATTTTCTTTCCAATAGGGATACCATATTCTCACATCACATTATCATTTCTTGGTAGAGAATTCAAAAAGTAAAACACTAGACACACTAGCAAGGATCCAAAACAAAAGGGATAATTCTCAACCAATGACATTCAACCATTTTCAAGAAAATTCTCAAGTAACAAGCTACATAAATCAAATTGTCTGTTCTCCTTAACCATCATGTGAGCAATATGTATGATAATAGCTGAAGTTGAACTTTCACGGTTTTTGAAATAAATTTTGTATGAAATACCATACGCAACATACCTAACGGCTGAATTAGCAAGCGTATCAATCAATAATGCTCTAATTTCTCTACTAATTCTAGTTAGCTCCTCCACATCTTTATACTTCACAATTTTCTTTCCAAGGAGTTCTCCAACACTGCATAATCTAGTGATCATTTCGATTGCTTCCTTCGAGATCAAATAGGGTTTTTCCAAAACAATGCTTCTGTCCTTGAAATGATTCACCAAGAACAAGATAACCTCTTTATCTATAGTCCAAAAAAATTCACTCCATAAATCCATCCTTATGGTTTTTTATGTTTTGTAATTCGACTTCACTCAACCCTAGTTCAATTCCTTTCATTTTCTTATGATCATATTCTTCCAATTCAACACTTTTCAACTTTAGAGGGGTAACACCACACGATCCATTGTCCATAGCTATGTTTTCTTGAAATTCAATGAAACTTCTTCAATTTTCTTCTTTCCTTTTGCAACTAGAGAAAAGGTTTCCAAATTACTTGATATAATCTCTTCAAATTCCTTTCAGAAATGCTTTAGGCTTGCTCCAAGATCACAATAGGTTTCTATTCAAGCTCTTCAAAGCATGATTTAACCAAAAAATACTTGTAAACTTCATCTTATAAACCATCAAACTTACCCTAAAACACATTAAATGCAGTAAACACTAAAAGGCTATTAAAAGCAGTCTTCTTATCACAGAAAGCCCTTATTTGGTCCAAAAATCCTCATACCAACATATATTCCTTTGTTTCTTTTTCCAAATCCTTTGAATAATCATTCTTCACATTACAGCCACGTGCCATCCTCTGACATGCCATTCTTCTAGGGGGTTTTCATAATCTTATGATAATACTCCCCCTAATACCATGCTAGGTCTAAGTTCTGAATAAGTCATCTATTTCAGATGAGGGCAAAAACACATAAAGAGTCGCAGGTTTTTATTCTTCTTTCTTCTTCCATATCTTATCCATCTCTTGCTTTATCTCTTCTTTGTCAGTCTTCTTTACCGGTTCACTCTTCTCTTTCAGAGTAGACTTCTTTCCTTACTCTTGCAAACTTTTGATACATGTCTAGGTTTGTTGTTGTTATAAAAAACCACATTTTTCTAATTAATCTATCCTCCATTATTCCTCGATCTACACTGATTTACTCCGTGTCCAAATTTATTACAGGTGTAGCAGTAGCCATTAAAGAATTGATTTTTTCTTCCTTCATTAAACCTGTTTCTCATTTCCCAACTGATCATTCTCACTTGAGATTTGTATTATGTAGCCTTATGTCCAATCTTCCCACATTCAAAAATTTTTCTAGAAAGAGGACCAGAAAACTGGTTCAACCTACTCCTACATTTAGTTACTCTATGACCATATTTGTTACAGGAAAAAAAATACCATCAAAAGAGGGGTACCTCTATGCATTAGGCTATCTCATAGCCGGTATTCTTGCAAAATTCCTTCTCTACTTCCTCTTTCCTTGATTCTCCTTCACATCTTTAGAACTTTCACCACTATCAACTCCCAAGCCACTTTTGTCTTTACATAGTTTCTATCCTGCAAGCAATTCTTCAAGTTTACCGAAGTTAGATCTAAAATTATTTTTCATAGAGTTTAGCCTTTTCTAGTTCCACTCTTAAGTTTATGATCTCCTTCTCGATTCTAAAACATTCATCAGACTTGTTTTGCACCATTGTATTCAAACATTCTTCAATCCTCTTCTTTTCTTCTACTGTCACTTTCAGTCCAATTATCTCTTGTTTCAGTTGTTCACTTACTTCTCTGTGTTTTTCCTTAAATTTCTTCAGTTGTCCCTCCAGTTTGTGAACACATTCATTTGCTTCATCAAGATTTTCTTTCAGATCTCTATTTTCTCTTTCCACTTTATCAAGATCTTCAAGAGCAGTCTAGAGCTCTCCTTCATCATCCATTCAACCAAACTTCAAGATCCTCCTCAAGCAGTTAAGCTCTTCACCAAGGAACCAAATGCTCTGATACTAATTGTTAAACAGGCGCATGACAACTAAGAGGGGGGGTGAATCAGTTCTCACACAAATTCAAATTTAAAACTTTATCACTTATGAATTCTTCAACAACACTATTCTGTAATTAAATATGAGCATGGAACACAAATAATAGAAAGTCAATTAACACAATGAACACTAGATTTTTACATGGAAAACCCAATAAGGGAAAAACCACGGTGAGGGTTAACTCACACTATATGGTATTTTCAAAAGAGGCTCATTTCCAAAAAGGACTCACTGTCCAAGTACAAAGGCTCACTACCTACAAAAAGGACTCATTGTCCAACATGGAGGCTTACTGCCTATAGAAGAATTGAGAAAAACAAAATAAGGCTTTACAGCCCAAAATGAACTAGAAAGATGCACCTATCATGTGCTGATACACTTTCAGAGATGCTTAGTATTCAAACTTTACACCCTTCATTCTTCACTCATTTTCACATCAACTGCTGCCTTTCTGACCACCGCTTCACATTGATTACTCACTCACTATTTCTTCTCTATTGTCTACCACACACACACTTTCAAAAAATGTTCACCATATATTTATATCCAATCTCCATCGCAAGCATCAATTAGGTCAGCCTAATTAGATGAAATTCATTTATAAAAGATATCAACGGTCAGCTCTAATAGATCAAAAAATATTTTCAAATTGCAATTTAACCATTAACACATTACATTATGTCAGCTTAGACCAAGAAATAGATTGCACATAAGTTTTCATATCATATCAAAATTATCTTAACAAGTCGGCTAGAATTAGATTTCAATGCAAGGAATAAAATAATGTCACTTTGTCGTATGAGCACCAAAGCACAAAATAAACTGATCATGCATGCCTTTAACATTCATAAGTAATTTCCCAAAACTGCAATCATAAATAATCAACTACAGAGAAATGCGGACTAGAATACCGAAGAGGTGCCAAAAATACCAGATCTACCATCGGAGAAGATAAGTCAATTATACACACCGGTTTAGAGTATTGGACCAAGCTACTAACATGGTGACATCAATGACAACATATAGATAACCTTCTCATTCTTCCAACATATACAACTCATGCTCATACTCATGTTGCCAGTAGACATATCTTTGAAAAACTCCACAAACTTCCAACAAATACAACTTTTCTCCATGGTGATTTGGAAGAAAATATTTATATGCAACAACCACATGGGTATGAGGTCAAAGGGAAGGATAAATTAGTGTGCAAGTTGAAGAAGAGCTTGTATGACCTAAAGAAAGATCCAAGGTAGTGGTATTTGAAATTTTATAGGTTTATGACAAATAAGGTTATAGTAGATGTCATTTGACTGTTGTGTTTATTTCAAGAGAGTAGATAATATTATATACATTATCTTGTTATTGTATTCATATGCCATGCTTGTTGCAGTGCCTAACATGTAGGATATAAATGTAATCAAAAGAAAATTAGCCAATTAATTTTTGATGAAGGGTTTGGGTGTTGTAAATAAAATCCTTGGTTTGATAATAACAAGAGACATGAAAAATTGTACATTAATATTGTCTCAGAGTGAGTACATAGAGAAGGTGTTGAAAATATTTTAAATGTAGGATGCAAAATAAATTAGTACACATTTTCCTGTCCATTCCAAATTGACTTAGGTTATGTGTCCCAAGATATAGGAGGAGATGAAATACAATTCTGAGGTTCCATACTCATCGACTATTGATAACTCGATGTACACAATGATTTGCACAAGGCTAGATATTGTAAATATAGTGGAAGTGGTGAGAAGGTATATGAAAAATCCAAGAAAAGAGCATTGGAATGTAGTAATGTGGATTCTAAGGTATTTGAGAGGTACTACTACCTATACATGATATTTTGGAGGTTCCAACTCTTCTCTACAAGGATATGTTGATTCCAATTTGGTAGGTGATATAGATAGCAAGAGGAGCACCACATGGTATGTTTTTACTATAGGTGGAATAATGGTTAATTGAATTTAAAGATTACAATTTTTTTGTGTGATTCCAACAGAAGAAGCAAAGTATGTCATTGCTATAAAGGCTAGTAAAGAGATGATTTTGTCATAAAGGTTTTTGAATGAATTGGGAAATATGTAGGAGCATAGAATGTTGTAAAGTGATAGCCAAAGTCTCATTCATCTTGCAAATAACTCAAACCTTCATTCCAAGACTAAACACATACAACTTATGTATCATTTTATATGATCAATTTTAGAATATGGACAATTGAAGATGGAAAAGATCCACACTAGCCAAAATCTTGTAGAAATGTTAATGAAGGCAGTAAGTCAAGAGAAACTAATTTCCTACTAATTTTTAATTGGAATTCATGTCTAATGGTGAAGATGAGAAACTTTCCAAGTCCAAATTTGGAGCCTAACCTAATGGTTGTAGTAGTAGTGAAGTTTCTATAATAAATATCCAAGTGGGAGATTGTTGGTGGAGCTCGATTATCTTCTTGGAATTGCTATGATCAATTTCCAAGTGGGATATTGTTGGTTATCGAGCTTGATCTTATTGGTTTTGAAGCTCATTTCATCACGATGGGGTTGTAGGGGTTACCTCTCTGCAAGGTTTGAGGGGATGACCCCCTTGATGGGGGTTCAAGGGTAGTGCCCCCAAAAGCCACAATATATATATATATATTTAACATTTCAAATATGGACCCTTCATCATTAGGTAATAGATCTAATGATAGATAGGTTATACTGGTTTTTTATTTCCTTATAAGGAAACCCCCTTTTATAAGGGCATTGCATGATTATTGAGTATTATATTATATTGTATTGTGAGAGGAGATTGTGATATAGAGAAGAGGAAGTTACAACAAATATGTTGTAGGTTGTACCCCTTCATTTTGTTGGATAATAAAAGGAAGGAATATATATTATTTGTGGACGTAGTCCATATTGGGTGAACCATGTATATATTTCTCTATGTTTTATATTTTATTTATAAATTCATTTTATTGTATATTTCTCTACGTTCCTATTCCTAACAAAACATAATATATTTTATGTATTTTTAGACCATATCTTAGAATGTCCATTCTTAGCTCTCCATTTGTTGAAAATATTTGAATAATCCCTTGTATATATTATATGGGTGGTGGCATCTTTGAAATGTTAAATGTGATCATTGATTTTAGTTGCCACTATTTTTTTCTTTTGTCAAGTTTTCCTAGCAAATTCTGGAAATGCATTCATAAAATAAAATGCTATTAAAATGATAGTAAAATTTGTAGTGGGTGCTCTTTGTGAGTTGGATGTTTTCTAGTAGCTACTTCCAAAAGACTTTAAATGAATCTATATATTTTCCCTTAGCCACCATATAGTGTGTTGTGTAGATGGAGGTTGCACTTGTAGATTCTTCCCAATTTGTATAATAAATTTTATAATCTATGACCATGGTAGCATACCACACCATGAGGCTTACAATATTTATGACATTCAAACTTCTCCCATTAGATGTGACATCGGTCAACTCAATAACCTTGTTATTCTTTATGGAAAATTTTGAAGGTACCCTTCCCTTTGTATTTAAACCTATCATGGTCTAGATGACTTTATAATCTAGTAGGGTTTATCTAGATACATATATTCATCATGAATTTAGTTGAGTATAATTTTTATCCACACTTCTTCCTTTGAAAAATTTAGAAAATCCTCGCATACATCTAGCTTCTTCTTCCCAATTTGTTGATGTTGTGATAAATATTATGCTTACCCTATATGTAGTAGGATTTATTGGAGTGAATTAAAATTTGTGTGTTCAATCTTCATGAGAGGTGAATGGATATACTTCCTCACATCTTTGGTGTATATCACACTGGCTAGTACTTTCAAGAATGCACTAGTAGGGTCTACCTCCATTTTCTTGTATCAAAACTTCTTATACTTTGGTCTTAGATTATAGGAGGTATCTACCAAAGTGGGGTTTTCCATTGTTGTGTTGTAGAACATTGAAGTGATATGCAAAATTTTCTCAAGAGCTTACAACTTCGAAATAAGCACTTTTAGTGGCTTGGCCTTCATTTTATTAATGATGGAATTTACCTTTATTACATACATCTATTCTAAGTTTTCCACTTTTTATCCATTATTTTTTTGTGGCTACTTTTCTATATCATATCTTAATTATATTCTATATGGTTCATTAATTTTTTTAGCTTTCTAAGTAGCCTGATGGTAATTTTTACTATTACCCTATTGACATATCCTACTAATAATCTCCCTTCTAATGTTTTAAGTCTCACCATGCTTGAAGGAGAAATTTTATCAAATTATGATATGGCTGTAGACATCCAAAAATGCCTAAACACATCACATTCACTAACATTGCATTTTTATCACTAGTTCCCCATTTTCCATCATTTTCCTCACTTTTATCACTAAGTGTTCATTTTCATCACTTTCTCATCATTTTTCATCTTTTTCATCACTTTTCATCATTTTCCCTCAAAATCACCTCATTTCCTCTATTAATTAAATAATTTTCAATTATTTAATTAATTCATTACTTTTTACTAATTTCCCCTATGCCCCCTAATTAAATATATATTTTTAATTATTTAATTAGAAAAAAAATAAAAATTCTTCTAATCCCATGATTAAATAATTATTTAATTATCTAATTTTCTTCCCTCCACTTGCACATGAAATATTCTTTTTTCAAAAAGGAATACTCTTCTCACATAATTAAATAATTTAAATAATTTAATTATCTTATTTTTCCGTCTCAAAAGTATATTCTAAGGAATATTCCTTTTCAAAAACATCTCAACCAATTCCCTAAAATTGAAGAGATATTTTGAGTTAACTAAACCTCTCAATTAATCTCAACCCCTGATCTTCAAGATTTAATCTCCACCCTTGATCTAATTTTTAAAAATCTATAAAATAAACCATCTCCCTCCATTTCAAATCACCTAAGAGCCACCTAGAAGCATTATAGTGAGATCATGTCATTTGAGCATTGAATCATATCATAGTCATATGATTTTGTGCATATTTTAGTTAATTTACAAGATTTTCCAATCATGGGTACTAAGGTTTGAGCAATCCAACATTAAATATACACAATTCATAATGGAATGTTAGGTTTGCATTATTTGGATTTTGATTTTGAATGTTAATTTTCATGTTAATGGTTATATTTTCTAAGGTAGAAGCACTCGTTTCATTAGTTAGTAGGTTTTATCAATATTTTTCTTATGGGTGTTTGATATTTCTAACCCTAACTTCTTCAATTATTCTTTTAATTAATTTACCACTCATCCGATTACACTTTTTGGCATGCTTGGTGGGACCGATGTTCTTGATCTGACATTTTTTTGTCAAGTTTTGATGACCTACAAGTTACAACAATGCAATTGTAAAATTACAATGATTACTTTGTTTGTGACTCGATGATTTCATCACACTTTGATGTATCTACAGATTTATAGTGGCACATTTGTCTACAAAGTGATTCTTCTATTTATCTGACACATTTGTTTCTTTATCTATAGGTACAATGACACTTCTGACTATGGATCGACACTTTTGATTTGGCTCCTCAATTCTAAAAAATTACAATGATGTGTTTGTTTTGTTTTTGACACATTTGAGGTATATCAACACTTTTGTTTGTTACACAGTAACACATTTTTATTTTTTTAAATATTTTTTTGTTTATGTGCTTTCAAATTTTTGATAACCCTAATGTGGGCTTGTTTTCTTGATGATTTTGAGCTAACATATTTGTGGAACACTTGGAAATAATTGGGAGAAGACCAAAATTGAAACTACTAATGAATTTGGTGTAGGGTTATTTGCTTTACAATTTTTTAATCTTAAAATTAACCACACATTTTGATTTGATTCTTTAAAATGAATCTTGTTTGCTGTGTCTATTGGACTAAGGGAATGTATGCTCTCTCCTTATGCTTCGTGTAATCCTTGAGATAAAAAAAACCACTAGTTTGTATTTTTATTTTACTAAAGAAGTTGTCTATGTATGTTCTCTCCTTGCACCTAGTGTGATCCTGGGTGACCAAAAATAGAAACACTATTCCTTCCATTTTTATTTTTAGTAGGAGGCCTGCCTACAAATTTCATCACCCTAGGGTTTGAACTCAACCAAATTTTTGGGTAGGGTATATAAAGAGGGAGAACTAAAGTTGCACCCCAAGGTGTGTCCAGTGTTGTTTGAGCCAAGTCACATGACCTCGGTCCACTGGGATATGTTTGGTGATGAGAGAGAAGGAGACCTCTCCAATCTTGAACACTATTAGATAGGCCCACTTTTCACAGATCCCCCACTACGAACCTTGTGATTAGTAGCCTTTAAGAACTTTGACCACAATCTATAGTGGTGCAACATATAGTATCATGTGTGAAGTTACTCACCATGTACTGTCCCTTGTTGAGGTGATTGATATTCCTTGCTAGGACCTTTCCTTTTCAAGGTGAGGGGTGTGAAGGTGGTACATGACCTTGGCATACCCTATGTAGCATCGTAAATTGTCACCCTTGATAATTTCACACTATGTTTTTCTCCCCATTGATTTATTGGACCTAATTGAACCCCTAATTTCCTAAATTATGCATTCTATGACCTATTTTAACAATTATCGATAAATTGCAAGTGGAAAAAAATCATTTATCTAATACCTTTCCCTCGACACCTTAATTTCTAAAAAATAGGGCTAGGATAGAGATGCCCTATGGCGGAAATGTCCCCCTATTTTTCCTAGCCCCAAATTCAAATATGTCAATGTTAGAATTTTATCATTTGAAATTCAAGTTGCCAATGTTGGATATCAAGATTTAATTTGTGGAAATTAGAACAATTACATATAAATAAATTTCAATGACTTATTGTAGCAATCTAATACCCAAACATCATGCCAAATCCTATGTGAGTTTATGCATTTTCATGTTATCATGGTTTGTGAAGGCTAACCTTTTTTGTATGTCTCCAAGCAATCTAAGAAAATCAAGCAAGCAAGATCTAATACCTTGAGGTGATGTGCATGAATTCACTCCTTCAAGGGATCCATTGAAGAGTGGTGAGTTGTAGAACTTTGTTAATTCACCATTCCTTCCTATCATTTATCTTTCCTATCATTGACATTACCATTGTGGAAGTGGAAACACTAAATGGGGTTTGACTAAGGCAAGCCCCTAAATGGTACAACCCTTCCTCTCTCTTTGAATGTGTAGGTTTTAGGTTTAGAGGAGATTGAAGGGAGCTTGAATATTCATTTATCTATTGTTGTAATAAAATCCCTACATCTTTTCAACTCACAGAAACTTAGAATTATTTGATAGTGATTTGAAAAATTTGTAGGTAGAATCAGGAAGCTCTGATTTGACATGATAGAACTACCAAAACAGAATTGAAATATCTCAAGGACATAGATGCCCTTGGGTGGCTTTGTCCTCCTATTCAATCCATCTCCAAAAACTCTTCCTTTCTCATATTTGTTGGTGAATTTCTATTACAGTTTCTCAGTTGTCAAAATATTACATTTTCATATTAGGACACATAGTTTAATTAGGTTAATCAAGGAAAATCAATCCCAAATAATTTACAAGGCCCAAAAGGATAGAGATCTAAGTCTGGTTGACTCACCTTCATGGTTAAAAGTCAATCTAATTGCATTGTTGAGCTGCATCCTAATATTCTCTTGAAAAAGGAAATTGATCCTAGTTTTTTTGCATTAGACTTACGATCATCTTTTTCTACATTTTATTTTTGTGAACTTGGCATGTTAACATTATATGCCTTTCATATTTCAACACTAGATCTAAGGTTTTCTATTGCATTGTTTTGCATTGTTTACTTAGTTTTTCATTTTTGTATAATAAAACAACATAATTTTTTTTTAAAAATTACATATCATATTGCACCATAAGTTGTAATAGGATTAGTTTTAGTCATTTAGGTCAGATCTACATTCAAAATTACATACAAAATTATCATTTGTTGTTCAAGAATTGTTACATTTTTGTATTTGAGTTACATTGTCTTAAATTGAGCAAATCTTGGAAAAATATTCACTATCACACCTGTTTGCACACAAATACAAAAACCTTAAATAGTCTAATAAACAACCAAACTTTCAATTTTCTAAAACCCTATCCAGGACATAGATGCCCTTGGGTGGCTTTGTCCTGCTATTTTTGGCTCAACCAAAATTTTCCTAGATCTTTGTTTTTGTGTTCTTAGCCTATTTTTGCTTACTAATTTATGATTTGGAGTTCTTAAAAAAGTGTTATTGCATAAAGGTGTCATTTTTCTTAATTTTCTTCAAATTTGGGAAAAATATTCACTTTCAAACCCATCTGCACATAGACCTAGAATCCTTAAACAATATCATACATATTCAAACTTTGAATTTTTTGAAACTCTATCTAGGACACAGATGCCCTTGGGCGGCTTTGTCCTGCTATTTTTGGCTCAACCAAATTTTGCTCGGATATTTGTTTCTATGTTCTTTGTATGCTTATACTGTTTGAATTTTGTTTCTAAATTTTGTTTGTCTTGTAATTGTCTGTTTTGTTAAAAATATTGTTGTGTGATTGAAATTAAGTGTATCAAATGTAGATTAAAAATAAATCAAACACACTAATGTGGCATTATATTGAAGAAAACTAATTAAAAGATAAACAAACTTTTAAAACAACAACCCCTTCAATGACATCCCATTGTCCTCTATCTCTAGTGTTTTTGTCGATTCCAACTTGCTCTCAGATTGTGTGCTAGGCTCAACAAATGGTCTTCCTAGAGAACGCGATTTGAAGATGATGATTGTATCCTATGCTAAGATATGATTAACATGCTTACACTAAACATGATTGCTAGAATGTAAGATTATGAAATTATGAATGCTAAAGATGATAATGACAATGCTAAAATGCTAATCGCCTGAATGCAACTAGTCTCTAATGTGTAACCAATGCTTGGATTTACAGGGGTATTTATAGAGTTTTCAAAAGATTCTAATTGGCTAATGTGATCAACGGTTGAAATCAGGCTTGTCAAGATGAACAATGAGAGATTTTGGAAGTTGAGAGAAAGATGGAAGGTTGGGAAATGTTTCCTCATACACAATCTCTTCCATTCAAAATTGAAGGAAAGTTGCCATTTGAGGAGTTAGTTGAAGATAAATCCCATAATTAAATAAATAAATTTATTTAATTACATGTGACAATGAATTTAGAAGTTTTCATAATTAAATAATTAATATTTAATTATGTGTGAGAAGATGATAAAAAAGTGTTTAATTAAATATATAAAATACTTAATTAAATATGAAGTGAAGAAAGTTTCTAATTAAATATTTTAGAATATTTAATTATATGAAGAGAAGAAAGTTTCTAATTAAATATTTTAGAATATTTAATTATATAAAGAGAAGAAAGTTTCTAATTAAATATTTTAGTTCATATTTAATTAAATGTAGAGTGAGGAAAGTTTCTAATTAAATATTTAAAATATTTAATTATATGTAGAGTGAAGAATTAGAAAGTGTTTAATTAAATATTTAGAATATTTAATTAAATGTGGAAAAGGAATTTAGAGGAATATCATTTGAATTTAAAATTCAAACTTATGATAATTAATATAAATAAATTATAAAATCTATTTAATTAATTAAGAGGAATATGGAAGATGGTAATAATTAAATAAACTTATTTATTTAATTAAATTAGAAGAATTAGAAAGTGAACAATATAAATAAATAATTAAATTTATTTATATGTAGATGACTTTAGAAGATTAATTAAATAATTCATATTTAATTACTTATTAGGCTTGATTTAATGTGACCATTTTTAGATGTATACATTTTTGCCCCTCTTTGAAGTGATGTGTTTTATGCATGTCTTCAAAGAAAAATCCAGATAACGAAAATTTGCCCCTGACTTTGAAAAATTGACTGATGATGCTATATGCCCCCTCGGGTGATGAATTAGATAAAATTTTGAGTTTTCCAGTTTTTTCTTTTTTCTTTGGAAATTTTGGATATATTTGAAAATTTACATTGATTTGATGTCCAATTCATTGGCCGATAAAGATGATTTGATAAAAACTACTATTAAAAGATTGATATGAAATGATGATGATGATTTTGATAATTGATCTCATGATAGGTGAGAGTCAATGATAGGATGATGATGATTGACCTCTTGATAGGTGAGGATCAATGATAGATTGATATATGATGGATCGATTAGATGAAAGGTGAGATGAGGAAGATGATGTAAAATGATGGACAAGCGAGGATGATAAGCAATAGGAGATTGAGAAGATAAAATGAGAAGAAAGAAATCACAAATGGATTCAAAAATAAATATGATGTTGCCCCATTCAAACTACAAGCCAAGATGGATTGATGATGATGATGGTGTTGTTGATGAGGGAAAGATACATCCCAATGATGATGATGATGATGAGAGTGTTGTTGATAAGGGAAGGATACATCCCGATGATGATGATGATGATGATGATGATGATGATGATGAGAGTGTTGTTGATGAGGGAAGGATACATCCTGAAACAACACAAGGATAAGGAAGGATACATCTCGAAGATGATGATAATGATCAAGGCTTGCAGTAAGGCTAGGAACAAGATCAAAGGTATGATTAAATGATTTGTGCTAGATTGAATGGATTGATTAGATGAGATTGGAAGAAATGATTGGATGGATTGATTGAGATAATGCAGATGAGATGTGATGAATATGATAATGCTCATGCACAAACTAATATGGATGCCATCTATATTAACCATGTAGATTTTAACTATGCAAAATCAACTATACACCATTGTCATTCTGTGAGCCAACTTTATGTTTATTTATCATCATTGATCCTTTTGATATGTTGAAAGTCAGTACAAGCATCTATGTTATAATGTAGACCATGATGACTTGAGTACAACTTCCATACAACTTACATTGAGATTTGATAGTGCAAGATAGCATAAGCATCTAGGTATAATGAGACTGAGATGACCTAAGCCTCTCTTGCGTGAACAAGTAAGAATTAATCATTTTCCTATGCAAATTTGAAATGTCATCAATAATACTTTGTAGAGCATGTCCCGTGACAATTTGCATTGTAATACTGATTAACTCACAGAGAGCAGACAAAGAAAATATCATTCTCCTTCCTAGCCCCTCTAGTTCTAGACATCATCAAGGTACTCCAGAGAAATGATAACAACAATCAAGATAAAACAATTGAACATAAGTGTTAAAGTGATCAAACCATGATTCAGAAGAGATCATCCAATGTTTTTTTTTTGGTGTTGATTTGGATGGTCGGTTGTTTGATTGATTGTGATTGATGTTCAGCTTGATGTTTAGGATGATTGATGTTTTCACTAGGTTGTCTTGATGTTGATTATCTGTTGATTTAAGTTCAAAACAAGTTTCCCCCAGTGAGTTCAGGATTTTGCCCCCAGTCTAGGATGAGACATGACCAATTTATTGATGAAAGCATATGATTTACTGAATTTGTTTTTGGATTTTGGAAATATTTTGAATTTTTTTTTTTGGATTTTGATGTTTTTTGATTTTTTTTGATTTTGATTTTTGGTTTTGGTTTTGGATTTTGATGTTTTATGATTTTTGGATTTTGATGTTTTTTAATTTTTGGATTTTGATGTTTTCTTTTTTTGGATTTTGATGTTTTTGATTTTTGATTTTGATGTTTTGATTTTTGGATTTTGATGTTTTTATTTTTTGGATTTTGATTTTTTGATTTTGAATTTTGATGTTTTCTAATTTTTGGATTTTGATGTTTTTTGATTTTTTTTGGATTTTGATGTTTTTTTGATGTTGTTTTGGATTTTTCAAGGACATTTAAGATGGAATGGGATGACCAATTGAAGAAACAAGATGCCCCACAATATAAGAGAAGATGCATGACGAAGGATATGGTATGGAAGATTTGGATGAAGTGAATAGGATAAGATGCATGATTTTCAAGAAGATCCTTAACCTTGTCAAGGTCAAAGGTGAAAATGACGATAATGACCATGAATGATAAGAGGAAAATGGAAGGTAGTATATGGATAGGGAGATGGATATGAAAGATAATATTTGCATGATAGGGGGATGGAGGAAGGGTTTAAGCATCAAGTTTCACGACTAATATCCCTCAAATATGTGCTCTAATAGATCATGGGAATGGGAATTAGACTTATAAATGTTGGCATGATAGTAGAAGCTAAGGCCTTATTCAAATCTTTGAATTAAAGGAGGAGAATGGGGATTGGATGTTGGATAATGGATAGGAGGTTGGAAGGCTTGGTGATGGATAGATGGAAATGATGGCAAGATTAACATTGGCACACACCTTGAAGGGTGATGGAGTGATGGAGGAAAAATGGATTTGGAAGGTGATATGTTTTTAGATGGGAGATGGGGAGAAGCTTTCAGATTAGCAAATTTGGATGCCAATTTTGATTTTATTGCTTCTATGAGACATTTAGGAATCCACATGACTTTTGATTTTGATATTTTCTTTATGGGCCTTTGTGGCCTTTGAGATTTTTCTCTTTGATTTATGGACCTTTGCGGTCTTTGAAATTTTTCTTTTGAATTGATGGGCCTTTGTGGCCTTTTGATTTTTTCTTTTGCTTTGATGGGCCTTTGTGGCCTTTTGAAAATTTCTTTTGATTTTTGGATCAAATTTTGTTTTATTTTTGCATGACTCTTCAAGGAGACATGTTGATCCTTTGATACATGTGGATTTTTATATTGAAGCTTTTGACATTTGGCACCCAAATTGCTTCCAAAAGCAATGAGAGGAGTGTATTGAGATGACCAATATGGAGGTATGACAAATGAGTTAATGTAGGAAGAATTTTGAAATTGGATCAAGGATGTGTGCCTTTGTTGTTCTTGAAGAATAGGAGATGGAGAAATGTGGGACCCTAATATGGATGGAAGGGTTGATGAGCTAGGGTTGGGATGATAAGGACCAAGGATAGATGGAAGGTTTGATGAACTAGGATAAGGACCTAGGATAGATGGAGTGTTTGATGGACTAGGATAAGGGCCTAGGATGGATGGAGAGTTTGATGCAATAGGATACCTAGGTTGAGCATGAGGTGTATAACCAAGGCCATGAGAATATGGATGTGGTTGGACATAAAGGGGTTCTAGGATACCTTTCTCATGAAGGCCTAAGCCTTTTCCTTTGTAATTCATAATTTCACACATTCATTTACCCATGGGATATGTATTGTTTGTGAAACAAGATGCGAGTCCATTTTGAGGAGGATATGATATGGGTGAAATGATAGGTGTTGGAAGTAAACTGGAGTGGATAAAGTGGAGGATCCCAATTTATAGGTGCAGGGTTCATGGATAGCTTGAAGAGGTGTGAGAGGCTTTTGACATGAGGATGATGGGATACTTTGATCTTGACTAGGAAAAGAATCATTAGATGAAGGAGATGGAGTAGCTTGATCATTAGATGGAAGGGCATATTTGGATAGGATGGAAGAATTGTTCTGCTCTTGGGATTCGATGGAATCATAAGAGAGTATGGATTCATTGAATGGGGTGGACGAATAAATTGGAAGAACATCTTGTTCTTGAGATGGAAGAGGATTATCATGGGTGAATAATGAAAGGAGGGGATCATCATATGGTTCTTGAGAGATGGGATCTTGATTAGAGATAGGAAGGGTTTGTAGAATTTTGGTATCATGGGATGGAGTGGAAAGAATGTTTTGATCGAGATGTGTAGATTGAAATGAATCATTGGATGCAGAGGATATGATATAAGAAGGTGATTGAATGGAATCGTTATCTTGGGTGAAATAATCCTGAGGTTCATTTTGAATTATGGGGGATGAAGACAAATGCATGACATGACAGGATTGGTCAATTTTATTTGATGACTTAGATTTGGGCTTCTCATTTAACGTTTACAAAAATTCAAAAACAATGAATTTGGATGATGTTGTTTTTGGAGGAGAAGAGGTTACATTCATATTTCTGTCAAAGGAATTCTTAGTTGTGCCCCCTTGTATTTCCTTGATTTGTCTTTGGAGTGCTCTTATTTGTTGGGTAAGAGTACTAAGATCATTTAAGGGAGTTTTAGTCTTTTTCAGGATCTTCCTTAATTTTTTCCATATCGTAGTTAGAGGGAAATTTGGCACCTTGGTTTTCCAATAAAAGAAAGTATCCTTCTTTATTTCGCTCTAAGATCTTGTCCAAAATTATGTGAAACTGTGGATCTTGTTTAGCTTCTTGAATCATTTCATCAGTTATTTCATCATTTGAACTATCCCAGTATGAAACCTATGAAAAGGATTTTCTTCCCTATCACCCATGTTGTAAAGTGGATCTATTCTTTCATCTTCTTCTTTGTGTTTTTGGGACCTTGTGACAATAGGCATATGCTTATACCAAATTTTTACTAACTTTGATCACAAATGGGAGAGTGCAATTTTTTGGATACCTTAATCAGAATAGAATGATGGATTTAATTGATATGACTAAGGAATTTCTAATTTCCAGTTTGTGATTCCCTGGATTGAAGGATGATGATCCTGTTATGGGAATTAAACTAGAAATTGGAAATGGACGTGATGATGCACTTTGTGATGTTTTGATCTTAGTTTGAGAAAATAAGGAATTTGCAAAAGCTTAATGTTTCCAAGTTTTGCTCTATTGTTGATTTCCAATCCCTTAACATAAATGTCACGATTTGATTTGTCAACTTCTTGTGTTTTCTGGATGATCTTATTTGAATTAATGTTTTGAAAACAAAGCATGCAATAAGAAGACAATTGTTCTTAAAGTTCTAGAATCTAAACAATGAGTGTATGCTCTTGAGATTTTCACGAGTATTGAAAAAAACAAACACTTTAGACAAACTCACTCTTAATTGTCAAAAGGGTCATCATAATAATCACAGCCCACATCTTAGATTTGCGTCGACTCACATGACTGTGTCACCCCTTAGAGGGCACCTGTGTTTTTGTCTTTTCTAAGTGCATACTCAGAGTGACGAAAATGGATACCAAATCCCCTGAGCAAACGGTCCTTGGCAGTTATATGGTGAGTATCTTGGGGGTAGATTCTTCCCTCCCCTTGCATTGTGATTATTAGGATGTTCAGAAATTGACATAGTTGGCTACTACACTAGGTTCATAGTAAGGGTTTTTGTTTGGTACATAAAATAATAAACTCCCTCAGGAGACCTCCAAACCTTTAGAACAAAGGCTTTGGGGATGTTATCTTGCACACTACTGGAAAAAGTGGGTTTCCCCAGATTTGCTTTAAATTTTATAGTGGGGTGGAATAACTTGGCTTTGGTTTGAACCCACTTGGGTCGTTCCTCTTAGGTGAGTACTTTTTCCCACAAGAGTAGGCACTCTAAAGGATGTAATAAAGCATTAAAATTGCAGAAATTGAAAAGGCAAGTCTGGTGTTTTGATCACCTAGTTAAGGGGAGAGCATAGACCTATTGCCACAGACAAAGCAAACAATGTTCTTTTTAGAGCCCAAATGACAATGATTTAATCTATGTGAAGATATTGCTTCACAACAAGCATGGGATTCATTTTAATCACAAAATCAATGTGTGGTGACTACCCTAGGATTGCTTCTTTTTAAATTCCATGTCTATCCTAGGATTGGTTCATTTTAAATTGATGTTTCTACCATAGGGTTGCTTCTTTTTAACTAGAAAAAAGCTCTGTCTACGGAAGGTGTTAGACTTAGAACTTTGTTTAGTTATAACTTGCATGCACTAAAAGATCACACATACATGCTAAAACAAATAGTTAATGCGCTAAAACATACATCATAAGCGTTGTAGAAAACCTTAAATGTGCTAAAAGAAATTCTAAATGCACTAATCTAAAAATGCAATTTTTTTAAAAATAAAATTTTGATGAAGTGAGCTAAATGCATGCACCATTCTGTTCCCTATATGCACCATTCTATTCCCTAGATGTGCTAATATAGTTCTTGGATGCATTGAAAGACCTGCAAAAGTGTTGAAAGAAGCCCTGGATGCACTAAAGAAACCCACAGATGTGTTAAAACACAATTTTTTTTTGAAAATCTAAACTTCAGAATGCAAAAACTTGTCAAAAAAATTGCAAGTAGATGTTAAAAGTGGGGCAAAGGCCCCATGGTGGGGACCAAAAAATGTGTGATTGAAATTAAGAGTATCAAATGTAGATTAAAAATAAATCAAACACACCAATGCGACATTATATTGAAGAAAACTAATTAAAAGATAAACAAACTTTTAAAACAACAACCCCTTCAATGACGTCCCATTGTCCTCTATCTCTAGTGTTTTTGTCGATTCCAGATTGCTCTCAAATTGTGTGCTAGGCTCAATAAACGGTCTTCCTAGAGAATGAGATTTGAAGATGATGATTGTATTCTATGCTAAGATATGATTAACATGCTTAAACTAAACATGATTACTAGAATGTAAGATTACGAAATTATGAATGCTAAAGCTGATAATGACAATGCTAAAATGCTAATTGCCTGAATGCAACTAGTCTCTAATGTGTAACCAATGCTTGGATTTGTAGGGGTATTTATAGAGTTTTTGAAAGATTCTGATTGGCTACTATGATCAACGATTGAAATCAAGCTTGTTAAGATGAACAGTGAGAGATTTTAGAAGTTGAGAGAAAGATAGAAGGTTGGGAAATGTTTCCTCATACACAATCTCTTCCATTCAAAATTGAAGGAAAGTTGCCATTTGAGGAGTTAGTTGAAGATAAATCCCATAATTAAATAAATAAATTTATTTAATTACACGTGACAGTGAATTTAGAAGTTTTCATAATTAAATAATTAATATTTAATTATGTGTGAGAAGATGATAAAAAAATGTTTAATTAAATATATAAAATACTTAATTAAATATAAAGTGAAGTAAGTTTCTAATTAAATATTTTAGAATATTTAATTATATGAAGAGAAGAAAGTTTCTAATTAAATATTTTAGAATATTTAATTATATAAAATGAAATATTTTAGTTCATATTTAATTAAATGTAGAGTGAGGAAAGTTTCTAATTAAATATTTAGAATATTTAATTAAATGTGGAAAATGAATTTAGAGGAATATCATTTGAATTTAAAATTCAAACTTATGATAATTAATATAAATAAATTATAAAATCTATTTAATTAATTAAGAGGAATATGGAAGATGGTAATAATTAAATAAAATTATTTATTTAATTAAATTAGAAGAATTAGAAAGTGAACGATATAAATAAATAATTAAATTTATTTATATGTAGATGACTTTAGAAGATTAATTAAATAATTCATATTTAATTACTTATTAGGCTTGATTTAATGTGACCATTTTTAGATGTATACAATTTTTAGCTTGATCCATAGGGCATAACATCATGTTCTCATTGCAAAAATCTTGTGTTATCATAATTCATGTTCTATTGTCAGATCTTGTTAAGAATTTCAAAGAATTTTTGTTACAAACTTGCCACAATGAGTTTAGTTCCCCTCTTTTGTTATTTCTCATTGATCCCTATCCAATTATCTCTCCTATATATGAGGGTAGTTTGGTGAAATAGAATACAATCATTGACAATCATGAAAATCATGTTTGTTCTTCTCTCCATATCTGTCCTATTTGTGAAGAAGGTATCTTGGTGTTAGAAGATCCAATCATTGAGTGTCTTGAGCATCTTGTTTGTTTCTCTCCCAATAACTCTCCTACTTGGGAAGATATTGTTGGAAAAGAGGATGAAATCATTGACACATTTCCTTAAAAACATAATAAGGGGGATTGCATAGATGAAGATGCTAAGGCAACATTAGATCCCCCCTCAATAGAAGATCATCATCAAGTAGTTAACTCTATTGAGGTTATGAATTCAAGATATACTATTAGGTCTCCTTTAATTATTGGACCTCCTAAAACCCATTTAATTATTAGAACCCCTAAAAGTACCCTAATTATTGGACCTCCTAAGTCACCTCTCATTATAGGACCTCCTAAACCTCATGGACATATCCTAAGCTTTGCAAAACAACTTACTAGTAATCATGTGTCGAAGCAACCAAGTTATCATACATTTTCTCACACATACAACAATAGAAAAAATAAGGAACCAAAATAAGCATCAACATACATTCCATTGCCTCAACCATACCTCCCACTTGCACCTAATACTCCACAACGTAGTGGTAAATAATTTGATCTTGGTGAGCAACTTTGTAACACTCCTACTAAGATCTCCTTGTAGGATTTGATGCAAACATCACCTTTCTATCATGGCATGCTCCAGAATGCTTTGTAAAAAGTTATTGTCCCTCCTAGTGCATAACCAAATAATGTGGTAGCATTGCTTGAATCTATAAAAGAAGCTAATTTGGATATTATCTTTTATCAAGATGAATTACTCCCTTTAGAAACAAAAAATGATGCTTTGATGATAATGAATATTATTAACTAGGTTGGGATTAGGTGTATCCTTATTGAAAATGGTTTAGGGCTTAATGTTTTTAGTGTAAATATTTTGGATAGAATTAGAGTGGACAAAACTTTAATTCAACCCGCTGATTTGTCAATCAAATATTTTGACAATGTGGGAAGACAACTGCTTGGTGTGATAACATTACCTGTTAAAGTTGATAAGGTTGTGCTGTAAAATCCCATCCATGTCATGCCCCATGATCTTTCATATAATATTCTCTTGGGTAGACTGTGGATTCATGAAATGAAAGGTGTTCCTTCAACACTTCATATTTTAATGAAATACACATACAATAATGAGGTTTACACGATAAAAGCTGATCCTAAATATGAAAATTATTTACAAATTAAAATAGGAATGACGAATCCTCTTAGCACATTGATTCCAACTTCAAAAGCGTAATACAAATTGAAGACAAAGATGAGTGTCTTTAATCTATGATAAATTTGTTAGATGATGATTGGGGATCATCAGATTTTACACCTATATTCATGGGGGAATACAATATTACACCATCAAAACCAGAAAAAGAGAAACAAGTAGTAATGATTTCAAAAAAATCTATCACAGAATCATCAAAAACATCCACAACTTCTAGCAAAGAGGAAAACACAAATTACACAACTACATATGATGAAAGTGATTATGAAAAACCACATTCATCGAAAGAAATGGAAGCCATTATGGAAGAGGCTATCAAATTTTGAAATAATTTGGCTATAATGGGAAAGGATGTGGTGTAAAAGAATAATGAATTCATGTCCTCGAATATCTCAACACACAAGAAACCAAAACAAGGTCTTGGCTATTGTCCTTCAAAAATAATGAAAACATCAAAAATACCTTCAGTTAATCGTACTATAGACAAGTAACATTATTCACTGCTCCTTTCCATGTGGTAGTTGTAGTATCACAACATACTCACTACCATGCATGGGGGTATAAACTAGGATTTATGCAATCATATTTCATCTTGCAAGGAGCAACATTCAATCATCAATCTTGGCTCACCTTTGTCCCTACACTTGGGGGCAAGGGGTTAGGTAGCCTTGTGTTAGCTACATTCCTTCTAGCAAGGGATCCCTTTGTATCTCCTTAAAACATTAGTATAGCAAGTACACTAATATTTTAAGGAGGGCATATAGTCCCCTTCTCATTGCTTGTGTAAGGAATGATCCCTTTTAGGGATGATAGCATAAATATCCTAGGAAGTTATATGTTAGTGTCTCTTTAGTGGTGATGTTGGGTTTGATATCCCTTAAGAGTGTGATATTTATAGCATACGATGTTCCCCTTGGTGGTAATGCTCTGGTTAGTATTCCATAAGGTGTTAGTTTTTATTCCACAACTTTTCCTCTCTTGGTGGTGATGTCATGTGTGATATTCCCTAAGGTGTGACCCTTCATATATTGAGCAATTCCCCTTTGTGGTCTTTATAAAGCATATTTTGTGGCAGTGTTGTTTATAACACCCCTAGAAATTTTGGCCTTGTCTTGTTTCATCTTCTTAGATGTTTGTGTGCCTTCTTAGGTAAGTTTTTATGCCTTCTTAGGAAAATTTTTGCACCTTCTTAGGAAAGTATTTGTACCTTCTTAGGTGAGTTTGGAATCTATGTGCCTTCTTAGATGAGTATTTTCACCTTCTTAGGTGAGAGATAAATTGGTTCATGGATTGAGCATAATGCAACTTGTTGATTCATGGAAATCCATTTTAACATGGTCGTCTAGCATAACACACCTTTCTTGATAGTAGAGCTATGTGTTTCATGAGTATTTATCATAACACAACTTTCTAGCCTTATGTGTTTTATCATTTGCAATTCAAGTTGTCAATGTCGGCTATCAGGATTGAATTTATGGAAATTAGAAAAATTGCATGTAAATACCTAGTTATTGCATCATTTGAAATATATCCAGAAACTATTAGCGAATTTGGTGATCAAGAGCACTATCAAGCAAGTCAAGAGAAAAATTTCAATGATTTATTCTAACAATTCAATATCCAAACATTATGTCAAATCCTATGTGAGTTTATGCATGTTCATGTTATCATTATTTGTGAAGGCTAACCCTTTTTCTAGGTCTCCAAGCAAATCAAGCAAGTAAGATCTAAGACCTTGAGGTGATGTGCATGACTTGAGTCCTTCAAGTAAGCCATTGAAGGGTGGTGAGTTGTAACACTTTGTTGATTCATCATTCCTTCCTCTCATTTATCTTTCTCATTGTTGATATTGCCATTGTGGAATGGAAACACTAACATGAGGTTTGACTAACGAAAGCCCCTAAATGACACAACCCTTCCTCTCTCTTTGAATGTGTAGGTTTCAAGTTTGGAGGAGATTAAAGGAAACTTGAAGATTCATTTATCCATTGTTGAAATCAAATCCCTACACCTTGTCAACTCACAAAAACTCTCTTAAAAAAATTATCTAACAATGATCTAAAAAAATTGCAAGAAGAAGCATGAAGATCTGATTTGACATTAGAGGATTGCAAGAATAGAATTGAAGTATCTCTTCAAGGACATAGACGCCTTTAGGTGGCTTTGTCCTCCTATTCAAGTTGAATCCAAATTTACAAGATAGGTACACAAAACTCTTCCTTTCTTAGATCTACTGGTGAATTTCTATTATAGTTTCCCAGTTGCTAAAATATTGCATTTTCATATTAGGTCACATAGTTTAATTCGGTTAATCAAGGAAAATAAATACCAATAAATTTTTAAGGCCCAAAAGGATGTAGATCCAAGTCTGGTTGAATCACGTTCATGGTTGAAAGTCAATCTAATCATCTTTTTGATCTGCATCCTAATGTTCTCTTGAAAAAGGAAATTGACCCTAGGTTCTTTACATTAGACTTTGGATCACCTTTTTCTACATTTCACCCTAGTCACCCATTCGTTGGATGGTTTAGCTTTGGAAAGTGGTCCCACTATAGATTAACACACCTTTTACTACTAGCTAGGTTATACTTTTCTATCATGCCTTCAATTTTGATATACCTATGATACCAATAGTGAGATTTATGGAAGAAGGCTTGTGAAATCTTCTTAATTACCTTGGGGTCAGTCCTAATTTTATGTCTATTATTTGTATCACTTTCCAAGAAAACACAACTTTCATAATTACCCTTGAAACTTGTCAAACTTTCACTAATTTATTGAAACCTATCACAAAAACTTGCTTCATCCTATCATAGACTAATACTTTTGCACATCTCATTGCTTTTTCTTGCACTTCACTGCTTCTATTTTATCATCTTGAAACCTTTGTTCTGTATATTTATGCTTTTGCATAATTATGAACTTTTTTTTGTAAGTGTATCTTGCTAAACCTAAATATAAACATCAATGGATTTTTCCATTTCTTTACATTTGACTATTTCTAGACACTTAAAAATGTCTTGAATAGTCTTACACACTTGAATCCGATATATTAACATCGTTTCATCCTCAAACCCATCTTCTTTCTTATTTGATTAAATTAACCTAGTTATTTAATCAAGTGCCTCATTTTCATCTATTGATCTAATTGATCTGATTGGGTTAATTCACCCCCTCTCACACTAACATTTCACCTTGTTTAATTGAATAAATCAAATTATATAAATGTTGTTTCCTCTCATTTCATTAAATAATTTTTATTATTTAATTAAATATCATTTTGAACTCCTTTTTCATTAAATAAGTTGATTATTTAATGGATATCATATTATTCTCCATCTTGCACATGCAAATTTTGTTTTAATTACTAAATTTCTAATTTCCCCTCTCATCCAATTGCATAGGGAATATTCCAAAGGAATATTCTCCTATTTGACTCCAAAAAGGGAATGATTGTTTTCAAACAAACTTTGTAACAAACTTTCAAAGTTGTTACAAAGTGTGTTTGTTGAAATCATTCTTAACCCTTGATTCTTTCCTTGATCCATGTGATCTTTGATTCTCATCCATTGATGAGAATCCTTGATCCATGTTTCACCCTTCATTCATTATTGACCATTGATTGATCAAATTGATCCTATCCATTGATTCTTCATTTACTTTACTATAAATACATCACTATTTGGAGAGAAATGAATCCATATTTTGATAGAAAAGTTATGCTATGGAAATTCATATTAACTTGCATCCATATTGAGCATAATTTATCATTTTAGATTAATATTCATCCATATTTAGCTTAAGAATCCATTAATGGCTTCCATGTTAACTTAGTTTGCATTCATTTTAGCATAGCTTGCATCCATGGTTTACTGGTGTAGGAGCACCCTAGGTCTAGTAGGTGTAAGTTAATATTTTGGCTTGGTTTGATTTTTTTTTGCATGTAACAAGGTAATTTAAGACCATATAATATTTTTTTGATTCAATATTAGGTCATTAGGTGGATTGGCGAGTCAAGTTGGATAAAGTTGTTAAGTTTGCAAAAATGTTGTAAAAGTACAAAAATAGGGAATATGAAGAGTCATTGGCTGTAAATGAGGAATTTGGATACTTGTAACTCAAATGGAATTTAGGAAACATTGAGGAAATGTTAAAATAATCTTGGGAAGGTTGAGACCAAGGTTGGTTGTATTTTGAAGAAAATCAATAAAAACTAACTCTATTTTTGTAAATGTGAATGTGATTTTACTGTTCTAGGCTTGTGTATGATAATATCATGACCTAAAACTGGTTGGGATTGATGGGGAATTGAGTCTTATTTCATTTTCACTTTGTTTCATTGAACTTCATCAAGTTTTGAGCATTTTATAACAATTTTTCTAAAACTAGTTAGAAAACCTCATGAAGTAGGCATTGGGTTTGCATAAGACTTAGGTTTTGGTGAAAAGCTCTCGAGAAATCATTTGAAGTGTCTGGATATGTTGAGGAAAACCATCTATAACTTTCTTGAGGTGTTGGCATGAAGGTTTGAAGCCTAGAGATTGAAGACCCTGTTGTGACCTAGTGGAAGAAGCCTAATTAGGCCTATTTGAGACTAGGACAATCCAATTTTGAAGCAATATTTCGAAAGAAACCCTAACCCATTTTGAGATATGTTTTGAAGGAGCCAAAATAGTATTTGAGTTAAGTTTTCTCTCTTAGAGACCAGTTCTGGTTTGAAAGTTATGACTAGAAAACGTGAATTTGTTGCTCCATTTCAAACCTAATTCAAAGTGTAGTAGTCAAGATTTGGCCTCTATGTTCCAAAACACCCCCACCTAAAAATGAGATATGTTGTCAAAGGGGATAAAGGGTATCTATAACAACAATTATATTTTGGGTATGAGGTTTGGTTTGAAAGTTTTGTTGGAAAGACATGTTATGGAGTGCTAGTAGGAATTAACAAGCCTAGGAAGAGAAACCCACCAATAAATGCTTGAAACCTTAAAGAATTGGTTGATTTAGGTGAAGTTTAATCTAACCACCCCTTCTATATATTAAATTGGTATCAGACCTTAGGTTTGTTTGTAAGGGAGAGAAAGTGTGAAGAAAAAGAGAACAAGATGCCTCCAAAATGTAACACTATGGCTAGAGAAATGAATGAGATGAAAGAGAAGACTGCAAAAGAGATTAGGGGATTGAAGGAACTCTAAGATATGGTGGTAGAAAGGGTTGAGGCTATTGAAACTAGTAAGAGGAGAGGTATGGTCATGGGTGATGAGAGTGACCCTAAAGAAAGGGAAGAGGAGAATGAAGAAGAAGAGGAATTGGATCTTGATGAGCAGAGGATGGCCAAACTACTGAAGGTAATCAAAGAAGCTAAACACAAGGTAAAGATAGATGTACCTATGTATGGAGGGAAATTTAATGATGAAGAGCTCTTGTATTGGATTGTAGCACTTGATAATTACTTTGAATGTGAAGATATACTTGAGGAACAAAGGGTCAAGTTGGAAAATACAAAATTGAAGGGTCATGCCCTACTTTGGTGGGATTATGAGCAGACTGGAAGGAGGAAGAAAGGAAATTAAAAAAAATTCTTTTGAGACAAAATGGTGGCCAAGCTTAAGGATAAGTCCTTACCAGTTGATTATGCAATTCAATTGTACACAAAACTTCAAAATCTGAAACAAAGAGATATGGATGTCAAAGTCTATACTGATGAGTTATATAGGATGAGTATAAGAGCATGTCACATGGAGGATGATGTGGAGAAGGTGGCTAGATATCTCAGTGGGTTAAGGTTTAATCTCCAAGATGAGTTGAGTTTGACAAATCCAAGGATGGTAGAGGAATGCTACCAATTAGCAATTAGGGCTAAAGAAAAGCTAAAGAGAAGGAAAGAAAAAAAATAGGGGAAGGGACAAAAATTCTAAAGGAAGAGGGTCATTTTCTAATCCAAGGAAGGCATATGAGAGCCAAGAAGATACAAGAAAAGTCCAAGACCATGTTGAAAATGAAAGAGGTGGATTTAGAGGAGGTAGATCAAGTTTTAGAGGCAGATTTGGAGGTCAAGGAAGAGGATCTAGTGGGTTCATAGGAAGGTGTTACCAATGCAACAAGTTTGGACATCAAGCATGAAAATGAAATGAAAATAAAGCCACTAATTCATATGGATGAGAAAAAAAAAATTGGTACAAGAAGAGGACAATGAGAATGTAAACTCTCCATCACAACATGCTTCTCTAGAAATTGGTGAATCACTTATGGTAAGGAGAACCCTCATCAAAGCACTAGTAGAGAAGGAGCCACCACAAAGGAAGACTCTCTTCAAGATGACTTGCAAGTGCTTGGGTAAGGTTTGTAAAGTTGTAATTGATTCAGGTAGTATAGATAATATGGTTTTAGTTGAGATGGTTGAAAAGCTTAAGTTGACAAGAATACCACATACTAACCCTTACAAAGTCTCTTGGTTAAATGAGAGTCAATATGTTTTGGTGAATGAACAAAGTTGGGTGGAATTTAACATAGGAGGGTATAAGGACAAAAATTTATGTGACATAATACCCATGGATGTATGCCATTAGTTGCTAGGGAGGCCTTAGTAATTTGATAGGTATGCTATGTATGATGGAAGGAGGAATACTTATGAAATAAAAAAAGATGGGGTCTCCTATCCCTTGACACCATTGAAAGAGGAGGACAAAGGACAAACCATAGGATCTGATGTGATGATGGTAGGTAGAAAGGAGTTCATAAAGTTAGAAAAAGAGGAGGACATGGACCTTCTAGCCTCTTCTAAACCTGGAGACATGATATTAGAAATGAAGAATGAATTGATTTTGGGGATTCAAGATTCGCTTAAGAAGTATGTTGATATGATGATAGGAGTGCCCCATTCATTGCTTTCAAAAGGGGATATTGGTCATTATATTTATTTCATAGTAGAGGTTACTATGGCTGATCAAACAACAATTACAGGGACACAACAACAGATGGAAGAGATGAGAAGCACATGCGAAGAGGTCAAGGATAGATTACAAAGGAATATGGACAAGTCCAAGCACACAATTGAAGTGGAAAAGAAGAAAGTGAATTACAAGGAAGGAGGAGGTATGGTAGCAGGTAATGATGTAGGTTCAACAACATTCTCAGATGAGGAAGGAGTCAAAGTTCATCCATCAAGTAAGCCTCTAAAGTTGAAGCATATCCTAGGTGCCAAAGAATTCAAAAAGACAAGGGATAATGCCTACTTTTGGTATTTAGTCCATTGGAAGGGTGTACCAAATGAGGATGTCACTTGGGGGTTAGAGAATGACATGATCAAGCATGAGTCTATTGTTGCAACACTGTCCTCAATGGGACTTAAGTTCATTTTTCCTTGGGATTATGGTGCAGGAGCACCCTAGGTCTAATAGGTGTAATTTAATATTTTGGATTTTTTTGATGTTTTTTCCATGTAATAAGGTCATTTAAGACCATATCATGTGTGTTTGAGTCAATATTAGGTCATTAGGTGGATTGGTGAGTCAAGTTGCATAAAGTTGTCAAGTTTACAAAAATGTTGTAAAAGTGCAAAAAGAGGGAATATGAAGAGTCACTAGTTGTAAATGAGGAAGTTGGATAGTTGTAACTCAAATGGAAGTTGAGAAACATTGGGGAAATATTAAAATAATCTTGGGAAGGTTGAGACCAAGGTTGGTTGGTGGTATTTTGAAGAAAATTAGTAAAAAATAACTCTATTTCTATAAATATGGACGTGATTTTGCTATTATAGGGTTGTGTATGGTAATATCATGACCTAAAACTAGTTGTGATTTATGGGGAATTGAGTCTACTTTCATTTTCACTTTGTTTCATTGAATTTCATCAAGTTTTGGTGAAAAGCTCTTGAGAAATCATTTGAAGTGGTTGGATATGTTGAGGAAGACCATATATGACCTATTTGAGGTGTTGTCATGAAGGTTTGAAGCCTAGAGATTTAAGACCCTGTTGTGACCTAGTGGAACAAGCCTAATTAGGCCTATTTGAGACTAGGACAATCCAATTTTGAAACAATCTTTCCAAAGAAACCCTAACCCATTTTGAGATACATTTTGAAGGAGACAAAAGGGTATTTGAATCAAGTTTTCTCTCCCGAAGATCAGTTCTAGTTTAAAAAATTTATGGCTAAAAAACATGAATTTGCTGCTCCATTTCAAGCCTAATTCAAAGTGTGGTAGTCAAGGTTTGGCCTTTGTGTTCCAAAACACCGCCACCTAAAAAGTGAGATATTTATTCAAAGGGGATAAAGGGCATCTATAATAGCAATTGGATTTTGGGTATGAGGTCTAGTTTGAAAGTTGTGTTGGAAAAATAGGCTATGGAGTGCTATTAGGAATTAACAGGCCTAGGAAGAGAAACCCACCAATAAATGCTTAGCACCTTGAAGAATTGGTTGATTTAGGTCAAGTTTAATCTAACCAACCCTGATCTGCATCACTTACATCTTTGAATTTTTTTTCCATATAGCATAGATTCCATCCATTTTATCAAGCATTTAAGGATTTAAAACTCATCTTTACCATGTTAAATTAGAAATTTATCATGTTTCATTCGTATCTCATTGGTTTTGTTTGTTTTCTTCAATAAAATCCATCAAAAAAAGCTCATATTATCCAAGGGATTAGGAAAGGGTCACCATTCCACATCAATGCAATGCCACTCCCCCAATAAGATAAGATTTAAGGTCTTAGAATAGATTTCCCTTACATTTTCAAGTTGATTTCATGTTAGTTTAATGGGTTCTTATTCTTTGAAATTTTGAATTTCTTATTGGGATCATTGATTAGGGGATTAAATAGGGTTTAAATTCAATTAGATCTATAGTATTTAGTTCACACTATGACTTTGGTCACATTTTGGTGCTAGAAGGAAAGCTATACTGATTGAATTTGATGAATTTCTCTTTAGATTCCCGTGTTCTTGATCTTGAAGGTACAACAACGCTTTTGGAGGCTACAACGATGCCTTTGTCAGGAATTTCCATATAGCGACGCCTTTGCATGAATTATCACAATGCCTATTTCTTTTATATGTAATAAGATTTCATATATTGATATAAAAAATTTATAATATGTCTGCTAGGCAGGAAAGCAAATGTAGACTCCAACTTCCAAGATAAACCCTCAAAAAAACAAGCTACTACTACACCATAAACAACCAAAAACCATATGTATTGACCCATCAAAACCATGGCCTCATAGAAAAACAAAATGAGGCAACCATTATAGACCCAACAACAAAACTAGAATATCTACAATGAGCCACCAAACACCATTATCGACAAAAGCAACAAAAAAGAAACTTACTACCCCTCGACCTGATTATCTTGCCATGTAGTCAATGTCTTTGAAGACATTTGTAATAAAAAATTAGAGTGTCCCCCATGACGCTTCTCACCACAAAGAGAAATAAAACACATAATGATATGACTCTATTCTACAATATAAAGAAAAATTCCTTGAGGAAACACCCATCCACCTTAAATTGAGATTGATCACTTCATAACCATAGTTGTGTCCTTCCATAATTGCATTAAATGACTTCCAAGCATGGAGTAGGTGTCAAATAATGTGATCTATCCAACTCACCAAATGCATATTGTCCTATGAATCATGTAAGGACATGTAGTATATCTGAATTGTGTGCTTAGTAACTTCCTTGAAATTTTTCCATATGATGGCCAAGTCAAACCTTGATGGCATGCTGTCATCCCACCCTTCATATACATTAGTTTCAAAACACAAAACTAATTGATTCCTCTAATTTGGAAACTTATCTTTCCATGGTCAGATCCACCCTGCTAACGTGGACCCTAATACATTGCTTTGATCTAACTTAGCTGATAGTTGTGGTCTCTCCACACCCTTTGTGTAGAGAGACACCCACCCATCCTCCCACATTGTGATGCCTATTTTAATCCAGTGACACCTATTAAAAATAGTGATGCTAATACTATTTGAAACTATCATAGATTTGAAAATAGAGATGCCTTTGTCATATCTATTTTGTTGTAGAGTGATGCCTTTTCTCACCAGAGTGACGCTTTTGGGAATTATAGCAACACCTTCATGAATAGCGACGTTTTAACTGGTAAAAAAAATGAGAGCTAATTTTGACATATGCTTTAAATTTTTGATTTCATGTGCTCTCTAACATGTCATTGACATCTAGTTTTTGTTTTGAGGCTAACCAGTTTTGCAGATTTGAACACATTTAAAGTGAAGGAGCATGCAATTTTTCATCCATACATTGTAACAAGTGTTTTTATACTTATGGTACAATTATAACCCATTATACGTTGCTTTGCCTTATGTTTTAGGACCAACTAAACTTCCATTGGGTCTAAAATTTATGTTCAAAGTTGGCTAAAGTTGGACCCACACATTCTCATTTTTCTATATAGGTTACAATTGTACAAGAAAATCAAACACACCCATTTGGTGCTTAAAATAAACTCATTGTGCTTTACAAGGTTAAATTGAATGAGTTATTTCTTTTTTTTGACACACTTGTAGTGTGTATCCACTCCCCTTGTGCTTCGTGAGATCTTGGGTGAAGGGAAATACTCAAGTGTACTTCGTTTCTTGTGTGCACTTGTAATACGTATCCTCTCCCCTTGCGCTTCGTGCAATATCAGGTGAAGAGAAATACTTAAGTATAATTCCATGCTTTGTGTCACCATTAAGAGAGGACTTACTATGAGATACACCTACAATGGGAAAATCATAGGCAAGTTCTCGCCAATACGTTTACTAGAGGGATATATTAAAGGAAGAAAAATCATGAGATAGCTTCAATCTGGGGCCCATAACACACTGCACCTAATCCCACACCTTAAGTGGGACAGGATTGGTTAAAGAGCCTTAAGTGGCTACTAGGTGCTATTGGTTTGTTGCATTAAGAACCTTGTTTAAGTAGTGGCCAACGTTGTCCATCCAATGAGTTTTTCAAAGTGGTGCACTGGAACTCAGATTCCAAGAAGTTACTTGCCATGTCCAATTTTGGTTAAAGTGTAGAGGTTAATACTTCATTCTTAACATACCTCTACACTATTTTCTTTATTTCATGTAAAAAAATATCTTCTACTACGAAGGGCATGAGGCAAGCCCACCAAGAAAAACTTACCCACTTGAGCTAGGAATGTTATTGCTTGTGAGTCATGTTTAACATGTTGTTTGTTTCCAAAACATTTTAAACACACATCAACAAGTTTTCAAACTTCAAACCCTTTGGATTAAGTATGGATACCTTTTGAAAAGTCCTAATATTGATGCTTGTCCTAAGGATTCTATCCTTAGAGGCTTCTAGGTATTTTGGCTTATATCTAAATCCACACTTTCCAAAGTTAACATAGGGAATTATGGCCTTAGTTTCATGCCTTTTCACATAATGGACTTTGTGAAATGAAGGTTGCTTTGACATACACATTTTAGTTTGAACATTAATTAAGACTTTCTTGATGTGGTAATGAAACAATCTCACTTAAGCAAAGATTAAATCAAATGAACACCCACATTGATGTATGTTCAAAATGTTGACTCCCCAAACACAAGCAACATTGAGACAAGGAAAGTATTGCAAAACATTGAGTCCAAGTTCAATTTTACCAAAATCATTGAGTTTCATGGTCCAAATCATTGAGTTCTATTGTAAAAATCATTGAGTTCTTTTTTTGCCAAAAGCATTGAGTTCTTAGGGTTTTATCACTTTAGAGTTATAGCATGTTTCTCACTACATTGGCCTTACAAAAAAAGGTCCCTTTTAGGTTAACATTTTGGGTCAAAATATTTCATCCATTTTCACACATTTTACATCACACTTTACCAAAGCAACTTTAGAAACGTTTGGATACATCAACACTTTGGACTTAGACAATCATCAAACCAATCCCCTAACTTAGCTATGTTGTGTGTGAAATGGATCCTTTTCCATGCACTTAGTTAAGTTGGTTATCACTTTTTGGACTATTTTATCTTAAGTTCACAAGTATACCTTAAATATTCTTTAAGTTCATTAACATATTTTATCCAAACATCAAAACATCAAACCTATTGTCAAAAGTGTTTTCCAAAAGTTTATAAAGTTCATCCCCCATATCATTCCCCCTTTTCATCATCCACTCACACCATTGGTCCAAAATAACTTAGAGGGTCCCTTTTACCAAAATTTGAGTCACCAAGAGAGTTTCAACACTATAAATCTTAACACACCTCTCCCATAGTTGACCCAAAATTTATGATTACAAAAAGATCACAACACAAGAGAATCATGGAACAAACCAAAAACAAATCTACCACAAGTGATCCAAACCCCCAAGAATTTGATCCAAGGAGCCATTATACCCCCTCACAACAACCACAAAATCCTTTAAGGTATGAGGTAGAAGATGTCACAAAAAATCCACTTGAGCTTACTTAGGAAGAACTCCTTGAGTATAAAGAAGAGTATCAAACCTTATAAAATGTGGCTCCAACTTTTTTTGCACAAAACTTGACACAAGGATTAACTCAATCTAGACAACCAACTCCATCCTTTGTGCCAAGTCAAACATTAACTCCTAGTCTTGTAACTAGGATTTCCATTGATCTTGGTCACACTCTCCCTTTAGGAGGAAACACACTTTTGGGTACCCAAAACACCAATCTTTCCCAAAACACCACTTGGACAACAACATTTGGTGCTCCACCTCCATCTTCCACCACCATTCTAGAACACCCTCTATATCTACACAAACCCCTTATGTTCCATAATACCACCATGACCTCAACATTTCGAGTGCAACCATCTTCATCCATCATCACAAATACCCAATGTATGCCCAACATTAAGCAAGGTGGTATGAACCAAGTGCCTCAAGTAGGACAACAAGGGTAGATTTACACCCTCACACAAGGGAAACCTTTGACAAGTAGCTCCAACAATCCCATTGACACATCAACAAAAGTGGTTAACGAAACTACTCAAGTCAACCCACCATCCACATTGGACCTATCTATCATCAATCCAAACCAAAACAATACATTGATCACAAACCTCATCAACCAAGGTAATACCTTGGTCCCACATCAAACACAAGGGAACCCTTAACACATCGGTCAAGGGAAACCTTCTAATCTATTGATCCAAGGACAAAATGTGCCATTGACATCACAATGCCAAATGACACCATCATCATCTTTACCATGGATCCCCAAAACATGAAAAATCAAATGGGGCCCCAACCTTTCATTTCTCCACCCCAATCAGATATCTTACAAGGAATGCTAAGCCAAAAAAACTTGTAAACACATCAAATCAATCCACAAATCACCCAAAATTCATCCCAACATCAAAATTATTTCATGTTGCAAGCACAACAAGCTCACACTTTAGCTTTGCAACAAGCACAACAAGCTTATCAACAAGCATTGCAAGCGCAACAAGCTTACTGACAACAACAACAACAAGCACAACAACAATCGTTAATTGCACAACAAAAACAAAAACAAGAAGCCCAACAACAAGCCTTGGTCACACAACAACAAGCACAACAACAAGCATTGCTATCCCAACAATACACACAACAAGAAGTGCTCACACAACAACAACAACAACAAGGTTTATACTATAATCCCCCCAAAAAAATCATTAATCCAAATGTGTTAGGATCATATACACCTCTACCACCATCACCTTCACAATATCAAACATCACCCTACACACCATACAACACCCCATCATATCAAAATCCCACTTACAATTCATCTGCCATCCCCCAGTATGCAACTTATGCTCCTCCACCAAACCCACAAGAAAATATGGCATCGTAACTCAAGGCGCTAATGCAACAAATGCATGACATTCAAATAGAAAAAACAAAGAAGCCCCATACACAACAAAACTTGCGTCCATACCCATTCAATAGAAACATCACAATGGTACCTTTCCCTCCTAATTTTGAGGTCCCTAAATTTGATAAATAGAAAGGGAGGGGAAATATTTTGAATCACATCAAATAATTCAATGAAATGTGTATGGAGGTTTCTTACAATGATTCATACTTGATGCGCCACTTTACACAAAGTTTGACAGGCCCAACCATTGATTGGTTCTTACAATTTCCTCCAGGCATCAAAATGTTCCAAAAAATCATTGATAGGTTCATAGACCATTTCTCCTTTAATCTTGATATGGATGTTAGATTAGAAGAGTTATACACACTCAATAAAAATAAAGGAGAATCCATTGTTAATTTCTTGCAAAGATAGAGACAAAGAGCTAGTAATAGCAAGTGGCCCATTCACGAAGAACAAGTAGGGATTATCATAGTGAATGTTGACCTAGATCTATCCTTCCACTTGAAGATGCAATGTATGACCACTTATGATGAGCTTGTCCATAGGCCCCTCAACATCGAGAGAGCCCTAATCTCATAGGGAAACACACAAGCGTATAGAGACAATTTCCCATCAACTAGTTCAAATGACAAGCCCCGCGTTTGGGCTAAAAACAAAAACGTGATGAATGATGGCATTGTGGATGCTAAAGTGGTCATAAGTGCTCCTAGTACAAACACCAACCAACCAACCAATGCAAAAAAAATCATACAACAAATCACACCACCACCAGAGAATAATCAAATCAATAACATCAAAACTCAACAACAAAGACCCCCCAAATAGGAACAACTACCCAAAATGAAAATACACACAATTCGGGGAACCTATTGAATCTATCACACAAAAATTGGTATAGTCAAATTTGATTATGCTCCACAATTTACAAAAATACTAAGAACCACAAGATAAAACACTTTGGTATAACGAAAAGGATTTTTGTGTCTTTCACAAAATCAAAGGACACAAAACATCAAACTGTATGAAGCTCAATAATGTCATCCAAAACCTTATTGACAATGGAGACATATCTGTTGATATACCAGTTGGTAACTAGGACCTCAAGATATAAAAGATCCCTATGCCAAATCACAACAAAGGGAATGACAATGGAAAGGGGAAGAATTACAATAATGTGCAACATGTCTATTCCAATGTGGTTTCCTCTTGTGACAATGTTGTAACAGTTGTTACCATCAAAGGACCTAGTGTGGAGTGTGGGTTCACCATACGATGTGGCAAGGCTATAATACAAGGAGCCTCATCTCAACCTAGGGTACAACCTACATTGCCAACATAAAACCCTAGCAACTACAATCTACTTAAGATCAGCTAAAGAAAACCCCCACACAAATCTCTATTCTGGAACTATTGAAGCTATCCCTCACACATAGGGGCATCTTAGAAAATGATTTATTTGCTTCCTTCATCTCTAAGAATATTGATACAAATTAGTTTCAAGCTATGGTAGGGAATATCACTACCCCTCATCTTCTCACCTTCTCAGAAAATGACCTCCCCACATAACCATCTCATGATCACACCTTACATCTTGAGGTAATTTTTAATAAGAATAAGATTAAAAGAGTCTTAGTAGATGGAGGTGTTGGTCTAAACATTTGCACCCTTCAATTGGTCAAGAACTTGGGTTATTTAGAGGATGCTATCGAGAAAAAAAAGAGTACAACCTTAAGGGAATATGATGATCAAGAAAGAGTGTCACAAGGCATCATCATGATACCTATCCAAGTGGGACCTATCATTGTTGAGACCACATGCCAAGTGTTAGACCTTGATCTCCCCTACAACATCCTACTTGGTTGACCATGGATTAATGTCTTGCAAGTAGTTGCTTCCACCTATCAACAATGTGTTAAGTTTCCTTTTGAGGACAAAGAAGTGACTATCCTTGGAGATCTTGAGCCATTCTACTATTGCAAGAACCTTGAGGCCAAGTTCTACAAGATCCCCCAAATACCCAAGGATGATGAAGGTCCTACATCCTCATCCTCATTTGTTGACCCATATTCCCTTGTATCCACCTCAAAATCCAAAACACCCATTGTGTATAATATACCCACTATCAAGGTAGTTATCAAGGACAATGGTTATGGAGATTATAATCTAAAGACGAACACTTTTTTATTTGGTGAGTTACCCATTTCCCCAAAACCTCATGGGAAACCCACACCTATCAACAAAGTGATTGAAACATTAAAGCTTGCATCTACCACCTTCACCAAGTGGGAGGACTTGAACAAAGAGGATGTCAATGAGGAAGATGTATCTAAATTGTTCTATTAGGACAACCTACCCATGCTTGTTCTTCCCATGGAAGATGATAATAAAGGTCTATAGTTAATGATGGGATGGGGTTACAAAAATAATGAAAAGCTCAGAAAAAATGACAATGGTTTGCTAGAACCCATCATTCTTGAGAGACGTCCAAAGAATCTTGGCTTAGGATGTAATACTAGCAAGGTTACCCTTATTGGCAAAGGTACTTCTGCTAAATGGGTTGAGGCTTCCTCTTGGTTACCAACATCGCATGATACTACCTTAGATGACTCCCCCCTTGACGTTGTTGACCTATTTGAGAACAACTTTCTCTTTGTGATATCAATAATATCTATCACCCCAAGTGGCAAAAACACTGAATTAAGCCTAGTATACCCCCAACTCATTGACTAGGACCAACGAGGACCACCAATTCTAGATATATTCGAAAATGATGAAGCAATATTAGAATTCATGGGACTCTGCAACAACTTACCATGTGGGGATCACAAAGAAGGATTTGATATAGATCTAGACACACAAGCATACTATGGGGAGATGATTGAATCCTTCAATCATAAAATTGACAACATGAGAATGACATGCAGATCTTTAAGTGAAAACCACACCATGGCACTTTTAGATCCTAAAATAGTAAAAAGAAAGGACATATGTGAAGGTGAAAACCTCTCTAAGGTTCCCAAGGATGAGGGACTCAATATCCCCCTTAGTGAAATGCATCTAGAAAAATTAGAAGTACTAGAAAGAAAAGGCTACCCCAATGAATATAGGAATAGAAGAAACACCTAAGATAATTTTCTATGCTAATCCTTGTTAGATGAAGAAAAAATAGACCTATAAACATTGCTGAAAGAAAGAAGAGAAAAATTTGCATGGTCATGCATAGATATGGTAAGGCTTGATCTAGAAGTGGTTGTGCATCATTTAGAAGTCTATCCTAAAGCAAAACTAGTCAAACAAAAACTGAGAAAAACACATCCTCAAATTGCATTATTGGTTAAACTAGAGTTACCAAAGCTCCTTGATGTAGGATTTATTTGACCAATTGACTGTCTTGAGTGGGTTTCCAACTTGGTACGAGTCTCCAAACCCATTGGGGGCATCAGAATATGCATAGATTCCAGAGACTTGAATAAAGCATGTCTAAAGGATGATTTCCCTCTTCCCAACATTGACAACATTGTCGGTTTAACAATAGGACATGAAATGCTATCACTCATGGATGGATTTTTAGGCTATAATAAAATCACGACCACCAAGGAGGATCAACATAAAATTACATTCACTTGTCCATGGGGAACATATTGTTGGAACATGATGCTGTTTGGGCTAAAGAAAGCTAGAGCAACCTATCAAAGGGAAATGAACCTAATCTTTCATGATGTGATCCATAAAATAGTTGAATATTATGTGGATGATATTTTGGCCAAATCAAAAACAAGGAAGGAGGACATAGAGGTATTGGGACCCATCTTTGACAGACTTGAAGAATATAAGGTAAGACTAAATCCAAAAAAATATGTCTTTGGGGTTACATCAAGGAAACTTCTTAGCTATATTGTATCACAAAGAGGGATAGAGATAGATCTAGAAAAGGTGGAATAAATATTAGACATGGAGCCACCAAAAATTTTAAAACATATGAGAGGGCTACAAGGAAGGTTACAATCCATTAGGAGATTCATAACACAACTATCAGATAAGATCCACCCTTTCTTGCATCTTCTCCATTAGGGAATAACATATAAGTGGGATGACAAATGCAATAAAGCCTTCCAATAGATGAAGGAGTACCTATTGTCACCTCTAGTTCTCATGCCACCAATACCAAACAAGCCATTGATATTATACATTTCAGCTACATAAGTAGCACTAGGTGCTCTTCTAGTCCAACATGATGAAATGGGAAAGGAAAGAGCCATCTATTACATCAGCAGGACCTTGTTAGGGTATGAAATGAATTACTGATCCATTGAGAAGTGATGTAGACAAAATAGAGAAAACAATCACTTCAATCTTATTTATGAAAAACTCAAGACATCTTCATTTGATAACTCATTTCTAGTTACATTTCCTTCCATTCAAATGCTTAAATTTTCATTAAGATTTCTAATTATCTTTGTATCCTTCAAAACCACTTTTATTCATATAAGAGTGACCTATCTAAGCTTTTACAATCACAATCCACAATTCATTGTTACAAAAGCTCAAGGACCTTCATTAGAGCACTCTCCAATAGTTGATTATTCAAACAAATGAGATTCTCCAGTGACCTAACTCACACAGGGATACCATTATCATTATCATCCATCAAATACCTTAGATTCAACAAAACAAATCATTATTTCATTCTGCCCTTCCATATTTCACTAAATCACTATGACTGCCCTTACCCTTGTAGCACTTTGTCTTCATATTGTCAGAGATAACTTCAAATATAGACCTTTATTTCCAACTGTAACTATCACTTAGGATACCCCTTTCCATGCCTTAAACACATATCAAAACTTTAACATATGTTGTTTGGAGAAATTTGATCAAACTAGGACTGAATGCTACAAAATTAGGCCTAATTAAGTCTTATGCCAAGTAGGGTTAATGGATATCATGATTCCAAGAACCAACTGACTGTTCTAATGCCTCAAACAGGTGTATTTAGACTTTCTCATGCTTAATAATGCATGGAAAGTTAATTCCCATGCTTATTTTGACAAACTCTAGGCCAAAATCTCTTAAAGTCATGTTGTAACAAATTGTGTATAGATTTTCAGTCAAAAATCTTAACTTTTCACCATAAAATCCTTGCCATGAAGAATTGACACGAAGAAAATATGAAATTATATACACAATAAGATATTCTCACCAAAAACCAAGGATTTTCACTACCAAACAAAAGAGAAACATGAATTATTCTTCTCACTATTAACCCTAATGAGGATTTCACCTACCTGAAGCAAAAACCTCACAACTTTCTCAGAATTTAATGAATTTTAATGAAACAAAATGAATTTACAAGTATAATCATGTGGATATCTTCTATAATGGAGGAGGAATTTTTTTTGATATAAAATGTGGCCATACAATGGTCTGCAACTTTGAAAACATAGAAAAATTCACTAAAAACTGAGTGTTTTTATTGATTCTTTAATCATACACCTTCCCTAGACCTTCCTCGACCTTTGAGACTGATCAAATTCCTTTAAAAATCATTTCCAATGCCTGTAACTAACTACCTAACTACTTAACCTTCATATTCTCCAATTTGGCATTTTGTTGCATTTTTTTTTACAATTTTTAAACATGACAACGATTTGTCAATTTTGCACTTTTTACACTTAAGGCCCAAAATGACCAAATATAACTAAAAACACACCTAATGTGGTCACTTATGACAACACCATGACATTAAACCTAAATAAAAAATTTGAAGTTGCCTCCTTGAGGCATGTTCATGATAAGGTGCTCCTGCACCATTCTCTCCAGCCAAAAGAAGTCCAAGTCCTCTTGGATTGAATGTAACAACCATGAAATTCTCCTCCATGTAGTTTCTATGCCTTGGTTCTTTCATCTTCACTTTCGGTTTAAGTTGTTCAATGCCAAAATTCTTCCATTTCATCTTGCCACCAACAATCTGCTTCTTCATACCTTGAAATGCTTCAATCTCCCCTTGTCCTTCTAATTGTTGCAACTTGGTCTGCAAATGGTTCCCTATCCAAAGAATTAACACAACAAAGAAATGACATGTTAGATTTACCACAATACCTCCATCTCTCCTTAACTCTTTGTAAACTTCCAAGGTCAAGTCTTCTTTGATCAATTGTTCATCTAATCTTGACACCAACTCAATATCATTTCCCTCCAAAATCAAGCTCTTCATCTCTGTTTCCTCTTCATCTTCATTTTTGAACTCTTCTTTAGCATCTTCAAAGACTTCTTGTTCTTTCATCCTCATTTGTCTTCTCCTCTTCTTGATTATCTTCCTTATAGGCCATGAAACCTTGTTTACCTTCAAATGCCAACTTGTCATCTTCTTCATCATCTGCTCCATCTCCCTTATGAATTCTTGGAACTCTTCATCTAATCTTTTCAACTCTTTCTTCAACTCAACAATCTCTCTGTCCATATTTGCTTGTCTATTTCTCTTCTTTCTCTCTTCCTCTTCCTGCAAGCGCCTCTTCAAATTCTCCATCTCTCAGCAAGTCTCTCCTTGCTCCAACTTCTCACAAATTTTTTTTCTTCCTTCTCAGTGGCAACAACCAGGTTCTTCTAACCTGCACAAAACCACAATCCCATAACTCACTAGCCCAAATCTTTCTCAGGCTCTGATACCACTATGATGCAGACAAAATAGAGAAAAGAATCACTTCAATCTTATTTATGAAAAACTCAAGACATCTTCATTTGATAACTCATTTATAGTTACCTTTCCTTCCATTCAAATGCTTAAATTTGCATTAATATTTCCAATTATATTTGTATCCTTCAAAACCAATTTTATTCATATAATAATGACCTATCTTAGCTTTTACAATCACAATCCACAATTCATTGTTACAAAAGTTCAAGGACCTTCATTAGAGCACTCTCCAATAGTTGATTATTCAAACAAATAAGATTCTCCACTGACCTGACTCACACATGGAAAACATTATCTTTATCATCCATCAAATACCTTAGATTCAACAAAATAAATCATTATTTCATTCTGCCCTTCCATATTTCACTAATTCACTTTGACCGTCCTTACCCTTGTAGCACTCTGTCTTCATATTGTTAGAGATAATTTCAAATATAGACCTTTATTTCCAACTGTAACAACACCATGACATTAAACCTAAATAAATTTTTTGAAGTTTCCTCCTTGAGTCCTTCCAATAGATGGAGTACCTATTGTCACCTCTAGTTCTCATGCCACCAATACCAAACAAGCCATTGATCTTATACATTCCAACTACATCAGCAGCATTAGGTGCTCTTCTAGTCCAACATGATGAAATGGGAAAGGAAAGAGCCATCTATTACATTAGTAGGACCTTGTTAGGGTATGCAATGAATTACTCATCCATTGAGAAGGCATGCTTAATAGTGGTCTTTGCTTCAAAAAATTTCAGACATTACATGCTTTCACACCAAATCAAGCTTATTGCTAAGATTGACCCATTAAAATATTGTTATCCAAAGTAACTCTCATTGGGTGAATGGCCAAATAGGTGATGATTTTAACTGAATTTGAAATAGAGGATGTTGAATGAAAGGATATGAAAGGACAAGTTATTATAGACCAATTAGAAAAGGAACCCATTTATGAAGAGAATCATTTGATATTTGAATTTCCTGATGAATCAATGTTTCTCCTCAATACATTAGATCAATGGAAAATTTACTTCAATGGATCATACACCCAACAAGGATTTGGGGTGGGCATTCTCTTCATCACCCCTCAAAGTGATTATATTCCAAAGTCATACTAGTTGTCATTTTTGTGTACCAACAATATTGTTGAGTATGAAGCCTTAATAATAGGTCTAAGGATATAAGTTCAATGGTAGATACAAGAGTTAAAAGTCTGTGGAGACTCATAGTTGATTTTCAACCAAGTTAATGATACTACCAAACCAAGGATGATAAACTCACTCCTTATAAGAAGATGGTAGAATGTCTTGAGGAATTTTTCATTGATATAACCTTTAAGCAGATACCTCGTGTGAACAATCAAACAATAAATGTCATGGTGACAATTGGGTTTTTATTACACATGCCACATAATGTCCTTCAATGTGAATTCTTGGTAGAATAACATCTCATACTAACTTTCAAAATTCCTGAATTTGAATTCATGCGTGAAATTGTTGGTCTTGGGTCCCCATGGTATCACAATATATTCACCTATCTTAGTAGAAGTACCCTTCTATCTGATATCACCTCCAACCTTAAGAAGACCTTTGTTAAAAAGGCATCTTGATTTGTCATCTTAGGTGATAACTTATACCATAGAAGCATCAAAGGGACATTACTATGATGTCTCAATCAAGAGGAAGCCTTGATCACCTTAACATAAGTACATGAAGGCATTTGTGGTTCCCATTCCAGTGGAATAACATTATCCAAGAAATTGTTGAGGACGGGGTATTATTGGCCGACCATGGAAAGATAATCTCATCAATATGTGCATAAGTGTGTCCAATGCCAACAAAATGGAGATCTTATCCATGCTCTAGCTTAGGAGTTGCAACCAATAGTCACACCTTGGCCTTTCTTGTAGTGGGGACTTGATCTCATAGGAAAGATTACTCCCACCTCATCTAATGGCCATAAGTTCTATGGACGTCAAAATCTGCAAATGGTTAAAATCCTAACACAAAAAGCATGATTAGTATTTCAAAACAAAGAAAATATTCAACATCCATATGAGATAATGTAACATGCTTTTAAAATGCAATATGATAACAAGATACTAAAGCATCTATAGAAAACATGAAATAAATCCTATATCATAGTGGATTGGTGCTTCTATGGAAAGAAGCCCTTTCCCAATCCTTGATAGATAAGCTATATGATGAAGCTACTTTGAAGATGATATGAGGTGGAAAAAATCAGTTCTCAATTGAAGAGAGTGACTTTGCATGAGATTTTGGAGGATTTGATGAAGAATGAAGCTTTCATTTATAGATTTTCAAATTGGAAGAGAGCTCAAAATAGAGCAATGTGGGATAATGATTTGACCAATGAGATGAAGCCACTTGTCATGTTGTGAGTGGTTGAGGAATGTGCAAGTTTTGGGAAATGTGCCAAAGAGGGGGAGATTCAAATTTGAATTTGAGAGTTAAATGCTAAGTGGGGGACATGTAAGAGGGGATTTATTGCCATGTTGGATGTACATGTCAACTTTCTTTTCAAATTCAAACTTGGAGAATATTCCCAAAAGATGCCATGTTGATGGAAAATGATGAATTAATAAATCAATAAATTGATTTATTTGTGCAAGTGGGAAAAGCTAGAGGATGTGATGGGTGATTAGATTATGTTAATCAGGATTATATTAACTTAGATGATGATTAGTTGATTGTGACATTCAACTTAAATATTTGGTTTTATTTAAATTAAATGAGAAGAAATTGATCATTAGAGATTTAATTAAATAAATTTGATCTATTTAATTAAATGGAGATCTTTAGAAGATTAATTAATTTATTTAATAACCTTTAGGAGATTGATTAAATAAATTTGATTTATTTAATTGATGAGCGAATATGATTTAATTAAATGAGTGATGCCAATTTTGCATGTCTACATTTTGCCCCTCTTTGAAGCAATGTACTTGTTGCATTGGTTCAAAGAATAAACTTTCCGCGATTAAAATTCAAAATTTTTATTATTTTTTTGGATGCCCCAATGGAAAGTACATTGGTACATTGCCCCCTCGAGAGATCGAGCAAAAATATTCGATTTGAGGGTCGATCTCGTGATAAATAGGTTCAAGATGGACGTATGGATGGTTATGATGATGATGCAAATGAGATGGTTGAGATGGATGATGTGATATACTATGATTATGCAATGGATGTTTTATGCAGATGCTTAGACTAACAGATCTATATTATGATGATGATGCATGTGAGATGATATACAAAATGCTGATGGTTTGTGGATGCACTGGTGATGCTATGTTAGCGTGGAGAGAAGAAAGAAGAAATGAGATGATGACAAGAGGATCCAACAAGTCCATGATCTGATGAGACTTTATTAGAGATGATGATGATGATAGATGAAGATGATTTGCTTATCAAAGATTGGGATTTTAAAAGGGCTACTTACCTTATGTTTGATTACACATGTAGATACAATGCATCAAGGTATAATGAACTAGGATGGCGTTGTACCTAGTGCGATGGAATTTGACTCAACAAACAAATAGGAGTATTCTTGTTCACACTTGAAATACAAAAACCTTGCTAGGATGTACCTAACAAAGCAAGTATTCACCAAATTATTTTACATGAATGTCCAACAAGCACAACAAACAAAAGATAATGATCGTTGCCCCATTCCTATCTCTCTAAATCCTTTGTTCGGATATCATCGAGAGGTCCTTGGAATGAGCGCAATAAGATAAATCAAAAGAAAAGATCAAGTACAAAAACAAGCCAATGTTCTGCATACCTTCAGCCAAAGGAATTTGTTTTGATAGGATAAGAATCCAAGGTGATATCCAAAATGATGCCCATTGTTGAAACGATATATCCTAGGACATGCATTGTATAGGATGATGATGGGTTGATAAGTTGATTGATAGGCTATTGATATAAGGTTGATTGACATGTTTAAAAATGATCAAGAGTTTGATTTTGTTTTAAAGGTTTGTTGTTTCGATTTTGATTTTGTGTTTGAAGTTTTCTTTTGTTGATTGTTGTGATTGTTTTTGTTTGTGTTGCCAAAGGATGAAGGTGACGATCAGTTTATTATGGATGATTGATTATTTCGAGTGAAAGCGAGATGAGATGGATGGATTTTTTCAAATATTTGGATGTTTTTGATGTTTTACAATGTTTTGAGGCTATTTTTGGTATTTTGTATTTTTTAATTTTTTTGATTTTTGATTTTCCAATGTTTTTGGGGCTTTCTAAGATTTTATGAATGTTTTTGGATTTTGTGTTTTTTGAATGTTTTTGGATTTTGATGTCTCGGGGGTTGATCAAAGATTAGCCTTGCCTATGTTTAAAGCTCAGAGACAATGTAGTTCAGATATCATGTTTTTGATGTTTTCAAACTTTTTGATCTGTTTTTGGATTTTTTGCATAATTTTGATAATTTGGATATGGATATGTGTGATGATATCAGTGCTCTGTTTAGGATTTTGTTGAAAACCAAGCTAGGGTTTATTGATTTAATTGATGAATTGATGATGATAACATTGTTGAGGATGCAAAACAATGCAAGGATATTGTTAAGCAACACAAGGATTAGGATGGATATCTCAAGATGATAAGGGATTGATGGTGATAACATTGTTGAGGATACACAACAATGCAAGGATTTTATTGATCAAGATTTTGAAGCTTGATTTTGGAATAAAATTGGTTTGAACGATTTGATGTGATGATGACGTACAAATTAGATGCGGCTAATATTGATTGTTTGGATTGATGTTCGATGAAAGATAAAGCCTGATAAGGAACATATTCTTGTCAAAATATGCCATGGGCTAGTGATTTGGATTTTGGCTCACAACTGCTTGACCAATTTTATTTCATGTTTACCAATGTTCATATCACCACATAAGGCGAAGGATATAGATCAAGATTTATTCCAGAAGCAAGATGTAAATATCTGCCCCCAATTTCTAGCAATGTCTGGAATTCCCTAGATGGATGCTCAGATAGGTGTGTGGCTAGAGGAATATGGATTTTCTTGTGATAAGATAAGGTGTTTGAATGAAGGAATGCTTCATTGGATAATGTTTCATGGCCTGGAAAATTTTGGACAGGATAGGATCAATGAAAATGACTCATGTCGAGATGTTTACCATAAGCAATTTTAATGTGTGCACCAAAGTTTCATCAAGATCAAGATAATTTGGAAGATGGATGTCAATGGATGAAAATGAATTGGATAAATGGTTCATGGATGAATGGATTTATTATGGATGGGATGAGATGATTTCACCTAAAGTGGTGCGCATAGATGCTCAATTCTACACATGATGCCTATTTGCCAGGTTTTCATCATGGTCTTGCCCAAAGCACCGCCCATGCAGTTTTCACTAGAGGACAGTTTTTTTTCTTTACTGTTTTCAATCCTTTTTCTAATTTTTTTTGGATTTTCATATTCTTTTTATTTTTTTGGTTTTTTTGAAAGATTCATGCTGACCCACCTGGTGGTGTTGATGTAGATGCTTCTGTCATAATGTGCCATCGGTATCCTACCTGAAGAAGCTGCTTTGCTAAGATACATGCACTTGAATGCAACTTTTGGGATTCTTGATACGCTTTATTGATATCACGATTAAATCTATCTCTGTGCATACATCGCGATAGAGTGCCTTCAAAATCCTTATGATGAAGGGTCATTGCCAATACATGGTCAATTTGAGAATTGGATATCATGCGTGGAGGTGTGGACAAAGTGTGTTTAGGGATAAGAGATGGATTGGTTGACAGTTTGGAACCTTTGACTCTCCAAACTTGGGAAGATGAGTAATGATGGGTGGATATGGAAGTGTGCATGGAATTAGGACCAACTACTTGATACACTTTTTACATTGCTTGAAAAGCTTGCTTTTGCTTTTGTGGACATCTATGATGGATACTTTTCCCTTTTTTATTTTTCCCCATAGTTTCTTTGACTAATGGAGTTTGATAGGGATGGTCTTGCTTTGTATTCTTTGGTATCCATTTGTATTTGATTTGTCCATTATGCTTTCTAGCTTCTTTTTCTTTGATAACATTCTTCATACTTTGATTAAATTCTTTCTTTTGACATTGGTCCCAATTCATGGATGGGGTGATGGGTGGATGAAGATTCATGACGTGGCTGGTTGTAGTATTGGCATTGGTTTCATCATAAGGACTCTTCGTGCTCCCTATGTTGAAGTTTTCTTGAGATATAGTTGCCCCCAATATTGTGGAAGTAGTACTTTCATGCTTTGATTCTGCCTGTTCCAAGAGCTCTTGTTTAAAATGCATTCTCTGATAAATGACCACTGCCGATGATGTTATTTTGATTGGATGCTTTGTAACTTTGGATTATACTGTTCTGTCTAACCTGCTTCCTTGAGTGGATAATGTTGGATATCTTCATACATGATGTCTTCAGTTTGGATTTTGGATATATCTGATCCTAATGTTGACAACTCTGTTTGACTGTACCAATTTATAACCTGCTCTTTTTGTGTAACAATGTTAGGAATAAAGGGATCCTATTCTGAATGAAGATCATCTATGTGTCCATCCATAGAAAGCATCTCATGGGTAAATGGAGGAGTATGTGCATCTTGCATAGATAGGAGAGTGTCCATTAGATCATTTTAGTATCTTGGAGATACAAATTATTGATTTTGAATGATTTCAGAGTTGCTTTCGACATGCTTTGGATCAAGTTCTTGACATGGGTCAGTTTCAAAGGATGGATTGCTTACAAAGGGTTCTTGGATGTCGTCAATAGGCATGGGGAATGGCTCAATATCCTCTTGATATTTGAGTGGACTTGGATCAAGTGTCAAGTTGAGGATTCCTTCAGTATCTATAACCATGAGGTCAAAGGGGGTCAACATGTCTTGGAAAGGACCACTGCTAGACTTTGGTGAAAGATGTTGATCATGCTTTGGAATGAATTATTGAGATATGTCCTCTAACTCATAAGGCAATGTAGAGACATTTTCAACATGATCATAGGTCAATGGATCATGCATTATGTCAATAGGATCAAATAATCCTAACACTCCTTGAAATAGATCACTAAAAAGTGGCTCTTGATGTATGGTGAGTTGATCATCGAGTGGGGTAAAAACATCTTCAATGTGCTCCTTATTGAGAGATCTTGAACATTGTTTTCAACAATTGTGGCAAATAGATTGTGAATGTCTTCAACCATAGGGTCAAGTGATGTTGGCATTTCTTGAATTGGATCATTGTTGGGTATTGTTGGTGGATTTTGATCATGATTGAAAAGTGACTCTTGACCTATGTTGATTTGATCTTCAGACGAGATAGAAACATCTTCAATGTGCTCTTTGATGGATAGATCTTGATCATTGCTTTCAATAATTGTGGTGGGGAGATTGTCAATGCTATCACTAGTGGTTGAATTTTCATTGTTATCCCCAATAGTTATCATTTTTCATGTTTGTGCTTGTGTTTGTTAGGTAGCTTGAGAGGCTTGTTGCACTTGTTGAGCTTGTGTTGCTTGTTGCATGGCTAGATATTGTTGGATGGCCTTTTGGTAGGCCTGGTGAGATTTTAACGCTATGTTATATTGTCTTGCTACGTTTGGTTTTGGTGGTAGTGGTGGTGGATTTGGAATTGTGTTGGATGTAGTGATGGGTTGTTGAGATACATTTGGAGTGATGATGGGTGTGATAGGGGTGGTTAGAGTGATCGAGGTGATAGGAATGGTCAGAATGACTGAGGTGATAGATCCTTGGGAGACCATATTTTGATTTGTCAGGATTGATGTTGTCACTTGATTAGATACCATCTGTTAGTGCGATGTCGATGGTATATTCAAAGGATTTGATGTGATGGCTTGATCGGTGTTAGGTGGATTGATTTGGATGGATTTATTGGTGCTAGGTAAAGGGGGAAGCCCTAAACCAAGGAATGATGTTGATATGGGTAATGGTGGTGGAGATGTCTCTTGGTGCAATGACTCAACTATTTTGGTAAGTGTAGCAATTTGATCTCGCCAAATTTGATCTTGACTCCCTTGATATAGTTGATTTGGTTTTTGTTCAAGCAAATTTGGGATGCATACTTGTGGTTTTTGAATGGGATCATGGACAAATTGATTTTGGACACTGTTCTAATTTGGGATGATGTTCAAATTTGGCATGATAGGTTGAAATTGAAAATTCTTGATGTTGGGAATCACATTGCCTTGATTTAGGTAACTTTGATTTTGCATGGTGTTTCCTTGACTTGGATCAATAAATTGAGTTGTTAACCTATTGTTTGGACATTGAACAATATTTGTATGATTTGTGAACATATCTACCCCAAAGTTTTCCAAGTGTGGATTCAAAATGTTCATGCTGGTAAAGTTGTACTTGGTACATTCACATTTGGCATGTAGGGATTTGATGGGATGACGTTGTTCATTTGAAGGCTCATGCATTGATTGTTTGATTGATAGATTTGTAGTTTTGGACTTGTATTTAAATCTACCATTGAGAAAGGTGTTCCAAACTTTTGACTAGACATAATCACATTTGTTGTACCATTGATGTTTGTAGGAGACAACGATCACATGTATGGATTGTATAAATGTGAGTTTTGATAATCAATCTGCATTGTAAGGTTTTGAAAGTTCAATTGATTTGGATTACTCATGATGTATGGATAAAATTTATATTCCATGTTCTTCTTGTGTTTTGACCTTGTTGACCTCTAAGGGATTTAGGACCAATGATGAGATGAAGGATGAAAGGGGTGAATAATATGGGTGTTTGAACGTTTAGGGATTTTGGATCAATGCTAGACTTAGGTTTTGATTTTGATTGGTTTGATTTGGATAATGAACTTGTAAACCCTAAGATGTTAGATGTTATCTTAGGATGAATTTGTTCAAAGGGGTGCTAATTTAACTAGAGGTATGAGAAAGGATGCATTCCCATACTCCTAACTAAACAAGGTGATTTTGATTTTGATGATTTACCCAAGTATAGAATGATGTTTCCAAAGTTCTAAAGTTGTTTGGTGGGATGGGTTTTGATAGATGTTTGGAATTTGGATGAAGCGTTTGATTTGGTCCTAAATGAACCTAAGAAGGACTTGTTTACTAGACCAAGATAGTGAAGAACATGCCTTTCTCTAAGAGTAATTCAAAATCAAAAGACCAATGTTTGCTTGAAAATCATATGACCAAAAGATGCCAAGCACATTTGTGGGGTCCAATTGATTCAATCTTTACTTAATGGATTCTTTTTATCACAAACACTTCTTGATTAGGTTTTCAACTGAATGTCCAATGTCCTAATTTTCTTTCATCCCACAAAATGCATTATGTGGAAATCAAGGAAATCAAGGCATAGGTTTCCTAATGTTGACCTTAGTAGGAGAAAAATGAGATGAAATCCAAATGCCTAGAAACCTCTAAGGACATGAATCCCAAGGGCAAGCAAGGGCATACAAATTAGTTCAAGGATATTTGCTTCTCATAAAGGGTTTGAAATTTGAATGATTTGTTTAATGTTTGTCTCAATGTTTTGGATCCAAGAAATGTGTTTTTGAACTGACTCACAAGCAATATAGCACCCTAGCTCAATTGGTACATTTTTCTTGGTGGGCTTGCCTCATTCCCTTTGTAGTAGAAGAGATGATTTTACATGCAACCAAGGAAAAAAAATAAAGGTATGTTAAGAATGAAGTCTTAACCTCTATATTTTAACCAAGATCAGACATGGCAAGTAACTTCTTGGAATCTAAGTTCCAATGCACCACTTTGATAAACTTGTTGGATGGATTGGTTGGTTACTACAAACAAGGGTCTTAGTTCAAAATTTTTGTTCATGGAGATTGACCCATACGACGAGAGTCCCTTTTCAGATCCATCTCGTCGGAGCCAACTGCGTGATATTGGCGTTTAATCCAATACCCACATTTATATCCCGGTTGGAAATACTCTTGGATTTAGAGTGTTATCGGTTGATTCATTCCCTTGGGTGAGTACTTTTTCCCCAAGGTAGGACCTCTAAGATAGAAAAAAGCAAGTAAACATATTCATAATTCGATCAAACTTCGTTTAGAAACAAGGGAGAACACATGCAATAGGCTTACTCACACTCGCACAATGTTTTGTTCAATTTTTAAACCCAAACTGAAGTGTGGAGGCAATATTTTATGTAACTTAATGTCATCAAAAAGACTTTTGATTCTCAAGATTGCCGTGAAGCGCGAGAGAAGTGCATACGCCTGTTTAGATGAGATTACTTTGCATAGGAGATTACAAAACACAAAAAAAAATGTTCATTTTAAGCCTAGAAGCAATGATGAATTCGTTTTAAGCATCAAAAAATGAAGTGTGAAGTTTCTTGTTCAATTTTAGCCAAATCCAAAAGCTAGTGAGTTTCTAGGGTTCAGTTTTAGCCCAACTTTGAAAAAATCAAAACAATGATTGATTTTAAACCCCAAATTAATTGGTCTAAAATAGAAAATAAGACTAGCAAATGGATGCTTCAAGTTTTTACAATAAGCATTTAAAAATCCTTTTTCAATTTCAAGTTCAACAATGAAATTTCAAACTCCAATTTGGTTGCTTTCACTTAAGTCTAATGTCCACTTCCAATGCTAACCTTCACCTTTTTCTTGCGAACATCATAAATAAAAGTTATATATGTATTGCAAAATGATAAAGTATACACAAGACATGCCAACCTTTTAAAGGGAAGAATAAAATAAAATTGCATTGATAAGGCACATGAGTTCTTTATGCTAGATTTAACTTAATAATAAATGTCAATACACTTTCAATTTACCCCAACCTTCATAAGAGAACAATTGATTTGAAAACCTTATGTACCCAACCTCTTTAAGTTGGAAACAAAATTAATCATGGATTAACAATTAAATTTAAAAAGAAAATGATTTTTCCCTCTTTTCAAATGTGGACGGCAGCCAAATTGCAAGATAAGCAAGTAAATGAAAATTTCAACATTTATTGCATTAAATCAATTTATTCAAATATGCATATGATAATAAAGGCCTATACATGTATGCATAATCATGTTGACTCTTTTCATGTTTAATGGTACGCACAACAATATTTCTCAAGGATTTTAATTTGGACAGATTGAAAGAGATATCACGCTTCGTTAGGTGCATGTGGGAGTTTTAAATGTAGTCAAGTGGTCGGAAACATTAAAAACAAGGTGATGATCTTGAGCATTAAAAACTTTGTATCTCTCTTGAGTATCAAAACTTTGTATCCACTGTGTCAATTTAAGAAAAAGCTTATCTCCAAATCTGCAAATGGTTAAAATCCTAACACACAAAGCATGATTAGTATTTCAAAACAAAGAAAATATTCAACATCCATATGAGATAATGTAACATGCTTTTAAAATTCAATATGATAAAAATATACTAAAGCATCTATAGAAAACATGAAATAAATCCTATCTCATAGTGGATTGGTGCTTCTATGGAAAGAAGCCCTTTCCCAATCCTTGATAGATAAGCTATATGATGAAGCTACTTTGAAGATGATATGAGGTGGAAAAAATCAGTTCTCAATTGAAAAGAGTGACTTTGCATAAGATTTTGGAGGATTTGATGAAGAATGAAGCTTTCATTTATAGATTTTCAAATTGGAAGAGAGCTCAAAATAGAGCAATGTGGGATAATGATTTGACCAATGAGATGAAGCCACTTGTCATGTTGTGAGTGGTTGAGGAGTGTGCAAGTTTTGGGAAATGTGCCAAAGAGGGGGAGATTCAAATTTGAATTTGAGAGTTAAATGCTAAGTGGGGGACATGTAAGAGGGGATTTATTGCCATGTTGGATGTACATGTCAACTTTCTTTTCAAATTAAAACTTGGAGAATATTCCCAAAAGATGCCATGTTGATGGAAAATGATGAATTAATAGATCAATAAATTGATTTATTTGTGCAAGTGGGAAAAGCTAGAGGATGTGATGGGTGATTAGATTATGTTAATCAGGATTAGATTAACTTAGATGATGATTAGTTGATTGTGACATTCAACTTAAATATTTGGGTTTATTTAAATTAAATGAGAAGAAATTGATCATTAGAGATTTAATTAAATAAATTTGATCTATTTAATTAAATGGAGATCTTTAGAAGATTAATTGATTTATTTAATAACCTTTAGGAGATTGATTAAATAAATTTGATTTATTTAATTGATGAGTGAATATGATTTAATTAAATGAGTGATTTTAATTTTGCATGTCTACAAGTTCATCATAACAACCACTGAATACTTTACCAAGTGGGTCGAAGCCATTCCTATGACTTACATAATGGGGAAGTAAATCTCCAAGTTCATCTTGAATTACCTTATTTTCTACTATGGTGTTCTGTAAGCCCTTATCTCAAATAAGAAAACACCCTTCAAGAATCAGGATGTAAAGAGCTATGCGAACGATTTAATATACAACATCGATTCTCTATCCCTTATTACCCCTAGGGAAATAGTAAAGATGAGGCTAAAAACAAGACCATTCTAAAAATCATAAAGAAAAAGGTCAATGAAGCTAGTTGTGACTAGAATCTACAGTTAAATCCCACTCTATGGGCTTATAGAACCAGTATCTTCACACCTACTAGTGCAACCCTTTTCTCTTTGGTCTATAGATCAAAAGCCATATTACCCATTGAGGTTGAGATTCCCTTGCTATTAGTGTCACTAAAAAATATGATCACTGATGAAGAATATAGAGTATCTCGGCTGAATGATTTAGAATTCCTAGATGAACATCTCTTTGATGCCTTAAATCATTTGTAATCATACCAAAACTGACTAAAATGGAGCTACAATAAGAAGATCAAGAGTCTATATTTCTAGGTAGGGGATCTTTTCCTAAAGCAGGATCAAAAGAATATTCTAGATCAGGACAGTAAAGGAAAGTTTGAGCCTAATTTGTTGGGCCCATTTGTTGTCACAACAAGCTATAGATCAAGAGCGCACCAACTATCAACACCTAAAGGTGAACCCTTTCAGGAGCCAATCAATAGTCTACATCTCAAAAAGTTTTATGCCTAGGCTTGAAGTTTGCAAATCCAAAAATTAAAAAAATCAAAGAATGATAAAAAAATAAAAATAAGAAAAAGGATTGAAAACAAAAGAAATAAATTATCCTCTAGTGAAAATAACTTCGGTGGCACTTTGGACAAGTACCTTGGTGAAAACCTAAAAAATAGGCACTTTGCGTAAATAAGCACCTCCATCTATCTTTGGCTCTTTAGCTTATCATGCTTTTCATCCATCCATTGCATCACATCATTCATCCTATCTATTCCATCACCCATCCACGTCCATATCATTGCTTGATATTACAAAGTATCATATTCCCCTTTAGTACTACTTGGCACATTCCTAAGGTCAGTTTGTCCATCCTATATCAAGGTAGTCTATCACATCACACTGGGGAAAATTTGTTATACATCGGATTGGGTTCTTGTATATCTTACCCTTGCACAAAATTTCTATAATATCTTGCAAGGCCCATGAAGCTAAAAAATTCTGAAACATTCTGAGGCACTGGCCATTCCATGACCACCTTGATCTTTTCAAGGTCCACAAAGATTCCCTCAGCTGATATAATATGGCCTAGACAGTGTGCCCTATCTTGATAGAACGAACACTTGGATAGCTTCCAAAGAGTTTATTTTCTCTCAGCCAATGCAGAACTATCCTCAAGTTCTATCATCCTCTTTGAAAGACTTTGAGTAAACTAGGATGTCGTCAATGAAGATCAAGACAAATTCATCCAAACAGTCTCTGAACACACCATTCATGAGGTTTATGAATGCTATAGGAACATTAGTCAAACCAAAAGGTACCATAGTGAACTCATAATTTCCATATTGAGTTTGAAAAGTAGCCTTCAAAATATCTTCTTCCTTTATTCTCAATTGATGGTACCTCGACCTATGATCAATTTTGGATAACACTGTCACTTCCTTCATCTATTCAAACAACTCATTGATCCTCAGGAGTGGATATCGATTCTTGATGGTCACCTTGTTCAACATCCGATAGTCTATACACAAACAAAAGGTTCCATCCTTCTTTTTCATAAAGATAATTGGTTCTCCCCATGGAGACATATTGGGTCTAATGAGCCCTTTGTTTAACAATTCCATTAACTGGGCCTTTAACTCATAGATTTCAGTGGTGGTCATCTAATATGGTGCTTTATATTGAGGCTCAACTCCTATTACAAGGTCAATAGAGAAGTCAAATTCTCATTTCAGAGGTAACTTTGTAAGTTCATCAAGGAATACATCTCAAAACTCCTTCAGAATAGGGTAGTCATCTAGATACGGTTCATTGTTGTTAGGATTACTGACAAGCACAACATAAATACCACATCCCTTCTGACAAGAATTTTTGAGTTGCATAGTAGAAATCTTTCTAAGCTCTAAGGGTCTCTACATCCCACAAATCTTGAATGGGTTTCCATAATCATCCAAACAATTAACTACCTTATCCTCACAATTCACTATAGCCTTATGCTTAGTTAATCAATTTATTCCAAAAATTACATCATATGAGCCTAAAGGTGCGACGTAAATGCTGACTTGAGTTTGGAAGGTTGGAAGCTCTAACTCGCTACAAAAGAGATGGGTATCTACCCTCTGCACTACTCAATTGCCATACTAGACTATCCATGATTTTTCCATGTATCCCAGTCTAATAGGTATTTTGGATATTACTCTAGGATCTATGGAACATTCAGTAGCTCTGGTATCAATTAAAATAGAGACAATTTGGACATAGAGCTTACCCATTAGTTAAATTGGTGAGGCCTGATACTTTTCCTGCTTGTTATCCATTGCAACATGGATTTGGTGATGTTGAGTCTGTTGATAGTTTCTTTCCTTCTGCGAATTTGACTGCTATGGAAAATTTGAGGCATAATGGTTTCCTCCACAAGTGTAGCACCCATCATGAGGCCCTTTGCGACCTCTTTGATTGTCCTCTCTGAAGCCCTTTTGTTTTTGGTCATCTTTTCCTTTGTTTTTGTTTTCCTTCTTGTTCTTAACACCATTACCATCTTCACCTTTCTCCTACAATTCACTCCCCCTCTTGAGATTACGGATCTGATGGTTCTTGTCTCCCTTATGGAACTTCTTATTACCAAACCACAACTTAGGATTTGCATTATTGTGGAAATTGGATAATTGTTGTAGTTTTTGCTCCTACTTGGTGGCTTTTAGGAAGACTTTGTTCATGGTAAGAGGATCATGCATGTCTACTTTTGCTCCAATATGGGGTCTAAGTCCCAATATGAACTTTCAAATACAAAAATGTTCGTCTCCCTAATACTGGGCACATACTTCAATAGGTTGGTGAAATTTTCCCAATATTGGGTCATGTTGAGGGTTAAAGTAGCACAACAACATTAAAAAAAATATTACTATTCTATTTCTCCTGAAAGAGAAAGATAACACATGGTGATCTAACTCCCAAGGTCTTGGTAATTGGTTCTCAATTATGCTGATATCACTCAGTGGTTGATATAACTGTAATGTTGAAGGGGCCTTTGCAGGTAAAAAGGAACAAGACTACATAGCATCAATTATTCTACATTGGGGGGGGGTTTTAATAAAAGAAAAAAATGAATCAGAGCTTCAAATAAAAGAAACATGAGTAAAATTATTACATAACCAGACATGCATATCAATAATGAGTGTTTATCCCACCTAACCACAACTATAGAAAGATGCAATCCATAGAATAAACTATGCTACTACATACATCCATAATGCTAATTCAAATACCATCAACATTCACTAAACTTGCTTCAAACAAATCACTCACTCATCATCTAAAACACAGATCAAATGAATAAGATAACAACTTCATCCACAGATAATCCAATGATATAATCTTGAATCCAGTTCCTTATATTGAATTTCACCAAGTAAGAAACAATTAAGCACAACAAAAATCACTGGCGTATGGATTGATCATGTACCATTAACCTTATCAAAATAGATCCACACTTTAAAACCATAACATAAAGATGTATGAAAAATTGTAAAATAACCAAGTTTTACTGAACTTTTAGAGTATCTCTCCTAAAACATAGAAATCCTAGATCTACTCTCTACTTTCTATCATCAGGTGGCTGATCTTCCTTCAATTAGCCGACCTTTACAAAGTAGAACCTAATAATACATATAGGGTGCCACATGCACAAGTTTCTCAATTATCAATCAAGATCCACAATTAATGGAACTGGAACCGAACACAGAAGTGGACTCATGAACCCTTGTTCCAAGGATGATTACACTATTGCGCCAACAAGAAATTTGATATTCCAAAAAGAAAGTGAAACCAACGGCTCAAACTTAGAGTTGAGCTCATGTCAAAACTGACAAAAAGAGGAGAAAATAAAATATTGAGTATGGTGAAAAGAGTTAGTTCACTTTTGCACTGAATGCTCAAGGATGTACTCGTCATAACTGGAGAACACTTGTTGTAGAGTACCCGAATCCGGCCCATCCAACCAATCACCTTCAAATTTGATCCTTTCAAATTCTGTAGAAACCAATCTTTGCATCTCCTTTAACTTGATTAACTACTTTCTAGCAATTCTTATCTCCTCCTTGATATCCATAAACTGATCTAAAAATAAATTCTCCCCATTGTCTCCCTTTTGCATAATTTCTCCAAACCTACCCCTCCATCTCTCCTTTAGTTTATCCAAAGACATGCCTTCTTTGTTTGAGGAATCTAGGTTAATTAAAATGGCCACAATTGCCTCTAATTCAACCATTTGTTGATTCAAATCTTTGCTCATTTATTGAACTTCTTCTTGATGCCCATGAATAGTCCTAGAATTATACTTTATGATGCTCACAATTTTTTCCACAAAATCTACATTACCATGCTCAAGAATTGAATATTCCAACAATGTGGACTTGGGCACTTTGCTAATATCTTCAAGCCTTTTAACACATTCCTTGTATTCATCATCTTGCTTATCCAGATCCTTGGCCTGCTGATCTAGATCCTCTGACAATTCCAGAGCAGCCTTATGAATTTTAGAACCCTCAACAAGAACGTCATCAACCTCCTAGTTGAGCTTATCCAACCATTTATCCATCATTTCTACCTTTCTTTTCATTTGAACCAAATCATCTGCTTCCTTCTTTGTTAACAAAACTTGGGATTCAGGAAGACCAACTTGTTGGGAAATGGGACATGAAACATCTTTCAAAAAACTATGGAGCTGATCCAATTGAGCCTTAAGCTCATCCTTCCTTTGTTTATCTTTGATCATCTGAGATTTAGTTGAAGAGGCCACAATATCAATCAAACTCATTTGTTGGTTTCATGTAGGCTTTCCCAAATTTACCTCCCCCAACTGATAATCAGTGATTTGCATATCATCATGACTCTTCTCCATTATGGGTATGTCACATTTGAAAACAATATCTCTAGCATCAGTGAGCCTAGTAGAGTGAAGAACCCGAGCCTTCTTTTTAGGTTTATCCTTCCCAATTTCTTTCATCATTTCCTCCCAATTCAACGGCTATGGTTGAACAACTTGTTTTCATTCCAAGTCTAGTTTTAACCAAGTAGTAGCAATAGGAGTAGTGGCTGCCTGGGCTGAAGAAGAAGCAACAATAGTGGAAGACAAAGGTTTTAACAATGTAAGCCCCGATTGAGAATCAACTTCCTACACATTTTGCTGATCACTTTGTTCCTTTTCATGTGCTAACCTTTTTGCTTCCTCTTTATCCTTCTACTCTTGTAGCCTTTTAACCTCCAACTCCTACTTTAAACATTCCTCTTCCACTTTCTTTTTCTCTAACATTTGATCCTGTTGCTTCTTCAGCTCTTCAGCATAGTCCCATGCCTCCTTGGACTTCTTTTCATATTTAGCAATCTCAGCAGCCTCTCTTTCCCTTTTCAAACATTCTTGCTCTTCCCTTTTCCTATAAGCCTCTTGTTGTGCCTTGAGCTTAGCTTCAATAGCTTCTTTTTCTCTTCTTTGCCGAGCCTTTTCCTCTTCAAGGTTATGAATCTTCTGCTGCATCATCAACTTATCTCTCTCTTCTTGTATCTTAAGCTCCTGCTCCTTTTGTTGTTGTTGTTGTTGAGCTAATTCATTAGCCTTGACCTTATCTTCCAACTCCTTTTGCTTGACCGCCAATTTAGATTGTGCCTTGGCCTCCTCCTCTTGTTGCTTAGCTGATGCCTTAGCTTGTACCTTGGCATCAGCTTCTCTTTTTGCATCTTCAAAGAGTTTCCACTGATCTTCCTCAGTCAATATGTGTTCAGTCCCTGCATCATCTGTCATATCAAAAGATGTTAATACATGATGCTCTTTATCAGATGGAGTCTTTTATGAATATGTTTCTACATTATGTATCTCAATTTCATCCTCCATTTGCTTTAAGACCTCTGCTTCATGATGGAGGGCTCCCTTTGGTGATTCTTGACCTAATTCTTGTGTATCAGAGGGTTGAGTAGATACCTCCCCTACAGTAGATGTAGAAGCCCCCACCTCCGCAATTGTTTTATCTTCCTGCACCTCTGGAAGGTCTTGAGGAACCACCTCCTCTTGTGTATTAGAAGGCATAAACTCTAAAGGTTCCTTAGGTGCCATCCTTCTCTTTTCCCTTTTATATCCTTGGGCGGTACCTGCAACTTTCCTCTTCTTAGATGATTGAGGCTCGGCCTAATTAGTCCTCAAACTCACCCATTGAATACTCCTATCCAACATTGGTCTTGCAATCTACTTTATGTCAATTGTCTCCTCAGCATTGCAATATATTGGATCAAGATCTTTAGTATGAATCTTTTTTGCATCATACCTGAGATCCAAAACTATCCCATCCTCAGACAACATTTCTAGAATGTCTTCTTTTATCCTAAAATCAACCATAAGTGGGATAGGTATCCTTTCATAATTCTTTTTCCTAAGGTCATATGCATCCTGAAAGTCCTCCCAAAAATCCTCCAACAGATTAAAGTGCTTATCAAAGACACTGGGAAGCAAAGCCCTCAAATTGTGCTTGGGTTCATAGTACTTCCTTGCAGTGTACAAGCCCAACTTTAGATAAACTAATTCATCACAAACGACCTTAGCTTCTTGAATGTGTGGATAGCTAAAGACTCCCAGCCTCATTGGAAACTTATGGTGACCAGTCTTGTGTTTGTTGCCAAACTGGAAATTAACAACCAAGGCTTGATAAATAAACTCCATTAGTATGATCCTATCACCAACCCATCTAGGTAGAAAATGGGGGTGACCATCAAAGCATACTAACCTAAAATAGGTGAATGTGGGGTACTGGATAAACCAATGCCCCATTCATTCACAAAAGCCATTGCCTCCCTGCTAAGCCTCTATCCTGCATCACCATTAATAATGACATAAAGAAAGGAATCATTTACCCTTCTATAATGTTGCTCTGATGCCTGCAAGGTGAGTTGATTATAATACTCCCACACTCTCTTCTATCCTTGGGCTTCCCCCAATATACCCACTGTTTGAAGTCTAGGAAAAATCCCCACTCGAGCTGCTGCATAAACTACATAGGAGGCCATAAAGAAACACTTGGTTTCTCTCATTTTTATGATTTGATTGTGAATGTTGTCTGATACTATCATTGACCAATCAAATTGTTGCCTCCCATCCAAAATAGTTTGGATAAAAGGAAACATCCATTCCTTAAACAGTGAAGCATCGCTTTTTCCAAACACCCTAGAAAGGAACATGTTTATATCTGCAATCTCTTTACTAAAGTCTACCCTCTTAGGCTGGTCTGGAAGCTTGGTCAGAGAATTCTTCTCCACCGTCATCCAAGTCTTATTCATGTGAAATATATTCCTCTCCTTATTATCACTGTAAAGCTTTAAAGCCTCTACCTCATTCAATTGCCTAGGATTTTTTGGATCAGGTATATTAAATAGGAATTTAATCATTGGAGGCGTGAAGTCAATAATGAAATTACCCTTTACATCCACACATTGCCTAATAGTAGCGTTATATGCCCCAACTTCTGCCAGAATCAACTCAAGACATTGGATAGATAGGGGGAAGAGTGCAACATGTGCCAGCCTGGATTGAACAATCCTTTATATTCTTCCTGTGACTTGCTCCTCGGTGAATGTCTCCTCATGCAATTCTTTATAGTTAAAAGGGCCCAAATTGGTGTCAATAATATCAGCCCAGTCGGAATCAATTTTGGTAGTTGTTAGGGAAAATTTCCTATGCTTACATCTCAAGGTATACAGAAGCTGTTCCACCTTGATCTTCTTCGGTCTAACTCCTTGCCATGAAGTTTCACCTGGTTGGATTCTCTGAGAGGCCTCATCTGATGCCCCTGACATTTCTTGATTCCTACAACAACTTCCTATATTAGATGAACAAAACATCTAGGTTAGTCAATCATATAATACCTTCTCCATCCTCCTTAGATAATATTTACTTATTCAAACTATTCTTGTATCAAAGGCGTAACTATAGAAGTATTAGGCATAAAATATATTTCTCATCATGTGGCAGGGCTGGGATCAGAATTGGATAAGAACCAAAACGGGGCTGGGAGCAGGACCGAAACGGGAACTAGACCAGAACTAATCGTTAGTTCCCAAATTCAACTTCCACTTCGGATCTAGTTCCGCTCAAGAACAAGGTATAAAGACAAATCATAATGAACGGGAGCAGAATAATTCTAGCAAATGGAGAGTATTTCAAACAAGGTACAATCATATGAGCTTTAAACCCTAGGTCACATGGGCTTAAAGGAAACCAAGAATAGCATAATTTAATCCTCCAACAACTCCTCCGTACAAAAGGTCATTTTGCAAAGGTTGTCGAGCAAAACCCTAGTTCGCTTGACATGCTATTTTTGAAAACTAGGGCATAACAAGAATCCCACATGGACAACTCCAAATTGATGCGGGAAGACCAGAAACAGGGCTTCAAGATGAATTTTCATCACCCAAGCAAGGAAACTGCTCAAAAATTGAAACCCTAGTTAAAACTAGAGCACGAAAAAATAGACCTGTCACGAAAGTGACAGCAAAACAAACAACAGAACAAAATGACAAACGAAAGACAAACCCAAAATGAAACGAGACTGAAAAGAAAGGACCAAACAAACAGAACAAGAAAAGAAAAACATAAACACAAACAAGCTAAAAAAAATCACAGAACAAGAACCCTCCTATGAATACGCTAAAATAATGCACTCGAAAGAACAAAATGGGAGATGGAAAAGAAAGGAAACCTACCTGAAAATGCTCCTTAGGACTGACCATAAATTGGCCAAGATTCGCTCTGCAACTCGCCTCTGCGATTAAATCAATTCTTTCGAGACTTCCTTGGTCGTGGTTTGCTTAAACAATTCGAATAATAATAATAATGAGGCAATTTAAACATGATTAAACCTTTAAACATTAATTCACGCATGCAAACACATTGCATTTAATGCCATAAATGTGGTAGTTCGGGGATGGAGCCAATGACGTGAATAGATAGTTAAGTCAAGTCCACGGAACATCAAAAGGTAAGTCGGATGTGGATCTGGGTCGAAGACAAGATAAAGAAACCCACACAAAGTTCCTTACTTAATTTCCAACCTTGGACCCGGTCTCGACATAAGGACAATGACCAAAACACAACACAAGAGGACGGGGTGGAGACAACCAAAATGGAACTTCACAAAGTTTGAAGTTCGATTCCAGGTCCGGATCTGGTCTCGACCAAAAAGAAAAGAAAAAAACACACCAGGACAAGGGAAGCGAGACTGAAGCGAACACTAGACCCAACCCAAAGGAACAAAGAAAACAAGAAAGGAAATAAGCGGAGATGGAGTCAGGATGGGAACATAAAATGGAAACATGAAATTTCATACTTTCGTTCCAATCCCGGATCTGCTTCCGCGTGAGAAAACAAAAAAACACAAGGAAACGACCAACAAACAAGAGGATGAACCAACCCAAGAGTTTGTTTAAAACAACCAAAAAAACAAAGGAGAAACAACAGAGAAGGTGGAGTTGAAGTCAGAACTATATCCAAACTAGAAACATTGAAAGAGTTATGTATTTAGATTTGGTTCCAGACCCACCTCCGATAGAGTAAAAGATAGACTTAGGAGCAAAACAAACAACTCCTAAGACCCAACCAAACAACCAAAGGAAAACAAAACAAAAGAAAAAGGGGGACCCATTTTGTTCCAAAATAAATTAAAATGGGGTGGTTATGCAAGGCATAACAAATGGCGAATCGGCTGGGAAAAATGGTTTACCCATTTTTAAGATATTGAAGAATTTAGTCACCCCAAATCTTATAATTAATGAGACATGTTAACTTAAGTATGATTAGAATATTTAAGTAAAGTTAAGCTAGAATCTCAAATGTAGAACCAACATAAACTATTGCTTCAATATGAGTGTGTGCATGCTTATGGTGCATCCTTCTTTATTTGAGCTTTCTCCATACCTAAACAACTATATATACTATCCAAGCTACATGGGTTGAGTTCTTCGACTGTCATGCAATGGAATCCTAGGTATTGCTCCGCTACCAGTCAAGCGTCCATAGCCCCGATGGAGATACCTCTAGTTCTCTCAAAGCATTGCTCTACTACCAGTTAGGCGTCCATAGCCTCGATAGAGATACTTGAATTAACCATTTAGTATTGAGTTTTCCTTTATTTTAGTGCTTCTCTTTTCTTATTTCTTTTACAGGCCTTACTTGTGAAAATTATTTTCAAAAACCTTCTCAATACAAAGACATTTATAGTCTGAGATGTGGGTTGAGAACTACAGTGGATCCTATGACACTTTTGGGAAACAAAATTTTCACTTTAATCGAAGATATAATCACTTTGAGATTAATAGGAACTTTATAGTCAGATGTTTTATCTATTTTGTGACAGATTTCAATGATAGTTCAGGAGGTTATCTATAATATACCTTACTCCTAATAGCCTTCAGACTCATGCTAGAATTACCATAAGGTATGAGCTTTAGAACAAAATATTTCGACATATATGCCTAAAAATGCCTAAACCAATTTCTCTCCTAGTGCCTACAACATTCTTTGAATAAGAACCCCAATATTTTAAGATGGAAAGAAAAGAGAATCCCCAAAGAAGAAAACAAAAATAGACACAAAACAACAAAGGAAACAAAGAGAAAGAAAGAAACAACAAACAAACAACCAACAGAAGCAAAGAACCAGTAATTACACAAAATACATATATACAACTAATTCAGAAACTCAAACCTTTATGATCTGAAGTAATGCTTGAGAAACTTCCCATTGACCGGCAATAGAACAGGTTCTCTCGTCAAGGTGGTCAAACAAAAAGCGTTCTCACCTAAGATCTCAGCTACTTGATATGAACCTAGCCAGAGTCTATCAAATTTATGGTGATCACCCTTTTTCTCCTTAGCCTTATCCCACAACAACACCAGATCTGAGATTCTGAATGCCTTAATATTAGCTCTTTTGTAAAACCAATGTTTGACAACAGCCTGATGTTTGAAAAACTGCTATAGAGAAGTGTCTCTTTGTTCTTCCATGTTTAAAAGGTTATTTAATCTTACCTCAATCTGGTCATCTCTTGTATAAAACTCCTACATGAACTTAAGAACCGATATCTGTAAGTGTATGGGGAAAACCAGATCTTGGCCATAGACTAATTTAAAAGGGGAATTTCCTAGAGCAACCTTAATATGGGTTCGATCTTCCCATAAGGTGAATCTCAACTAGGTATGCCAGTCCCTAGGATACTTTCAAGTAATTTCTTTAGCACTTCTAACAGGTTCTTGTTAGTAGATTCTGCTACACCATTTCCTTGAGGATAATAGTTAGAGGAATATTTCAAAATGATTTTATGTTTGTAAGCCCATTGTATGAATTCAACAGATGAAAAGTCAGGGCCATTGTCACATACTAGGGTGAATGACACTCCAAACCTGGTAACAATGTTTTCAGTAAGAAATTTGATAAGCACCTCAGTGGTACTATTCTTGCATGGTTGAGCCTTAGTCCAACAGGTGCAATAGTCTATAGTAGTTAGAATGAATTTATTTCCTGCAAAAGAATTAGGATTAATTATCCCAACAAAATCCAGTGCCCATTGGGAAAATGGTCTTACCTCATATACTGGTTGTAGAGGCATTGCTGGATTACGCTCCTTTGATGCAGAAGTATGACATGTATGACATGTCCCGACGTGTTGTTGTGCATCCCTGAACACATGGGGCCAATAATATCCCGACCTGAGGATTTTATGGGCCAAAGAATCTGCAGATCCATGTCTTGTGCCATGCCTACCGTGGAATTCAACCATGAAATGCTTGGCTTCTTGCTGATCCAGACATCGCAAGAAAACCCCCTCATAATTTCTTCTGTATAGAGCCCCTCCTTTGAGCATGTAATGAGCACTCTTCATCCTCAATTCCCTCCTCTGGGTAGCATTCATTCCTTTTGGGCATCTGTTATTGAGAAGGAATAAGATCAAGTCAATATACCATGGGTCCTTGGTGAATGAGTGCACAGTATATTGTTGATAGGTAATATTCTTGCCAACATTTGCCATGGCCTTTGATAAACCTTGTCCTTAAACAAGTTTCATTGGATGGATCTCTAAATCATACTCTTGTAGGATAGCCATCCATTTTCCTCTTCTTTCCCCTAATTCGCTTTGTATAAGGAGAGACTTAATTGCTAGATTAGGCACTATAGCAATAAATTGGCTTCTTAGAATGTAATGCCTAAATTTTTTTACTACTCGTACCAATGCAAAGGCCTATTTTTCCAAAGGTGGGTACCTGACTTCTGCATTCTTGAATGGCGAGCTCATGAAGGAAATTGGCCTTTCATATCCTTCACCTATGCATTGTGTTAGGACTGCTACACATGAATGATCAGATGCAAACGGATAAATATAAAAGGGCCTTAGGTAATTTGGGCTGGTCAAGACCGGTGCCTCAGATATTTATTGCTTAATCTGTGAAAATGAAGATTTAGCCTCATTGCTCCATTCAATTTTAGCATCTTTCTTCATCATCTCGTTGAGGGGTTTGACAATTTCTACAAACCCTGTTATGAACTTCCTTACAAAATTAATCCTCCCGAAGAAGGACCTCATCTCCTTTTTACTTCTTGGTATCATCAATTTCAAAATGGCATCGACTTTGTTGGGATCTATGGATATCCCTCTTTCTGATATCACATTCCCTATAATTTTCCCTTCAGAAACTCCAAAGACACATTTCTTGGGGTTTAGAGATACTCCATAGCTGATACATCTCTTAAGGACCTTTGCTAAATCAACAGCATGATCATTTCTCTTCTTCGAAAAGATTGTCAAGTCATCCACATATATAATAATACACTTACCTATCAAATCTTTAAAAGCCACATCCATTGCACGTTGAAAGGTAGCTCCAGCATTAATGAGGCCAAATGACATGCGTTGATAGGAAAATGTTCCCCATTTTGTAGTAAAGGCAGTCTTCATTCTATCCTCATGGCTGACAAGCACTTGGTTATACCCAGAATAGCCATCTAAGAACGACATCATCTGAGATCTATTGACAGTTTGTAATACCTCATCAAGAGAAGGAAGTGGATAGTTATCCTTCTCCGAGGCTTTGTTTAGGTTCCTGAATTCAACACACAGCCTGATCTCCCCACTTTTCTTACATACTAGAACTAGATTGGTGACCCATGTGGAGTGCCTTACTGGGAAGATGGTTCTTGCTGATAAAAGTTTTTGCACTTCCTTTTGTATTAATGGTTCGATCAAAGCGTTGATTGGGCGCTGCTTTTGACGAAAGGGCTTGGCTTCTGGCTTTAGCGGTATTTTGTGAGTGATCACAGAGGTGTCAAAAGTCTTCAAATCTTCATAACTCTAGGAAATTTCCACAATATATTCTTTCAACACCTTAATTATTTCATTTCTAATCTCCTCAGGGCAGGTCTTGCCTATAAGGACATTTCTTTCAGGACCTGAATCAGCCAGATTAATAGATTCATACTTCCCTCCTTCACTTTGCATTGGTACTCTCTCTTGAGCCCGAGGATCAAAATCAAATATTCTTTCTAAGGCTACCATCCCCTTGGGGATGCTGTTACTCTTTAAGTTCATTACTCCTTTCATATCATAACCTTCAGGGTCCCATTCTCCCTAATCTCTATCCAATTCATCTATGATCTGCCCTTCAAAGACATTTGAACTTGCCAAGAAGGAAAGTATGTGTTGGTCGTCATCGAAGACCTGAAAATTCTAAACATTATCAGGGATTGCTAGGATTGAAACTAGTTCAACTAAAAATATTTTCAATTTGGAGTCCTACATAGGCTCCAAAGTACTAGCAGTAACTGCCAAAGCATCTACAATCTGATTTTGTTCCCTAGGAATCAAAGTAATTCCGAAAGCGTCAAAGTCCTCAATTAGATTCCAAACTCTATTTCTGTAACTAGCCAATATTTTATTATGGCAAGTATATTGGCTGCGAACCTATTTGATAATGACTTCAGAGTCCCCCATCATCATAAGAGATGTGACCTTCTTCTAATGGGCAAACATTAAGCCCCTAGCAAGTGCTTCGTACTCTGCTACATTGTGTGTGCAACCAAATTGTAGCCTATAGGAAGCAAAGTAAGTCTTCCCCTTTGGATTGGTTAATTCCACCCCTACTCCACTTCCTGATTTGGACTTAGAGCCATCAAATTTTAGACTCCATAATTGATCTGGGGCTAGGATCTATTTCTTTTTCTGGCTTACAGTTTTTTGCTTGGCAGAAGTATATGGTGGCTCAAACTGGTGTTGATCATCAGTATTTGAAAGTAACTAGGGGCACAGTTCACCAGAAGATTCTCCTAAATTCAAAATTTGTTTAGGAAGTGATTCCTGAACCTCCTCTTGAGTCAAGTCATGGTTTAGCACCTTTGTCACCAATGCCCTGGGCATTGGAAGTGTTTCCAGGGTAAGTGTAATTGGAAAAGACTGAGATTCCTTAGTCTCTAGTTGTAGTTCAAAACATAGAACCTGAGTCTGCAAGAGTTGAGAAGATGATTCCCTTTGAGCAAGGATGGCTCTTGTAAGGATGGTTGCATCCTTTTCTTGAAATGGAAATTCATTAGTAGAGGCTTGAGGTTGACATTCACAAGTTTCTTCTACCTAGGAGACATGTTTTAAAATATCTACACAGGGTTGGCAAGTTAACTCAGAATGATTCTGGTAATGAACCCTACACTAGTTAGGAAGTAGGAGACTCCACATATCAACCTCCTCTCCCAGTACCAGCCTATCCTATAATAATTTCATTATTAGGACTTGCTGATTAACAGTAATCATTGGGTCATTTTGCTCTGAAAAGGGTGAGTCATCAGAATGAAATACTAAAAAAGTCATGATTTCCTCCTTGTAAACTCCTATCTCGGTTTTGAAATAGGGTACCTCATTAGGGGAATCATACTCGGTGATCATTTATTTGAGCCTAGGCTCACTTTCAATTATGATCTGGCTTGCTATCCCTTTCCAAGGCAGCCACATGTGTGAGAAATCCAAAGACAAATATCCACCAAGACTTTTCATTTGGTCTCGGCTCAAGAGCATACCATAGGTTTCTGGGATATCTGCGACCTGAATATCCACATAAGTTTGGATCCTTGGATCAGATCCAATCTATACATGGATATTTTTAAGCTCTCCTACCACATTGACTTCTATTTTGTCTAACTGGATAACCTTCTTATTTGTCTGGAGTGGACTTAGACCTAACTTCCTACAAATCTAAAATGGCATGATGTTTCCCAACACTCCAGAATCTAGTAGATAGTTGTGTAAATTCTTTCCAAAAATTCTTAAACTTAGCAAGAAAGGTGGAGTACCAGTCTTACTTTATAGAGTGCTGCATTCATCTCATTAGTAGGAGTCACCTTTTCTCTTGCTTTTGACCTATCTGCTTCCCCCAAGGATTTCAACAAAATTTCCTTTTGAGCAGGGCACCATTTCAAAATATCAAAGAAAGACATTGAAGTCTTCTACCTCTGCATCTTTGTAACGAAATCAAATTTTGAATCGTTCCTAACCTGATATTTAGGAATTGAAGGTGAATTACCTCTGTTCTAAGAATCTGATGGTCCCTTTGGTGGTGGTGGATTATTATCTACATTCTAATTTGGTGGGACCATATTATTAGGAGGGGCAGAGGTCGTGAATGGCCCTCCATTTTTATTTCTAAGGAAATGGCCTCCCTTGGTTTGGAAGGCTTGGGCATCATACACATCTTCTACTGCTTCATTGTCTTCCTAGTTGGGAAATGGAAGTTCTTCCTCAAAGATATCATATGCCATGGCAGTATCCGTTGATCCACCAGATTTGTTGGATGCACCCTGGAATGGAACATCAGCTTGGGCTATCTTAACCATCTTTTCCATCTCTCAGAAATTTACCTCAAAATGGACCACAATATCATGTAGTCTACACCAATTGGTCATAAGGTTGAGGTCTGCCACATTAGCAGTGTGTGGATTTTTGTCTCCTACATGACAATTGTGGGAAACTCCTCCGTTATTGGGTCCAATATTCCATGGCCTATTGTTGTTAGACCTTTAATTTTATCCTCTATTCTGATTTTGATAGTTTTGATTAGAGGAGTTTAGGTTCTAGAAATTACTATTGGCGTTCTGGTTGGTATTATAATTCTGATTAGGATTTTGGTTAGGATAACCACCCTGATTAGAATATCCTCCTTGATTCTAAAAACCTTGGTTCTGGTTGTGAGGGGGATTCTGTCTAAGAGGAGCCATGTCATTAGACATCTGAGATAGTGTATTTTTGAGAGTCTCCATCTCATTGGTTAGTTGGAGAGTCTTTTCACTTTCTACAGTCTTCACAACAAAGGATTGATTAACTGAATTTGATCCTCCAACTTGATTTTGGTAATTTTGATTTTGCTAGGAGTCCTGGGGACCATTGTTAAAAAATGGCAAGGGAGATGAAGCTTGGAACTCAGACATGGGTTTGTATTAGGAATAAGACATCCCTGGGACCGTATTGAATAAAGGGGGTAGATTGGACATTTGGTATCCTATAGGAGGGAGAACTCCTAGACTCCCGGATTGCAGACTTATCTGTTCTTGCAACTAGATAGCGAGATGATATACCTTAGCAAAAGAATCAATTTTGTTAGCATTATATGTCCTTTTCAAGAACAAGCCAATCAAAGGGTCCACAGCCCTTAAGTATGCCAAAATGGAAATTTTCTCAGCCACCAGGTAAGGATCCTGTAACCTTCGATACATTCTTTGGAACCTGGTGTTGAATAGAGGCAGTGGTTCATGGTGTTCTTTTCTTATTGTGGCAAACTGGTGGTAAAGGATAGCAGGGTCTACATAAACCCTGAACTGATTGATAAATGTGTTCTTCAAATCCGTCCAACTTAGAACCAACCCTTGGGGTAAGTTTAGGTACCAATTGTATGCCATGTCTCCCAACGAATAGGGGAACAATCTACACACAATGTCCTGATGAGCCACCTGAGCAAGGGTACAAGCATCTTTAAATGCTTGTATGTGCTCCTCGACACTTCTTGATTCTCCATGCATGTACTTAGGACATAACCTCTCTGGGTTCTTAGGGAGATTGTGTATACCTCCAAGGATAGTCCCTAATGGTGAAGGGTTATTGACAAAGTAAGCCATAAGTCTTGGCAATGATACAGGTTGAGTAGATTGTGGAATGGGTGAAAGTGGCTGGTGAGGTGGTGTAGGTGGGTTCGGTGGAAACCCAGGTGGGGTGAGCTGTGGTGATAAAGGTTGGATCAAGAATCTACGAGCCTGGGGCCTAAACCTGACAGGGGTTTGGAGTTCAACAAGTGGTTCAGGGTTCTGACAAGATCTAAGAACTCTCTCATACCTATATGGTGAAAATGACCCAATGTGAGCCAACTTGTTCCTCAGGCCCTCCTAGCGCCAGATTTGTTGAGGGTCAAAGAAGCACAACAACATTAAAAAAAATATTACTATTCTATTTCTCCTGAAAGAGAAAGATAACACATGGTGACCTAACTCCCAAGGTCTTGGTAATTGGTTCTCAATTATGTTGATATCACTCAGTGGTTGATATAACTATAATGTTCAAGGGGCCTTTGTTGGTAACAAGAAACATGACTGTATAGCATCAATTATTCTACACTGGGGAGGGGTTTAAATAAAAGAAAAAGATGAATCAGAGCTCGAAATCAAAGAAACACGAGTAAAATTATTACATATCCAGACATGCATATCAATAATGAGTGTTTATCCCACCTAACCTCAACTATAGCAAGATGCAATCCATAGAATAAACTATGCTACTACATACATCCATAATGCTAATTCAAATACCATCAACATTCACTAAACTTGCTTCAAACAAATCACTCACTCATCATCTAAAACACAGATCAAATGAATACGTTAACAACTTCATCCACAAATAATCCAATGATATAATCTTGAATCTAGTTCCTTGTATTGAATTTCATCAAATAAGAAACAATTAAGCACAACAAAAATCACTAGCGTATGGATTGATCATGTACCACTAACCTTATCAAAATAGATCCACACTTTAAAATCATAACATAAAGATTTATGAAAAACTGTAAAATAACCAAGTTTTATTGAACTTTTAGAGTATCTCTCCTAAAACATATAAATCCTAGATCTACTCTCTACTTTCTATCATTAGGTCGCTGATCTTCCTTCAATTAGCCGACCTTTACAAAGTAGAACCTAATAATACATATAGGGTGCCACATGCACAAGTTTCTCAATTATCAATCAAGATCCACAATTAATGGAATTGGAACCAAACACAGAAGTGGACTCATGAACCCTTGTTCCAAGGCTGATTATTCTGTTGTGCCAACAAGAAATCTAATTTTCCAAGAAGAAAGTGAAACCAACGGCTCAAACTCAGAGTTGAGCTCATGTCAAAATGCACAAAAAGAGGAGAAAAGAAGATATTGAGTATGGTGAAAAGAGTTAGTTCACTTTTGCACTGAATGCTCAAGGATGTACTCATCATAACTAGAGAACACTTGAAGAGTACTTGAATCCGGCCCATCCAACCAATCACCTTCAAATTTGATCCTTTCAAATTATGTAGAAACCAACCTTTGCATCTCCTTTAACTTGATTAACTCCTTTCTAGCAGTTCTTATCTCCTCCTTGATATCCATAAACTGATCTAATAATAAATTCTCCCCATCATCTCCCTTTTTCATAATTTCTTCAAACCTACCTCTCCATCTCTCCTTTAGTTTATCCAAAGACATGCCTTCTTTTTTTGAGGAATCTTGGTTAATTAAAATGGCCACAATTGACTCTAATTCAACCATCTGTTGATTCAAATCTTTGCTCATTTCTCAAACTTCTTCTTGATGCCCATGAATAGTCCTAGAATTATACCTTATGATGCTCATAGTTTTTTCCACAAAATCTACATTACCATGCTCAAGAATTGAATATTCCAGCAATGTGGACTTGGGCACTTTGCTAATATCTTCAAGCCTTTTAACACATTCCTTGTATTCATCATCCTGCTTATCCAGATCCTTGGCCTATTGATCTAGATCCTCTGCCAATTCAAGAGTAGCCTTATGAATTTTAGAACCCTCAACAAGAATGTCATCAACCTCCTAGTTGAGCTTATCCAACCATTTATCCATCATTCCTACCTTGCTTTTCATTTGAACCAAATCATCTGCTTCCTTCTTTGTTAACAAAATTGGAGATTTAGGAAGAGCAGCTTGTTGGGAAATGGGACTTGAAACATCTTTCAAAAAACTATGGAGCTGATCCAATTAAGCCTTAAGCTCATCCTTCCTTTGTTTATCTTTGATAATCCATGATTTAGTTGAAGAGGCCACAATATCAATCAAACTCATTTGTTGGTTTCTTGTAGGCTTTCCCAAATTTACCACCCCAAACTAATAATCAGTGCTTTGCATATCATCACGACTCTTCTCCATTATGGGTATGGCACATTCAGTAACAATCTCTCCAACATCAGTGAGCCTAGTAGATTGAAGAACCCAAGCCTTTTTTTTATGTTTCTCCTTCCCAATTTCTTTCATCATTTCCTCCCAATTCAATGGTTGTGGTTAAACAACTTGTTTTCTTTCCAAGTCTAATTTTAACCAAGTAGGAGCAATAGGAGTAGTCGCTTCTTAGGCTGAAGAAGAAGCAATGGTAGTGGAAGAAAAAGGTTTTAACAATGTAAGCCCCGGTTGAGAATCAACTTCCTGCAAATTTTGCTGATCACTTTGTTCCTTTTCCTATGCTAACCTTTCTGCTTCATCTTTATCCTTCTGCTCTTGTAGCCTTTTAACCTCCATCTCCTGCTTTAAATATTCCTCTTCCACTTTCTTTTTCTCTAACATTTGATCCCGCTGCTTCTTCAGCTCTTCAACATAGTCCCATGCCTCCTTGGACTTCTTTTCATATTCAACAATCTCAACATCCTCTCTTTCCCTTTTCAAACATTCTTGCTCTTCCCTTTTCCTATAAGCCTCTTCTTGTGCCTTGAGCTTAGCTTCAATAGCTTCTTTTTCTCTTCTTTGCTAAGCCTTTTACTCTTCAAGGTTATGAATCTTCTGCTGCATCATCAACTTATCTCCCTCTTCTTGTATCTTGAGCTCCTGCTCCTTTTGTTGTTGATGTTGAGCTAATTCATCATAATTGACCTTATCTTCCAACTCCTTCTATTTGACTACCAATTCAGATTGTACCTTGGCCTCCTCCTCTTGTTGCTTAGCTGATGCCTCAGCTTGTACCTTGGCATCAGCTTCTCTTTTTGCATCTTCAAAGAGTATCCACTGATCTTCCTCAGTCAATATGTGTTCGGTCCCTGCATCATCTGTCATATCAAAAGATGTTAATACATGATGTTCTTTATCAGATGGAGTCTTTTCTGAATCTATTTCTACATTATGTATCTCAATTTCATCCTCCATTTGCTTTAAGACCTCTGCTTCATGATGGAGGGATCCCTTTGGTGATTCTTGATCTAATTCTTGTGTATTAGGGAGCTGAGTAGATACCTCCCCTGCAATAGATGTAGAAGCCCCCACCTTCACAATTTTTTCATCTTCCTGCACCTCTAGAAGGTCTTGAGGAACCACCTCCTCTTGTGTATTAGAAGGCATAAACTCTAAAGGTTCCTTAGGTGTCATCTTCTCTTTTCGCTTTTATATCCTTGGGTGGTACCTACAACTTTCCTCTTCTTAGATGATTGAGGCTCAGCCTGATTAGTCCTCAAACTCACCCATTGAATACTCCTATCCAGCACTGGTCTTGCAATCTACTTTATGTCAATTATCTCCTCAACATTCCAATCTATTGGATCAAGATCTTTAGTACTAATCTTGTCTACATCATACCTAGGATCCAAAACTATCCCATCATCAGAAAACGTTTCTGGAATGTCTTCTTTTATCCCAAACTCAACCATAAGTGGGATAGGTATCCTTTCATAATTCTTTTTCCTATGGTCATATTCATCCTGCAATTCCTCCCAAAAATCCTCCAATAGATTAAAGAGCTTATCAAAGACACTAGGAAGCAAAGCCCTCAACTTGTACGTGGGGTCATAGTATTTCCTTGTAGTGTACAAGCCCAACTTTAGATAAACTAATTCATCACAAATGACCTTAGCTGCTTGAATGTGTGGAAAACTAAAGACTCCCAACCTCAATGGAAACTTATGGCAACTAGTCTTGTGTTTTTTGCCAAACTGGAAATTAACAACCAAGGCTTGATAAATAAACTCCATTAAAATGATCCTATCACCACAACATCTAGGTAGCAAATGGGGGTGACCATCAAATCCTGCTAACCTAAAATAGGTGAATGTGGGGTACTGGATAAACCAATGCCCCCATTCATTCACAAAAGCCATTGCCTCCCTGCTAAGCCTATATCCCTCATCACCATTAAGTTTTTTAATAATGACATAAAGAAAGGCATCATTTATCCTTCTATAATGTTTCTCTGATGCTTGCAAGGTGAGTTGATTATAATACTCCCACACTCTCTTCTATCCTTGGGCTTCCTCCAATATACCCACTGTTTGAAGTCCAGGAAAAATCCCCACTCGAGCGACTGCATAAACTACATAGGAGGTCATAAAGAAATGATTGGTTTCTCTCACTTTTATCATTTGATTGTGAATGTTGTTTGATACTATCATTGACTAGTCAAATTATTTCCTCCCATCAAAATAGTTTGGATAAAAGGAAACATGCATTCCTTAAATAGTGAAGCATCCCTTTTTCCAAACACCCAAAAAAGGAACATGATTATATCTGCAATCTCTTTACTAAAGTCTGCCCTCTTAGGATGGTTTGGAAGCTTGGTCAGAGACTTCTTCTCCACCCTCATCCAAGTCTTATTCATGTGAGATCTCTTCCTCTCCTTATTATCACTGTAAAGCTTTAAAGCCTCTACCTCATTCAATTGCATAGTATTTTTGGGATCACGTATATTAAATAGGAATTTGATCACTGGAGGTGTGAAGTCAATAATGGCATTACCCTTTACATCCACACACTGCCTAGTAGCAGGGTTATATGCCCTAGCTACTGCCAAAATCAAATCCAGACATTGGATAGATAGGGGGAAGAGTGCAACATGTGCCAGCTTAGATTGAACAATCCTTTCTGTTCTTCCTGTGACCTACTCCTCGGTGAATGTCTCCTCATGAAATTCTTCATAGTTAAAAGGGAACAAATTAGTGTCAGTAATATCAGCCCAGTCAGAATCAATTTTGCTAGCTGTGAGGGAAAATTCCCTATGCTTACATCTCGAGGTATACAGAAGCTATTCCACCTTGATCTTCTTCGGTCTAACTCCTTGCCATGAAATTTCACCTGGTTGGCTTCTCTAAGAGGCCTCATTTGATGGCCCCAAAATTTCTTGATTCCTGCAACAACTTCCTGTATTAGATGAACACAACATCTAGGTTAGTCAATCATATAATCCCTTAGCCATCCTCCTTAGATAATATTTACTTAGTCAAGCTATGCTTGTATCGGAGGCGGAACCGTAGAATTATTAGGCATAAAAGATATTTCTCATCATGCGGCAGGGCTGGGATCAGAATTGGATAAGAACCAAAATGGGGTCGGAAGCGGGACCAGAATGGGAACTAGACCAGAACTAATCGTGAGTTCCCAAATTCAACTTCCACTCTGGATCTGGTTCCGCTCAAGAACAAGGTATAAAGACACATCATAATGAATGAGAGCGAAATTATTCCAACAAATGGAGTGTATTTCAAACAAGGTACAGTCATATGAACTTTAAACCCTGGGTCACATGGGCTTAAAGTAAACCAAGAATAACACAATTTAATCCTCCAACAACTCCTTTGTACAAAAGGTCATTTTGCAAAGGTTGCCTAGCAAAACCCTAGTTCGCTCGACATGTTTCTATAAACTAGGGCATAACGAGAATCCCACATGGACAACACTGATTTGATGCGGGAAGACCAGAAACAGGGCTTCAAGACAAATTTTCATCACCCAAGCAAGGAAACTGCTCAAAAATCAAAACCCTAGTTAAAACTAGAGCACGACAAAACGGACCTATCACGAAAGTGATAGTAGTATAAACAACATAACAAAATGAAAAATGGAAGACAAACTCAAAATGGAATGGGACAAAAAAGAAAGGACCAAACAAACAGAACAAGAAAAGGACACAAACACAAACAAGTGGAGAAAATCATAGAACAAAAATCTTCCTACAAATACGCTAAAACAATGCACCCGAAAGAACAAAACAGGAGATGAAAAATCAAAGAAACCTACCTCAAAACTCTCCTTAGGACTGACCAGAAATTATCCAAGATTCGCTCCGCAACTTGCCTCCGTGATTAAATCAATTCTTTTGAAACTTCCCTGGCCATGGTTTGCTTAAACAATTTGAATAATAATGATAATGAGGCAGTTTAAACATGATTAAACCTTTAAACATTAATTCGCGTGTGTAAATAGGCTGCATTTAATGCCATAAATGTGATAGTTCAGGGACGAAGCCAACAACGTGAACAAATAGTTAAGTCAAGTCCACATAACATCAAAAGCTAAGGCAGACACGGATCCAGGTCGGAAACAAGATAAAGAAAGCCACAAAAAGTTCCTTACTTAATTTCCAACCTTGGATCCAGTCCCGACAAAAGGACAATGACCAAAACACAACACAAGAGGATGGGGCAGAGACAAAACTAAAATGAAACTTCACAAAGTTCAAAGTTTGATTCCAGGTCTGGATCTGGTCCCGACCAAAAAGAAAAGAACAAAACACACCAGCACAAGGGAAGCGGGACCAGAGCAAACACTGGACCCAACCCAAAGGAACAAAGAAAATGAGAAAGGAAACAAGCGGAGATGGAGTCGGGATGGGAACATAAAATGGAAACTTGAAATTTCATACTTCCTTTCCAATCCCAGATCCGCTTCCGTGCAAGAAAATAAACAAAACACAAGGAAACGACCAACAAACAAGAGGACAGGCCAACCCAAGAGTTATTTGAAAACAACCAACAGAACAAAGGAGAAACAAGAAAGAAGGCAGAGTCGGAGTCAGAACTATATCTGAACTAGAAACATTGAAAGAGTTCCCTATTTAGATTTTGTTCCAGACCCACCTCTGACAGAGCAAAAGACAAACTTAGGAGCAAAAAAAACAACTCCTAAGACCCAACCAAACAACCAAAGGCAAAAAAAAGAAAAGAAAAAGGGGGACCCATTTTGTTCCAAAATAAAATAAAATGGGGTGGTTATGCAAGGAAAAACAGGTCACAGTCATGCTCCCTTGAGTTAGGTTTTAGAATTTTGTCACCTTCTTGTCAAAAAAGAGTTGCAATAACTATCTCTTCCTAAAATATTGAAGAGTTCCCAAGTAATCTCAGCAGGCCAAATTTTCCTTTATGACTTTTCATTGTTCCACCAAGTAGCTACTACACCAAAAGGTTGATATGTAGCCCATGCCACTTTAGTCTTGTTAGATAGGTTGTGAAGTCCAAAATATTTTTCCATCTCAATGATCCATGCCACTCCTCCTGCTCTCATAGCCTTACCATCAAACTTAGGTGGTGCTACTCTTTTGAGATCTTTTCCAATCTCCTCCTCAATTCAACCTTGTGGGCCTTCTCCTGGACCACTATCTCCTTGATTGACTTATGCATTCATGCAGTTTTAGTCCTTGCGTGCCACTTGAACCTCTTGTTCTATGTGATCCATATGATCCTCTTGTCGATTCAAAAGCTCTAGAATCTATTTCATCCTCTTGTTTGGTCTGTTGTCTGACCCACTATCACCCATCTCTTGCCTAGTGGTCACCATGTTGGCCTACACTTGATTTGCAACACATTTCACATCTATCACAACTTAATATTGGTTTCTATGAATAAAATTTCTTATTACACATCACAATACATTCACATGCATATATCCCTTATTCATGGAAGACATACACATTCATTCACATTAAACATATTTTGGAGTTCTTCATTTGAACACACCAAAAATATCATCTTATTTCATTTATAATAAGTGTGGGTTGATAGACCTTATTTACAAAGATTCTTCTTACATTATTCAGTTTTCTCATTATTAGAGAGAGGACACTCCTCTAGGTTGTCATTAGAATTTACATCAAATTTCTTAGAGGAGGGTTGAGCACGTAGGTTCTCCTTTTCCTCCTTAGTTAACAAGGGTGTGTTTGGTCCACACCCTAGGGGCCAATCTCTGATTGCAGAAAGCTTCTTAATCTTAGGTGTTCACTTCTCCTCAATCTTCTTGCCTCTCTCTAACTTAAGTCGTGTAAGGGCTTGAGATAGAGTCTCATCATCAATAATCTCATGTTAAACATCAGTCTTCACATTTTCTTCCATTATGAATTTCTAGTTTGAGGTCCTATCAGTTTTCCCTTTCTTTCATCCTACCTTTGACCTTCCCATACCTGCATTCAATCCAAGTTTGGTCAATTCTCAGGACAACTAAATTTGTTCAAGGGTCAACTATCCCTTAGTCAAGACTATGGTAGACTCAAAAGGCCTAGAGTTGAGCCCTAAGCTCTGATACCAAATGTAATAAACCATTCTAAATTATTACTTAATTTATATTATTACAATTCACATTATGAATATTTAATTTTAAAAAGACATAAATAAGTAGCTATTGTTGATCATAGCAACACATGTCTAATTAAAAAGAGTCAAATATTTATATATACAATTCCAATGTCAAATTACAATATCCAAGTTGACTTCACTCATAAGGCCACATAGTCAATACAATGTATAAATTTTACATCAAGGTTACATCATAGACTAAAATAGTCTTGTATACATCTAAGGTTTCCTCTTGAAACTCGCCTCCACTTGTGAACGAGAACATGATTGAAGTGTTTTACTTCCCAACCATGAATCTTATGCTTCCCATAATTCTTCCAACTTGAATAATACCCAACCCTACATAGAAATTTTAGCAAGAGAACAATCTGCAAGGTGGAATCTGGTGTGTGCCCATACATCAACATGCATCTCTATCTACAAGTTAGAAAAGAAAATGCAAGATCTATGCTAGGAATGAAAAAGAATGTTATTACAAATTCCATACATACATAGTGAACTAATTGCTTGGAGAATCATAAGAATAATGTTGCAACAACAAGAAATATGTTTTGGTAAAATAAAAAACCTATACTCTATAAACTCCAGTTCGGTACGGTCCGTCTCGGAAGGTAACTTTCTATAATTATTCCATGATAGCTATCTACCCTCTAGTAGCATCTACCCTCAGGTGCTCTAGTCTACTTAGGTGTTGTTGTTCTACTCAATTAAGAGAATAATCTTTACTCATTTATCTATGGAAAAGTAATTCAGTCTACTTATTTCCTCATTAATAATTAATTCAAAAAATGATTCAAATGGAACTATTCAATACATTATCCAGTCATATCATACACATGCTACATGATTACATTCAATGTAAATCATTATTCATTTAAGAATGAATTCAAGAAGTAACAAAAGAAGGTATGCCACAAGTATGTGTATGTATGTGGACGAAGGTATATGTGCATACGCATATCTATGCCTACTTAAGTTATAAATCTGTGCATACATTCTAAAATATAAAACCAATAAATCAAACTACTATCATTAAAATAATGTTTTAAGATTGACATATCGTTTGTCATATCATAAGAAGTAAAAGAATATTAAGTAAAGTATTTTGAACAATTTTCCCACATACTGTTATGCCATTTGTATCAAACCAAGCTGTGATAGCAACTATGCCATTGTAGCCAAATAACTATTTTTTATATAGAACAATGTTGTTTACACCTAACATTTACAATTTATTATAAAACAATGTCATTTACAACCAAACAAACATTATTTATAACTGAACAATGTTGTTTACAACTAAACAATTATAGTTTATAAAAAAATGATATCGTTTACAACAAAACAAACACTGTTTTATAATAGAATAATATTTTTTAGAACTAAACAATTATAGTTTATAGAAAAACGATGTCATTTATAGCAAAACAAACACTGCTTATAACATAACGATGTTGTTTACAACTAAACAGATATAATTTATAGCAAAATGATGGCATTTACAATAAACCAAACACTATTTATAATAGAACGATGTTGATTACAACTAAATAACTATAGCTCCAAGTTACCATTGCTTTGTTATTTCAAGCTCTTATCAATTTGAGAAGAGTTGTATATAAAATAAAAATAAGAAAATAACCAAATAATGTTGTTATTTTCTGAAGGTAATTAAATAACTCGAACAACATGCTAACCATTAATCAACAATAATATTATGATCATAATCATGGGATCAATCTCAACCAAACTCGGGTTTGAAGAACCCTTGTTCAATATCTAACAAATTATACCCTTGTCATACTATGAATGACCAACAATCATTTGGTTGTTGCTTTGTAATATGATGGCTAAGGTCAAATCCATATAAGTTGACCCTTAGCCTAGATATGTTCACTCCAAGGATGATATGGGTTTTGTTCATGGAGAACGATAGTTTTCATTACCATACATGCAAGCTTATTGCTGGAATAAATTTGAAATTTTGTCATCATCCTCTATGGAATAGGTGATATGATACATCATTATCATTATGACACAATAAGGATAACGCAACTACAAAGAATAACAAGAAATCATATTACAACATTGGGTGACATAAGCCTACCATCACGCACAATGATAAGGCATCTCAATACAGCCACAATACCCATCAACCCAAGGTCGAAAGGGTGATGGTTCTCGCTCCATATGGGTGGCCATCAAATGGTTATCAACATACAAAATAAATTACAACATAAAATGTCTATGAAAGATCATGACCTACCCTTAAAGGGTGATGTTGATTTAAAAATCGTTACATTTCTATCACAGGTTTATCAGTTCACCCGATAGCCATGTGATAAGCTAAATAGAAGCACATGCAATCGATGAACATGGGGGGGTGGTGAATTTCAGACTTATGAGTAAATCATGATCAATTTTCAAGCCTTGGGTGTAACATGCATAAAGCATAACCGAGCAAAGATAGGCCGACATGGCCAACTCACAATAGTAACATTTATCTAAGTCAATCAAAGATTTGCATAAGGTAAATCGATAAAAAATTTCCATTTGATTCTATAGAATCGACAATATAATATTCAGACTGAGCATTTGAGATTAGATGAAACTATAAAAGATTGCAAACATTTCAATGTAAAAACACCAAATACCTTTGAATTTCGAGGATTTTTCCCTTCGACTTTTTCCCACAATGCTTGATGAATAGCCCATTCTTCCCCCAGTTGGAGTTGATGATAATATTTCAAGAATAGCAACTTTACTTGATGTTCCTGTGCCTCAACTATGGAGCCATTTTGAATGATAATGGGAATTAATGTTTTGTCGCCCCATTCTTACAATTTGAATATTTTCCTTAATTTCAATGGCATTCCACTATTGCATGAGATCTTTCTCATGATGTTATTTAAATTCTATCAATTCGATAATGATAATATCAGTTTCAAATTCAATTAATAAGAAATATAAATGTATATATGTATATATATATGCCTTATATATATTTATATTTATATATTTTGATGTTCATATACACTCACTCACATATGTTTGTTCTTCGATTTATGTATATATATGTATTCACATATATATATATATGTATGCATATTTATATGTATTTGTTTGAAGATGTTTATGTGTTTCATATACCAACATTTAAATAAAAAAATAGCTTTAATTTTATTTCGAGCATCAATGTTTAAATGAAATAGCTTTTCTGAATTACACACATTCATTTATATGTTTTTGATACGATAAGCAACATTTACAGGGTGATGTACCCTTTACACAATGAGCCACAAAGGCCAAAAAAGATCAAGTTCAAAAAACAAAAACAACTAGCCAAAAAACACAGACTAACAACTGACGATAACACAACATAGTAGCAGTAGACTAACTGGCATTCTCCTAATTTTGAGAGAGGAGATTAACAACATCATCCTCGACCCATTCGAGGCCTTCTTCAACAATATTCTTATCCATCTAATCCTTCATCACAATAGAGAGGGCGCTAGTAGCATAGTGGACCAACTTGACAATGAACCGAGTCAAGCCACTGAACTTCTTCTCCATCTTCCCCATCCACTCCTGTAGCACACAAAGCTCCTCCCCTTTATCCATAGTCTTCACAATATTAGCGCGCTCCACATCTGGAGGGTCAGAGGATTGGGGAGTCAAGTTCTAATTAAGCATTTTGTTGAAGTCCAAAAGGTTGTGAAGCCCTTCAACAAACTCCTCCTCAACTTCCTTAGACTCCACCACATTCCTAATACCTTTGTTGTCAGACCGCTCCTCGTCACAATCAATTTCACTAATCTGTACTTTCTTGTTATTTTTTGCCAACCTGCTAGATCTCCTAATGTTGGTATTTTCAGCCTCAATCTCCACCATAGCAATGACCATAGTATCCCCCTTGGAATATCATCCCACCACATTCTTTCCTTTTTCTATCTATGGCTGGAAACTCCATCAAACCCTTCCCCTCATCCTTCACTTTCTTCTTAGTAGTAGGTTTGTTGTCAACTTTGGCAAGGGAAAACTTAAGCTCACAAAGACCAACCACAACATTAGATTGGGAAATCCCTGCACCCCCCTTATCCTTCTTGGTGTCTAGTTTAGGCTTAGGGGTTTCAGTAGTCACCAGAGGGTTTTTTCTTTTAGGACCCTTAGACTGGGTCAAAGAGATATTGGTCTAAATAAGGGGTTCAATTTCCTCTATACAAACATTAGATATGGGTTTGGGCAAGCATAGCGTGAGATGAAAATGATAAAGCCTCAAAATGAGGCCTTGGTGGAGTGGCAAGGGAGGAGGATCCTCAAGGTTTTGCGTAGCAGACTCAATGCACTTCTCAATAGAGCTTTCCAAATTAGTAAGAAAAATGGGAAGCTTAACAGAATTTTGTGGCAAAGGTGATTCAAAAGAGGAAAATGATAGAAATAGTAGGTTTTATATCTACCTTCTAAGGTAACATACTTCATGAGAGCGAGACAGACTTGATCCTAAGGCTGCAGGAGAGCTTCTCTTTCAAAACTAGACTGGTTGCATATAGGTTTTTCATTACCCATAAAGAAGGCATTCATGCTTTCATTGTCTTGGCCTTAGTGTGCTTAGGGTACTTCTTTCTGATACACAACAGCCTCATCACTTGAGAAATCACCTCCTCATTCACCTCGAAGGAGATACCACCCACGGTAACCCTTCTTTCTTTCTAGGAATTTGCAAACTGCGCAGATAACTTCAGATCGTGACCCACCAAATTTTCCATTAAAGGAGCCAACCCACCTTCAATGCAGATGTGCCAAACTAGTGGGTCCTTGAGAAATTCCCCACAACTGTTAGGCTCCATTCTCACCCTATCGCCACCCATGTCACCACTCTGCACATTGAAAAACCAGTTAACCTGTGAGAACAAAAGGTTAGAATTTTTGACAAAGTGAGAGGTCACCCAAACACTGATATTATTAAGCAAAACAAGACTACCTTGGGAAATCAAGACCATGTATAGGACACATGTTTGAAGAGTTAAATCCCAAAAGGAAATCTTGGCAATCTCATTAATGAAAATCTTCATACACTTGCAGCTAGGTAAGCAAGAAATGATGGAAATAGAAGGTTTTCCTTCCATGTTGCTTTTGCACAAGTATCTATGAAAGTTGGGCATGGGGCCAAATTTAGATAAAACTAAAGTCCCACCCTTTAGAAAAAGAATCAAATTAGTGGAAATGATAGGACTAATCAAAAGCTTCACCTCATAATTATTTGTCACATCAAATTTGAATTAAAAAATCTGCAAGTATATACGAGTGTTGAGACCAAACCCCAAAAAGAGATTACATAAGGCCATACCCAACCTGGTTATAATCTCAAAGTACTCCCCATTACTCCTCATAATTTCCTTTTTAAAATCTATCTCCACCCCATTATTGAAAATTTTCCACTTGTTTGACACCTCAATGGTCAACTCCATCCACATAGCCCAAAAGACAAGAATGTGGACACCCCGTAAGGCCAAAGTAATCGCATGGTTAGTTATCATCATGCAACATACATGTGCCTTGCTCCTTAAGGAGTAAACCTTGAATACCTGGTGGTAGGTTCTCCAAATTTCACCAGCATTTAGAAACTTTCCAATGGGTGCCAAGATTAGCCAAAGCATTAGTCACTTGATTACCCTCCCAGTAAATTTTAAGTCACACTTTCATTTTCCTTTACATTCATTTATATGTTAAGTCACATTTTCATTTTCCTTTAAATTCTCAAACACATAATCAAGATAGAAAGTTAAATAAGAATTTTCACATGTTTTTCATTTCACAAGTCTATCTTTTTCAATCACCATATCATTTTAGTTAGCTTAATATAATTTCCTATATGAATTTTCAAATGTAGTCATCATGATTTTTGTGGTATGTGCACCCAAATTCCATCAAACTTACCGTTCGATCTAGCTAAACGATCCTACTTCAACCATGTTATCATCCTTCAACCTGTCACCTTGCAGTTGCACACACTTTCACTTACAAAATTCATTAGTAACATTCAATTCATGATAAAATATAAGATAATTCAAAAAGATCACATAGTCAACAATGGTCAACTTCTTTCAACCTTTTCAGAAATATCAAAATTTCCATTCAACATATTGAATTTCCTCAATAATTTAATTTATCATATTATAATTAAAAATGCAATAAAATTGGGTTATGACACCCCCTCATGAGGGGTCCGAGGGCATCATCCCCCTAGTTGGGGTTCAAGGGGCAGCACCCCCAAAAGGAAAATTTTATTTATATTTTATTATTGTAAATATGGATCGTTCATCATTATGCCTTAGATCTAATGGTCGATATTTTATTAGCTTGACTTTCCCTAGAAGGAAAACCTATTTTATGAGGGTGTATTATTACAATTGTGTATTGTGATGTATTTTGAGAGTGGTCATGTTGCCTCTAGATCTTTGGTTGGTGATACTCTTGTGAGAAACTTGTTCTTCAAGTATATTGTAGTCTTCATGATTTTTGAATAATATTGGACGACTTTTGGAGTGTGGGGTTTTTCTTCCAAAAGGTTTTTCCCCATGTAAATCACTATGTTGTGGTATACATGATATTTATAGTTATTTTTGTTTAAGTTTCTATAACTGTTAAAGATCTATAATAAAAAATTTACATTATTCTTCTCTCAAGATTAGTGTAGGAAGTTGTTATGCTACCTTAGCTTCCTTACAAATATTATATGTTTTTAATGTGACCAAAACTTTATAATTGAAAATATTATTTATTGAATATCTTCCTTCACAAACTCGAAGAAGAGAGAGTGTCATCAGAATGAATTTTATCCTACCATGAAGCAATAAGATTCATTTGGCTACTCCATAGGAGAAGCTTGACCTATCATGAATGGTCTAGCTAATCATGGTCAACATGCATGAAATCTGTTATCACGATGTTATTAACATTAATACATTCCCTACCTCATTCTTAGCAAGAAAGCATGTATCTAAATGCAATTTCCTTTAATAACATGGTGTGGTAGTGAAAGAACTCAAATAGTTAATTATGCAACAATTTGAATATACAACTTTGGACAAAGCAATTTCTTTAATTAACATAGGTATCATTTATTAGAATGTTGAACTAAAATGGTCAAAACTACAAATTTAATGAAAAAGTGTTTTTTAAATATATGCATATTTTCTATGGCTCCTTATTTCAGCAAGAAACTCTACTTTGTATCTATTATATTTAGGATCCTAACTTTAATTATGAATTGGTTAAAATAAATTTACACACTTGAAAGATGGTGTTGAAATTTATATTTTCATAGATTGTATGTAAATTATTTTATTTATCTTTTCAATAATTTAATCTATCTAGTTACTCTATGGCTCTTGGAAACTAGCCTTTATAAATGGTTCAATGATGTAGGTTACAAAAGGCTATAACAATACAATCTTTAAAAAAAATTGCAACATGATGTAGCCACTAAAATGTGGCTTAATCAATTATGGGACTACTATAGGACCTGATCTTACAAACCTCCCAGCATACTTCCCACAAGCCTTGGTTCACTGAGGATAGAACAAGAAGGATATATAATTTTACTTCCAAGTTCCTAACATCTAATAAAATAAACCCTCCAAATTGGTACAACTTAATAATTCTAAATTAATACACATATATGATAATGATTTTTTATGTTTATATATTGTTATATATCTATATTCACATGTGCACACTATGTGTGTGTGTATGTGTGTTAAAGTGGATACATCTTGAAAATTGATCATTGAGCATGCATTGCACATAACTTCCACAATTTAATAATAATGTAATTTTTTTGAATGTGCAAACAATGCAACACTAAATAATCCTATTTTTTAAAAGTTTGATAAGTAAATCAAAAGTTATAGAGAACTAATATATATGCATTTGAGGAATATAAAAATATTAGTAAAATAAAATATAAATATTTTAGTATATTTCAAATAGAAAAACTTTATATAGTTAGAAAGCTAATAAAACGTGCAATATTTTGATGGTAATTTTGTTAAATATAATTAAAAAATGAGTAAATATGATGAAAAATTGAAGATGCATTACAATATTGAAAGTTAAAAAAAATTCTAAAATGGGAGAAAATTAGGATCACAAACCTTAGCTTTGTTATCCTAGCCTTCACCAAACCTATAAAAGTGGGAACTTTATAAAGTAAATAATGATACCTACGTTAATAAGCAATGAAGAAAAAACCTTGTTTAATTAGCAAAACAAGTAGAGCACTCGGGATAAATAAAAATTACTGAAATCCATTAAGAGACATGAAAATTTTGAGGCTCCTAATAATATTATACTATGGGTATTCTCAAGTAAAATCCCACACAAAGAAAAGATTGTTATTAATTCCTTAAGAGAATTGATTGAACAATTTTGGAGAAATAGCATAAGAGTTTCACCTAATTAAAGAGATGCATTGTAAAAAGGAGAAATGGATCTCAAAATCATCACCCACATCCTAAGCATTTCTTGAATATGAATCAAACACAATATTGTCTAAATTTTTATTGAGAGTTATCCTCAAATAAGAATTATTCAAAGGTATTTTGATATGGCCAAACTTTTTTATGTTAAAATAAGAAATGTACAAACTTATTGTTGTTGTAGGGTGCATATTTAAATTTTCATGCATTATGATATTTATCGCCGTTTATGTGTTACTTTGCACACTAGTGATATTTTGTAGGAATGTATAAATTTACAAGTCCCACCTAAATTGTCAAGAGATTTTATTTCAAGTGTGTTATGTGAAAGAGTGGATAGACAAAGTTTTTATAAAAAAATATGTTTGAAAGGGTCGTGTGTTAGTTGTGATGGTTTGCAAAATTTACAAAAATGTATACATACTAAGAGCATAGATGAAACTACGAAAAAATAGTCAGTTTTGGAAAATGCTAGTCAATAACATATGAATTAAAAAATTACAAAGATTTATTTAGAGATGTGAGTTAGTGAGTAAAGATATATTTGTATTCAAATTTATGAGAACACATTAGTATGAATATATAATTATACACAAAGATTGATTGTTGGATGATCAATGCAAATTATGTAAGGACATATTTCCTCTTGGCACCATTATTTTTGTTGTAGACTTTGCTAAGAATTATACATCACAACCAAAAAATAAAGTGCAATCTTAATACTACAAATCTATTCAAGTTACTATTTGTGTACATATAGCATGCATGTATGTGCACCTAATAGCACAAAGGAAGATAGAAACATATTGATAGAGTATCAATTTTATATTATTCATGATTGTACTCATTCCATTGAGTTTGTATAAGGTTATTTTCAAATGTTCTATATTAATTTAAGTGAGAAATATTATATTTAATCAACACATAATAGGTTCAACTAATTGTATATCATGATTCAAGGATTCAAGGATGTCCTACTAGTTGAGTAGGGTGCATGTGATGAGTGGTGTTAAACATATTGATAATTTCATTGAGGCTAAACATGGAAAAAGGGAGCATGATGGTGCAAGAGAATGATTAAAGTGAGCCCTAGAAAAAGAAGAGTTGAAATACCAAGGTGGTGCTAGTTGAAAGATGCAACAACAATTATGCAATAGTGTAAATCTACAATGGGACTAGGTAATGAAGGTAATTCAATAGATTGTAAAAAATTTGGTGGGTAGAACAATATAATATTATAAACTATAAATATTATTGTGCAATAATAGGATTGAGTGAATCATTTAAAAGTTCAAATGTAAAATCATAAATTATTTGTACAAGAGAGATGGTGTATTTTTGTTCCTTATATATGATTTTTTTGGGGAAGAGTGTGAGTCAAAAGAGTGGATTGATGTTGTAGACCTATAGTTCCAATTGACATATATTAGCTTCCAAAAGAACTATATTTGAACAAGATGGAAGTATCGATTGACTAGATCTAGTACAACCAAGTATTATAGATTTATATATATTAGTTGAAATCAATATTTTGGCTTATTATATTGTAATATTCTATATGATTTAGTGGAATTAATTTATTCAAATCATTTAATGTAATTCATGTTTATGCAATTATTTTTTATAAGAATAATGAAGAAGGAACATATTTTTGTGCCATTGTGTAGAGAAAAATTTAAATTGGCTACCACAATCATTGATGGAGAGGATATTTAGTATCATACAATGTTTTTTGTTGTTACTAGAACATGGCTTAGAAGGTACCCGATGAACAAATCTAATATATGGTTGTTGGTTGTTTGAGTACTTTGACACACATAAGAAGATTCTTCATTACTCTTCCTTGTTGTTGTATCAAATGTTCATTTGATCAAATATCAATTTCACCCATAGAATAAGAATTTATGAAAAAAATAGTCTAACCATGAAGCAATACTTGAGACTATAAAGAGCAAATCTAATCCACACAGTTTGTTAAATTTAATTGCTACAATATTAGGTATAGTTTTAAAATTATAAGTATATTTTTGAGATTTTAAGTTTATGTTTTAGTAATATTTTTATTTCTTTGATTTTAGGTTCATCTTTCAATTTGAATTGTTCATCATTTCATTCTTCACTTTTTAGTGATTAAGTGATAATTTTCATGATGATCATATAATATAATTTTAAAACTAAATCCCTTCAAATTATTTTTTCTAGTACCACCACTCATTCTAGTATCCTCTTCACCCCACATATACAACTCTTCCTTTGGTGGCTTGTTTTGTTATGTCATCCAATGATGGATGATTCCATGTGAATGGTACAAAATTAAATGATTTACCTACTTACCAAACACTATCAAACCACCTATCATGCTCTTAAATTCCTCCACTTACCTTTGGCTATTGTGGATATTTATAATGGAAAATTATGATTCAACTATTTTCCTTGAGCTCTATGAAAAGTTACATTAGGTGGTTTTCTTATTTATGGTTTTTTTCAACTCAAAATCATTTGACCATACCAAAAAAAATGCATTCTTGCAAAACACCTTAGTTTTATTTAGTTTATTATTTCCAAGTGGCCTATTTTGTGTGCTTTGATTTGTACGAACAAACTAACTATGCGGACACATCAGTGTGGGTGTATGAATACTACAAGAGGCCCTATTTTTCTCCCTAGGTATCCCCATCCTTTTGAGCTACAAGAAGTCTCTTAAGAGAACTAAGATAAAAAATCTATAAAACTTTGATAGAGCATGTAGCATAGAAAAATGCAACTCTAGAAATTTTCATGCTCATTTCGGTCCTTCCTGTGGATTTTGGCTTAGTTTTTCCTTGATTTGGTGTTGTAATGTGAATAAAATAATCACATTAGGTCTTGTGCCCTTGTAAACTGAATAAAATGCATGTCTCTTAAAGGTGTTGTAAAGTGTTGTAAATGACTTTCACACTTTTCTGGACTTTTATTAAGTATTCAAGTCTAATGGACCTATTTTTTCTTAATTTAATATTGTAAAAAGTATTTAATTGCATTCTCACATTAATCTAGAAGGCTTGTAAATTAAACCTAATTTTAATCTAGTGTTGTAATGTGTTTTACACATTTACATTGGATGTTGTGCCTTTCTAGGCTATGTGAACCTCATTTTAATGTTGTGGAGTGTATTTAATCACACTTTCACATTGAAATTTGTATCCTTAACACTAATCACCCTTTATCTCATCATCAATAAGGCCCTATGACCCCATATTATGCATCGTGAGGCATAATTTGATAAAAAAATTTGACTATATCAGCATAAAAGCTAAAATTCTTCACTCCCCGACATCCCAGCTGACAAAATAGCCCCTGTGGGACCCATTCACCACTTTGGGTGAATGAGTCCCATTCAGGTGGTACCCATTCACCCAGGATGGCGAATGAGTCCCATTTAGGCCATTTTCGAGGTTTGAGCGAGAAAAATTAGGTTTTAAGTTTAATTTTCTCCAATGTCAACCTTAGGGATCAAATTAATGGGCATTTGAATGGCTTGACTATATAAATGAGCTCTCAAATCATTATTTAATAATGCATTCATATTATCAAGTCAAACAAGCTAGGGTTAAGAATTTTCAAGACTTCACAAGATCAATTCTAAGGCATTCAAGGGAAGATTCTTCATCCATTGTTACAACAATTCAAGATCTATCATCATGGAAAGTTTCTAATTGCATTACTTCATGTTCATGCTTCATTATCTTATTTCATTATTTGGTTTAATTACCTAAAAGGGGTTTGAACAAGGAAAACCCCTATCCTCTAACAATCAACAAGTTTCCCCCTCTTTAATGTTTGATTGTAGGTTTGTAGATTGAAGAAAAATGGATTGGAAGCCCTCAAGAGTGACAAAATGATAAAGTTGCAAATGTTGTCAAAATTGTCATGAAAAGTTGTCAAGACTCATGAAAACCCAGATCTAGGGCAATATATCCATCCAATCTGCATGAAATCAATGGAAAAGTGCTTATTTCATCCATATTTAGAGGCTTGCAAAGTTTCAGTTCAAGATTCTACCCCTGGGACACTTTTCGACAAAATGGTACTCATCCCCCAATAGTGGCGAATGAGTTCCACTGTAGGAATTTTTTAGAGATCTTTGCAGATTTAGATACCCTTTTGGCTAAAACTTGTTTCAGGATAGTTTTCCAGAACTGGGACTGATTCACCCATAATGGTGAATGAGTCCCACCAAGTCTAAAAAGCAATAATTTCAAAATTTCAGAGATATTTCTAGTCTTCAACACATTTCTAGGTGCACACTTTCTATTTCATAGCCTTTTTTTTGCTTTATTTGCATTTTTAAGTCATTTAGCATATGTTTGCATTTCATAATGTGTTTTCAAACATCTTGCATTTTCCAAGTTTACACTTGGTGGTGAACCCTCATTTGCTATTATCTTTTCCCTAGAGCTATACGTTTGTCATATTTCAATCTTCTTTTCATTGAAATCCCAAGGGTTTTGTTCTTGAGTGAAGTGGTGATCTTTGTCTCTCTCCTTTTAGGTGCAACACCCTAGAGGTGTAAGAGAGCACAAAAATATTTGTTTCATTTTGGTGAACCTACATTTAGAATGCCTTCTTTTCTGATTTGGAGTCCATTATCATCATAGACCTAGCTTGCATTGAATTTACATTAGGGTTGCATTGGTTAATTTGCATCCAGGGTTTCAAATTTTTGCATTAGTGAAAGTGCATATAGGTGGAATTTTTGCATCTCAAATAATTGGAAAACATCTGAAAAATATATTTGCATTTAGTATTCAGGTCATACAACAGAAAAAACATAAAAAACAATTGAATTTTTTTTGAAAATTTTGAAATTTTTGAAAAAAATCGCCATTGGGACTCATTTACCACCTTAGGAAAAAACTATCTATACTAGTTGGTTAAGTTCCTGTTACATGCATTTCATTAAATCTAGCTTAATTTGGCTGATTTCATGCATTGCTTAATTTCAAATTTGCATTCCCACATTGTTGCATAACATAATCAGTCAATTATCATCTAGAAATTGCATTTCATTTTAGGCCTTTACAAAGCATTTTGAGTTTGCATAGATTGTTATTCAAAAATGTTAGTATCTATCCTTTCCAATTTTGCAATGAAAAAGTTAGTTAATAAGCATGTTAGTCATTCATTTAATGCATTCCCTAGTTATGAGAGTCTCTTAGCACAAGAGAATGAAAATGTTAACACTTGCCTTAAACTTACACCCCCTCCTCTCTCTCCTATTTGTGAGGATGATATGATAGAAGATAATATAAAAATGGATAACCATGATGATCATAATTGTACTTCTCCTAATACCTCTCCTTTTAGTGACAAAGGTATCTTGGCGAATGAAGGTACAATTTTTGAGAATCATGAAAGTCTTGTTTGTCCTTCTCCTCATTCCCCTTGGGGAGATAGTATAACACTAGAAGATGAATTCATTTCCAATACTTTACTTAGTATCCATTCATTTCCTAACACCTCCCCTATTTGTGAAAATGATTTAGTGAATAAGGATACAGTCGTGCACGCTCATGACAAACACATTTGTGATGAGGATATATTGGTATCAAGAGATCCGATGATTGAGAGTTATACCATTACTTCTCTCCTTGCTAATGTTCCTAAAAATTGGAAGGGTATATTTGAATAAGAGGATCCAATCATTGACACACATGAAAATCATAGTTGTCCTTCTCTTGATGTCTCCCCTAGTGATGAATCTACTTTACAAAATCTAACCATCAAATGTGATGAACATATTACAAGCTCTCCTACTAGGCTAGATAATATGGCACAAGATAATGATACCTTAGAGAAAATAGACAATCAAATAGAGCCTCCTCCTAATATACCCACTATTGATAATCAAGAAAATCCAACCATTGATCATTCCCCTACTTGTGATGAATTCATTTTAGAAGAACCAATCCTTGAATGTCAAGAACATTTGGTTTGTTGTTCTCCTAAAAACTCTCCTCCTAGGAAGAATATCATGGTGCAAGAAAAAGATAACATTGACAATAACATAGTAGAAGAACATGATGATGCCATATTAGACTCTCCTTCACTAAGGGATGTTAATATTATTCAATCTCAACTCATCCTTTACCCACCTTCAAAAAAACCTCCAACTCAAAATAAACCTAAACTTGCCCTTTATCCACCTAAGAATAATGTTTTGCAATAGTCGATTCATAATACCGTTGCTCATACATATAACAATAGAAATAATCCTCAACCACAACAACCAACCCCAACACCACTACCTTTGCCTAACCCCATCTTACGAGGCCCTCCTCGTTTATCTCCACAAAGTGGGAAGGAGTACAATCTTGTTGAACAACTAAATAATACTCCTACTAAGATATCATTATGGGACCTTATTCAAGCCTCCCCTCACTACCACAACATGATTCAAACAACCTTACAACAAGTTCCTATCCCTTCCAATGTGCAACCAAATGACATAGCAACCATGATCCAAGGAATAAATGTTGACATTGTTTTCCACCAAAGTGAACTCCCCCCTATGGAAGTGCAAAAACAAAATGAAGCTTTCATAATAATATCTCAATACAAAAGAAAAGGGATAAAGAGAACTCTTGTAGATTCCAACTTTTCCTTTAATGTGTGTAGGGTGAGCCTTCTAGATAGGCATGGTGTTGATAAATCAAACATTCAACTTGATTCTTTATCTATTAAGGTATTTGACAATGTCGAAAAAAATTGCTCAGTATGATTACTTTAGCTATTACAGTTGGGAAGGCCACATTGGAAACAAAAATCCATGTTACATATGCCTCATGAACTTTCATATGATCAAGTCTTTTAGGTAGACCATGGATTCATGCAATGAATGGGGTTCCTTCTACTCTTCATCATAAAATGAAATACATCTACAATAACAAAGTCTACACACTTGAAGCCGACCTAGACCCAAATAATTGTTTGAACATTGAGAAAAACAAGGAAAATACTTTGGCAACATTAAAACCCACTACAATTGGAACTCATGCAACAAAAAGACAAAGAAAAACATATTGAGCAAGTCACAAATCTATCAGAAGATGATTGGGGTTCCTTAGATTTTGAACATACATTCATGGGAAAATACAAGATCATACAAAAAGACTCTGAAAAGGGAAAAGAGAAATTCATAATGTCAACACAAAATTCGGAAGACCCTTCAAAAGAATCGACCTCAACCACTTTAGAACAAAAGACAATAGATTACACAACAAACTTCAATGAAATTAATCATGAATAATTGTCAGAGCCAAAAGCAATGAAAAAGCTTTATGGAAAAGGTTATGAACCTATGAAACAACTTGGATATAGTGGAAAATGATGTGGTTCTAGAGAATAAGGCATCTGCAACCCTATAGAGCCTAATATGCAAGAAACGACTCATGGTCTTGGTTATTGTCCTTTGATAGAAATAAAAAAAAAAATTCACTTAATATCAACACTATCACAAAACATCCTTCTAAGATGACTTTAATAGTCGTGCATCCTAAATGTATAGACATTGGTGGTCTTGAAAGTTATACTTTACAAGAAATGAAAAAAGAAGAAGACATCTTTGCCTAATGTCAATGTCATCTTGCAAAACACTGATGGTTTGAGTTCATTAGATTTTACACCCTCCTGTAAAGGAAAGAAAAAAAACTCACAATCCAAAGAGTCTTGTGTAAGTATGAAATCTTGTACATCTAAGCACTAAGAGATATCTTTGTCACATAATAAAGGAACATATTCTATAAATCAAGAGAGTGTCTTTTCAAGACTCCTCCAAGATCACATGATATCTCTCCCTCCAAGAACTCAAAATAAATTTTATTACAACAATTCATTTTGTGCATATCATAGATTTCACAATCATTCTACTAATGAATGGAAGGCTTTGAGTAGTAAAATCCAACATCTTAAGGAGTTTGGTGCTCTCACCTAATTCCTCTAATTGATACTGATCTCTTATCAATAATTTCAGCTCACCCTTGTTCTACACTAAGTGGGGACAAAGGGTTAGGTAGCCTTTTCCTCGTATGTTACTTGTCATTGCCTCTTTTGGATAGTTGTTAACCTTCATGAACATAAAGAGCAAGCTTGGAACATGGGAAACATGCCTTAAGTTGGCTCACATGTGACATACTACCTTTTCATGATGTAGCTTATCAGAAACATATGACTTGGCATAGGGATTTCCGAATGCACTCTCATGTCTTCTTCTACTTTAAAGAAATTTCTCACAGTAATATGTTAGAAACCGCTTTAAAGTGGGGGCATACATCGACACTCATATTTCATTGCATGATTTCTTTCTTCAAGATGTGATGCATCCTTTTCTTGGTAGTGTCATTGGGCTTGATTCCCTCCAAGAGCATGATATTTCCTTGCTTGGAAACATTAAGTATAATGTTTCCTAAGATGAGACCTTGAATTTTTCCTCTCTTGGAGATGTTAATCATGATTTTCCCTAAGAAGAGACCTTGCACAAACTAAGCAAAATCCCTTTGAACACTCCATCCACTATTTTTAATTTACAATGTCTATAAGTTTCAATCATATGAAGTTTTGCTTGCCTCATGGAGCTCGAAGATCATTTTTGTGTGGTGACTTATTAAAGTTATCAGGAGGTATAACTTTGGTATGCTTTGAGCAAGAAGCCCAATCTAAGGCATGAATTTCCCCATAGCCACTTGCATGTGTGTGAGTGCATATCAGTCATGAGTGTATGTTTATCACCTTTTAGGACTTCTCACTTGACAGAAAACCAAGAGTTTCGTTGCCTCAGAGTGAGTATGCATTTTTATAAAAACTTAGATTTGATCCATAACGTATTGGAAAATTGGTCGAAGCTTGATCCACCTTTTTATTTCTTCTCATTTGTACTTCTCTTCCTTCTAGTTATTGTCATTGTATGATCACATATCTTGTTTTTTTGCAAATCATTCACCTTGTGTGTGTCCTTTTGCGCTTATGTCAGTTTGGCTTAGGATCTTGGATCATGGGGGCTTGATTGTCTCCTTCATATTTTTTATCCTAGACCATCCACATTGGTACGCTTGGACCCCTCTTAAATGTCTACTTTAGTGTGAGTTTGAAGCAAGTTCATACTCTCACTAAAGTTGGGGCTAAATGTAGCATAGAAAAATGGATCTCTGGACATTTTCATGCTCATTTGGGTCCTTCTTGTGGATTTTGGCTTAGTTTTTCCTTGATTTAGTGTTGTAATGTGAATAACACAATCACATTAGGTCTTGGGCCCTTGTAAACTGAATAAAATACATGTCTTGTAAAGGTGTTGTAAAGTATTGTAAATGACTTTCACACTTTTCTAGACTTTTATTAAGCATTCAAGTCTAATGGACCTATTTTTCCTTAATTCAATATTGTAAAATGTATTTAATTTCATTCTCACATTAATCTAGAAGGCTTGTAAATTAAACCTAATTTTAATCTAGTGTTGTAATGTGTTTTACACATTTACATTGGATGTTGTGCCTTTCTAGGCTATGTGGACCTCATTTTAATATTTTAGAGTGTATTTAATCACACTTCACATTGAAATTTGTGTCCTTAGCCCTAATCACCCTTTATATCATCATTAATAGGCCCCTATGACCCCATATTGTACATCTTGAGGCATAATTTGATAAAAAACCTAACTATATCAACATAAAAGTTGAAATTCTTCATTCCTCGACATCCTAGCAAGCAAAATAGACCATGTGGGACCCATTCACCAATTTGGATGAATGAGTTCCATCCAAGTGGGATCCATTTTCCCATAATGGTGGATGAGTCCCATTTAGGCCATTTTTAAGGTTTGAGCAGGAAAAAATAGGTTTTAAGTTTAATTTTCTCCAATGTCGGCCTTGGGGATCAAATTAATGGGCATTTGAATGGATTGCCTATATAAATGAGCTCTCAAATCATTATTTAATAATGCATTCATATTATCAAGTCAAGAAAGCTAGGGTTAAGCATTTTCAAGACTTCACAAGATCAATTCTAAGGCATTCAAGGGTTAATTCTTCATGCATTGTTGCAACAATTCAAGATCTATCATCATGTGGCAAGTTTCTAATTGCATTACTTCATGTTCATGCTTCATTATCTTATTTCATCATTTGGTTTAATTACCTATTTAAGAGGTTTGACCAAGGAAAGTCCCTATCCTCTAACAATCAACAAGTTTTCCCCTCTTTAATGTGTGATTGTAGGTTTGCATATTGAAGAAAAATGGATTGGAAGCCCTCAAGAGTGCCAAAATGATAAAGTTGCAAATGTTGTCAAAGTTGTCATGAAAAGTTGTCAAGACTCATAGAAAATAAGATCTAGGGCAAGATATTCATCTAATCTGCATGAAATCAGTGGGAAAGTGCTTATTCCATCCATCTTCAAAGGCTTGCAAAGTTTCAATTCAAGATTCTACCCCTGGGACACTTTTCAACAAAACGGGACTCATCCCCCAGTAGTGGCAAACAAGTCCCATTGTAAGTGTTTTTCAGAGATCTTTGCAGATTCAGATACCCTTTTGACTGAAACTTGTTTTGGGATAGTTTTCTTGAACTAGGACTTATTCGCCCAGAATGGCAAATGAGTCCCACTAGGTCTAAAAAGCAACAATTTCAGAATTTCAGAGATATTTCCAATTTTCAACACATTTCTAGGTGCACACTTTCTATTTCATAGCTTTTTATTTTGCCCTATTTGCATTTTTAAGTCAATTTCTAGGTCATTTAGCATATGTTTGCATTTCACACTGTGTTTTCAAACATCTTGCATTTTCCAAGTTTACACTTGGTGGTGAACCCTCATTTGCTACTATCTTTTCCCTAGAGCTCTCCCTTTGTCAAATTTCAATCTCCCTTGCATTGAAATCTCAAGGGTTTTGTTCTTGAGTGAAGTGGTGATCTTTGTCTCTCTCCTTTTAGGTGCAAAACCTTAGAGGTGTAAGAGAGCACAAAAATCTTCATTTTAGAGAAATTCTCAAAGCTTTTGGGGCCTACCAATGTTTCATCTCAACCTATAAATAGATTTGGGGTCCCTCCAAAATAACCTCTCTTAGTTTTTTTCAACACAAAATCATTTGGCTGTGCCAACAACCAATACATTCTTGTAAAATGCCTTAATTGTGTTTAGTGTATTATTTCCATGAAACCTATTTTATGCCCATCACATCATGGGACCAAAATAAATATGTTAAAAAATCAATATGGGTAGGTTAATACTAGGGTCTATGCCCCATTTTATTCCCCAAGTTTCCCCATCCTTCCAAGCTACAGGCTTTCAAAAAAGTCTCTTAAGACATATAAGAGAAAAAATTGTCAAACTTTCATGAAGTTCTTATATTTCATGGGGCCTAGTGATGTTTTTTCCTAACCTACAACTAGATGTGGGGTCCCTCTAAAATGACCTCTCTCAATTTTTTCAACTCAAAACTGTTTGACCATGCCAACAATGAATGCATTCTAGAAAAATGTCTCGATTGTACTCAACCTAATGGTGGTAAGAGTTATATTTTTCATTCTTAATGCCATGGGGCCAAACCAATTGAGCCAAAAAGTTAGTGTAGGTAGGTGAATTCTAGGGGAAACACCATTTCATTCCTCAAATTTCTTAATTCATTTAGGCTTCAAGATTCTAACAAAGTCTCTTAAGAGACCTAAGAGTAAAAACTTGTCAATCTATGTTGGAGGACTTTTTAGACTTCATAGGGCCTATAAGTGTTCTAGATCTAGAACTATAGTTGGATGTGGGGTACCTTTGTGCAATAAATTCTCTCAATTTTTTGTCAACTCAAAATCATTTACTTATTCCAACAACGAATGCATTTTTCTTCAACCTATTGCTACCAAGAGCCATATTTTGTGTTCTTCATGTCATGGGGCTGAATTGACTATGTAGACACATTATTATTGGTAGGTGAATTCTAGGGGAAGTCATGCTTCATTCCCTAGGATTCTTGATCCATTTGAGATACAAACTTTTGGAAAAGTCTCTTAAGAGACCTAAAAGAAAAAAATACCAAAATTTGATGGAGTTTACAAACTTCATTGGGCCTACAAATTTTTCATCTAGGACTATAGTTGGATGTGAGTTTCCTCTACAATAACATCTCTCATTTTTTTCAGTTGAAAACCCTTTGACGATGCCAACAATGAATGCATTCTTAGAAAATATTTCATTTGCATTCAACCTATTTATTTCTAAGAGCCATAATTTATATTCTTCATGTCATGGGGCTCAATTGACTATTGGGAATCAAATTTATAATACCATTTTTCTTGATTCCCTTCTATTTTGTGTGCCTTAGTCATATTTGACCCATTCTTTATAACCAATCTAAGACATCCTAAATGGGCCCTCTAAGTGTTAAAAGCTACAAAAATCCACAAAAAAAATCTAACTCCAATATACTATTGGTTTTTTCTTTGGTTTAAAGTGTTGTTGTCCACCTTATAGAATTTTGATCTCTCCCATGCCTTCATACCTTTCCTTTTGATCCTAACACCCTGCTTTGTTCCTTGTAAAAAATAGTTGTAGTGCCCCTCCGGTTTGATCGTCTTTGGTCTCAGAGTAAGTTGTTTTCTGGTGTACTTAGTGGTTTTGTTTAAAATGATTAATTAAAATTAAGAATTATCTTACTATGCATGAATTTGAGTACCATTAGAAAATAAACTAAGTGTGAGACCACTCCTCATCATGTCTACATAAGATGATTGATTATGAGAACATAGTTAGTCGCTTATCAGGGTTAAGGATTGTCGGGTTATTGATTATAAACTTGTTTGAACGATCTTCATTTGGGTATAGAGTGCTTACGTACCCTATCATTACGGATTGATTTTAGGAATCCATAATAGTCTACTCATACTTTATGTATTAAGAAATTACAAAGTAATATGTTTTAGATGACTAATTGTCTTTAAATTGACTCCAATTTGACTTGATGATATAGTTGATTTCTATAGCTAAGAATTTTTAAGTTCACAATACTAATACATGTTCTAATTAAAATAATAATAAAACAAAAATAATAATGATAATACAATTGTTTGATCCGTAGAAGTGAATAGATTATGTTAAAATGGGTTTCTTTACCTTTAAGGATATTTGGGGCATGATTAAAAAAAGCATAAGGGAGATAAAATATTGAGCCGATTTAAAACTTATGTATGTAAACAACTTTTAGCTATTTTATTAATAGATAAATAAACAAATATTATAAAATAAATAAAATGATTTTAGAATAGTCTAAAATAAAGAAATAATATAACTATAATTAAATATAATTAGAATGGGAAATCATGGATTGTAGATACACTTGTGTAAATAAATAAATGAAATCACAAGTGCATGATTAAATATCACCCTCCATATCATAGTGGGAATATATGATATACATAATAGATGTATGATACCACATATATTTGATGATTATTCACTATAATAACTATAATATATTAGCAATGTGGAAGTTGTATTAAACCTGACTTATTATAAAATTCTTAGCTTCTAATACATTTGATTTTAGATATTAATGAATATTTTATATAAAATCCAATAAATGGTATAAAAAGAAACTTTTGCAAGCAGCTAAGGTGTCACCTGTCCTTGCTTCAAGCTTTTTCTCTCTCATCCACGTGACTTGCCCTTCATCCACATTCTGCATGCATGTCCTTGGGAGGGTAGCTACGCCTAACATGGAGGGAGAGAAATGTGCCTGGGGGATTCACATTCTTTTGGGGAGATGGGGACAGAAAAAGGGAAAAAAGGTGGTCTGTAAGGGGAGGATGAGTATGAAAGGTAAGGGGACTGCTAATGACCGGGGGAAGAGGCAATGCACTGAAGGTTACTGTGATGTGAAGGCTAAGAGGAACGTGCAGAGACCAGAGGTAAGTATCTGCCAATTTCATTACTTGATAGCCTCTAAAGTTTGGTCAACAGGATCTATCTTGAGCATTCTCTGCAGTCATTGCAGTCTACCAGATCACATTTCTTTGAGGCATGCTATCAAACAGTTACGTGCCTTGCCTGTGTTCCGCATTTTGCATACAAATCTGCCATTTGCCTTGTACCATGCTCCATTTGAAACATCTTTTAGCTCTGTTATGTGTTGCTTTTTCCCACATGTCTGCCAGGGAAATTTCAACTGCTACATCTAATAAAATCTCCCCTACCTTCTTGCTTGATCGATGCCTTAACCTGTCACAAGCTTTCACATTGGCATAGGCAGTTAGGATGTTGGCTAAAGTTGGGAGTTGGGTTTAAGCCAATTGCATTAGCTTAAAGGTGTCCAAAGCCGCTCAACAAATCCATTTCGTTCAAATCCTGCGATCACTGCATTCCTTGTGACCACATTTCTTAGAGGCATTTTGTGAACAGTTCACGTGCCTTGTCATAGTATTTAGATTGTGGAGGGGTATAAATGTGAATAATCTCCCTGATACCATTGTCAGCCTGTCTTAGCCGCAGCACTTGAACATGATAGGAAGTTCTAAAGGTTTTAATAACCTCCCTGTTCTTTTGGCGTCACCTGCCAATTGCATTTGCTTGAAAGTTTCTAAAGCCTTTTCAATAAATCAGTCTTGTTCACGTCCTGCAATCGCTTTCCTCCTTAAGATGCCTGCTTTTTCTCCATTTATCTCGGCTTTGAGTTTTTGTTTCACTATCTCGTCTTCATCATCATCGTTAAATGAGTATGCAACATCACCATATACTTTGGAGGTAACCCCAGTTGGATTTTCAGGCCCTTTATCCTTAACATTCCACAGTGTCAGCAAGGAGCGATGAATAATTCTGTGTTTTGGGGTTACCAGTCTGCAACTGTAAATTCTGAAACCCAAGTGGTACACTAAACTCCATTCCAGCCTTCACAATTTTGATGCACACATTTAGGTTTTATTCATCGCCCTTCGTAGTTAAGTATATATCAGTATAATTAATATATAATATGAATTTTATGCGGTATGTCCATACCCAGTTCAAAGCTCCCATTTTGGCATAGGCTGTAAGGGTGCTGGAAAGATTATGGAATTTAGCTTTACACTTGCCACTTGCATCTTCCAGAAGTTCCAATTTCCTTTCAACAAAACCATTTTCTGTATATCCTGCTCTTTGATTGGTCTATTTGCGCAAGTTTTATAAGTGTTTGTCTAAATATAAGTAGAAATATATATATATATATAAAATGAAATATATATATATAATAAAAATGAAGCATTTATCATGAATTGTGTCTGGATTGGAATTTGGTATGTGACGTTTTATTCAAACAGCGGGGCGTTACAATAGCCCTATTGTTTGTTAGTATTTCATAGTTTTAGATCCCTGTTGAAATTGTCATCTTGGACATAACTTCCCTAAAAGTATAACATCCTACCTTTTCTTACTAATTCCCTTGTCAGAGTTTCAAATTTTCCCTATCCTTCATACCTTTATTTAATAAGATTTATCTTGATGAAATCATGTTGATAGAATGCATTTATCAATATTTTATATTTTCTCATCCACACATCCCTTTGGGTATGCATTTTTCTTCAACCCCACTCCCTAAAATTTGATCCCTTTGCATTCCAAAAAGTTTCAAGTCCTTAGGAGTCAAACTTTCAGTCATCCCATAGTCAAGTACTCATTCACATTCAACCCCAAAATTTTAGAACTCTACCATGTTTCTTTAAATAATCCATCAAAGCTTGAATTTTGAAATTCCTTTAACTCAATACCTCTTTTCATCAAACCCTAAAAGATGAAAACTTTGCTAATCCTAGAAAAATGTTACTAATTCCTTAAAAGTTTAAAACATTGAAAAGGGAACAAGGAAAAGTATTAAGTTATTGGTATCAATAATTTGGCTAGTTCAAACACCTACCAAAATTGTGACAAGAAGAAGGGATGAGTTCATTATGTTGATAAGTTTGCTAGTTCACAAACCTACCAAAAGTACAACAAAGAGGAAATACATTTGCAAAGTTCAAATGTTACAAATTTTACTAGCTCGCAAAATTTACGAAAGATAAACATAATTCTCTAATTTGTAAAAAGTGTGAAAGAGAGATATGTTTCGCCAAGTCAACATAAGTTTGAAATACTGAAGGAAAAAAGTAGAGAAATTCACAAGACTCCTAACGTCAAAAAGTTTACAAGTTTGTAAACTTTTAAAATGTGTGACATTGGTTTGCAAGTTCTTCATTTCACCAAAATCTTGACAAAGACAAAAATACTAGATAATGAAGTTTTTTGAAATTTCTAATGGTTTGTCAAACACAAAATTACCAAAAATGGTTCATGACTTTCGAAAAAGACCAACTTAAGTGTTTTGAGCATGTGGTCATAATTCTGAATGGTTTCCAACTTATTCAATTCGTTGATATACAAATGAAGATCAAAAACTACTTGATCACCATTATTTTCCTCATTTCAACATGGTTTGGAATGTAGAACTTGGGTCCTAATAGCACTGTTCCAAATTTTTGTGCTCTCTGCCTACATATACCCTAAAAAGTTGCAAAATATTATCATCCTTATAGAATTGTAAAAAATAATACATTAGGGCTTGAGGAAAACCCTAAACCCTAGTTGCCTCGTAACCAAAAACACGAAGATGTCTCAATAAGGGCTTCTTGCTCGACCACACCTCCATAGGTGTCTTCTCAACAAGAGATAATGTAGGAGATATGTTAACCAAATAGCACACAATGGCAATAGCTTCAACCCAAAACTTTTGTTCAAGGCCAGATCCACTTAGCATACTCCTATCCCTCTCCATCAATGTCTTGTTCATCCTCTCTACAACTACATTTTTTTTAGGGTTATATGGATTTTTCTTATACCTTTCAATCCCATGTCCTTTATGGGTCAACCCACATTACTATGCCGCACTTTTTGGCCAAGTTGGACATTAATATCAATATTTTTTTTACAAAATTTCACTTTACGAAACCTATAGCAACTAAACCATTGATAATTTGGAGATGATGCGAACTAGTGATTTGTGTGTAGATTCTAAATTATATTTTTTTAAAATATTGTAAATAAATTATGATTTTTTAATGTAACCTTTAATAACTTATTTTTATAATTAATAGTATCTTTAAAAAGTGGTGTTTATGTCGTCACACATAGCTTTTTTTATTGAAAGGATAAAATTATGTTTTTAAAATATAGATTTTTAACATCAATATCAAGTGCATAGATATTTTTTCATAATTTTTTGTTGGATAGTTTTTTAATAATTTTTGAATTCCAAGTTATTATAATCTAGACATAAGTGTATGTTGTCACACATAATTTTTTTTGTATGCATTGAAACTTTTTTTTGAAACAAGAAAATCAATATGTAGTGCACACATATTTTTAAATTTTTTTTCTCTATTTCTTTATTTTCTCGCTTGTGTGAAACAAATACCTTGATGTTTAGTGAAAAATAACATTCACAACAAATATAATATAAATATAATAATAAAATTAAAAAAATTTAAAATTGTACTTTTTGGAAATATAATAATAAGGGATACATACAAAAAATAATTTCTAAATGACTTTATTTAATCTGTTAAAAGGTAAAGAAAAAGTATGTTTTTTCTAGCATTTTGATAGGTGTGAAGGAGACTCCATTGTGGGTATGATTTCAGATGAGGGGTTCTATCCAAGGGGGTTTTATCTAAAGGGGGTTTTATCTAACCCTATTCAATTAAAACCCTTTAGATGGAATCCCTCAAGGCTTAAATCATTATTTTTTCTAAAAAATATGTGATTTTAGGCAAAAATAAGATGTCCCAAGTTTGGGACCTATTATTATGGGATGACCCTTATTGAACTTATCAAAAATTTTGGAACAAAAATCACCATTGTTATGAATCCTCAAACGCTTAATCTTCATATCAGTTTGATTTTCTACCAAGACTTTAACTTCATTAAACCGACTAAAGAATTTATATTTACTTTTGAGAAAATAAACAAATGTCATTATATTGTAGTCATCTATAAATTAAACAAAATACATAGATTTGGTTAATGAAGCAACATTTACAAGACCAAACATATCAAAATGCACATAGTCCAAAACCTCAAAATACTTATGAGAACTGTGATAAAATTAAACACGATTTTACTTTCCATAAACACAATTTTTGCATAAATCAAACTCAAGGTTACAATCATAAAGCCCCCTCAATGAGGAATTTATTTTTCAAGGTTCTCAAACCCTTTTCACCAATTTGACCAAGTCTTTGGTGCCAAATCATTGTATTCTTAGCAATTAACTTCATCTCTAATGCATGACCACCCTTAGGTACCTAGAAAGCATGACCATCGAAAGTGGTTGCAACTTTCTTCTTTGATGTTGGTTCCAATTGTGAAGATAATGACTCAAAATTTATTTTCTTCATTTATATAGAATAACTATTTCATTGAACCATGCATGTATCCAACTAAAATAGAGTGCCTATCTGAACACTCTTAGCAAGCACCATAGCTCCTCTATTCATCTTGCATCCTCCATTTGAGAAGACAACCTACATAACCACATCATTTAACTTACTTACATAAAGAAGGTTTCATTCCAAACCAAGGATATACAGGACACCATCGATCCTCTTCACTCTAACATTTAGGAATCTTATCTACTCTTCCATGACCAACAATTTTTAGGTGAGATTCATCAACCAAATACACCTTCCCACCATCATAACTTTCATACTTAGAGAACCGATTTGGATGTGAAGTCATGCATAAAGAAGCACCTAAGTCTATCAACCACACATATTACAATGCATTTGTTACCAAGATAGTAACAAAAGCATCTGCATAATCCCGAGACAATTTTTTTGAGTCAAAATTAGAGAATGACTTACTTTTCTTCTTTTCGTCTCCTTACACTCTACGAAAATGACTAGATTTGCCACAATTCCAACATTTCACCTTGGTCTTACCATGAGACTTAGATCTCCCATAGGATTTAGATTCTAACTTTTCTTGCTTTGTGTTCTTATTTTTTCATTTTTCTTTCATTCTTCCTCAAACTACTAGAGCCTCCTTAGCCATTTTAGAATATTTTCTCTACTCTTCAAATAGTAATGATGCAACCACTTCATCTATCTTAAAGGTGGTAGTGGTACTTCCAATGGCCATGACAAGGTGGTCCCATGAATCCAATAGTGAGCACATAAAATTCATGCAATGATCCTCATCCTCCATTTTCACACAGCAGAGCTCAACTAGGAAACAAGAATTTTGAATGCATTTAGGTGATCTATGACTAATCCTCCTTCCTCCATCAAAAAAGAATACATCTTATTTTATAGGACAACTTATTTTTCAAGGATTTAGCTTGATAAATTTGATCAAGTTTCTTTTAAATAAGTGCATCATTCTTCTCTTTATGGACGTTTAGGAGTACTAAATCAGCCAAATAGAGTCTTATTAGATCCTTATCCTTGTGATCCATTAGATCTCCATCTTCTTGGTTTATATTCATTGGCATAGTTCTGAAAATAAATAACCACAAGTCACATTCTACTAGCATGTCTTCCATCTTGAGCTTTCATATCTCAAAGTTGCCTCTATTAAATTGCTTTATTTGAATTCTAACAAATGTGCTCACCATCTCCTTCCTACAACAAGGTTAACAAAAAATTTCTATAACAAAATCCCACTCAAACGAGATCAATAAAAAAAACCATTTACCCACAATAGGAAATTAAGGTTATTAGGTTCTAATACCAACTAAAAGGAAGTTGGTTAATTGGAAAATTTTCCTACACCAATTTGTTAAAGGAGAGAATGTGCAAATTTTCTAAAATTTCAAACCCTTATTTAGTTACAATAAAGAAGATGCAAATAACATGTAAAGATAAACAAAATAGGTACAAGAATAACACATAACAACAGATATATGTGGGAAAAACCTATACTCCAAACACATATCTCTATTTGTATTAGTCATCAACAAGGGTTACAATATAGTGTCAGACAAATGCTCTTCAAGAGTCTCACACTATAACAAGAATAAGAAGCAATTATAATAGCATAACGACGTATCAAAAATTATTCAACTTTTCATACTCAAAATACACTAAGGAACCAAGTATTTATAATAATTCAACTTGAAGAGAGGGTGGTAAAACTTTCACAAACCAAAACCCACAACTAGGGTGTGAACATAAGTTCATTATGACATGCCATAGTTAGAACCCATAACTTTAGGATTTTTTATTTCCAACCCCTATCTCCTCAAAATTATCCACCACTGCACATGAAATGAGCCAACATGCATGCAAATACCTTGTATGTGTAGGTGCCTCCATCACATGGGTCCTACCTATCATAAACTTACAATTTTTCATACATGACTCTTTCACCATCATAATTAGTTATATATTGGCATAGTAAGTTGTTGTAGCCCATTACATAGTAACTTATGCCAAGTTCCACCATATTAGGCACAAATTTAGGTCCTCCAAAGTAGACACCTACCTCCACAAAAATATCTTACAAAATTTACATGTCACCTTAATGTAGGATGCCACCTCACCGATAGGTCCCACAAAGTGACAACAATTTTGGTATGCAATTAACTTAGGAAATAAATAAATAATCACTAAATAATAAATTAAATGCTAAGACTCAAATGTTGATACATCTTAATTTTAATAGATTGCATGAGGTTCACTTGTTACAATTTGTATACCTTTGAGGTATGGATAGTTGGATGTGTTAGCATTTGTTGTGGATGTTATTTCAGCTATGGTGATTATATCTTGGAAGCTACTCATACATACTTGTTACCTTAGGATTGATTGTTTGTGTATTGGGATATTGGTTGGAGGCAAGACTTACGCTTTTTTGTGACACAAAGTATGGTATCTCTTTGGATGGTTTCTTATCTTTGTGCATTGACATGATGGAGGATGAGAGAATTCATGCTTGATATGGTGGTCACCTTGATTCTTGTTGATAGTATCTTGATGGTATATCTAGCTATAGGGAATATTCCCTTGTTCATGTTTGAGTTTACTTGTTTACCCCTTATGCAATGGGTGATCCCACAATAGTGGTTTACAAATTTTGGCCAAACTGGACAATTAAATTATTATTTTTAACTAAATCTTCACATTCAGGCACCTATAGCAGCTAAACCGTGAGGAATTTGAAGATGATACAAACTAGAGTCTCATCACATTTTATCTGTAGATTCTAAAAATATTTTTTTCAAATTTTTTGGAATCAGATTGCACTTCTTTTTCTATCTCGCATGAAAATTAGTTTTTTTTAGAAAATAACATTTTTAAAAAGTGACGCACACCGTATAATGCATAAATTTTTTTCAATAAAGGATAAAATTCTAATTCTTTCAAATTTAGATTTGTAACTCCAATATCTAGTGCTTCCACTTGGTTAGATAGCTTTTTATTGAATATTTTTTCTTTAATCAAGTTTCAAAGTCAAACCTATTACAATTCAGACATAGCGCGATTGTATAATGTGTAACTTTTTTTCTATATATCGAAATTCATTTTTATTTTTTTGTGTTGGATCAAGGACTTCAATATCTAGTGCACTCATATTTTTCAATTTTTTTTTTGATAATCTGCTATTTTTCTACATGTATAGAACATAGATCTTCATTTTCGATGAAAAATCTATGTTTAATAAAACTAAAAAAATAAATACATAATAAAATTAAAACATATTAAAATTATATTTGTTGGATAGCTCGTTCTAAGGACTACCTAATTCTAGTTGGGTTTTTGAAGACTCCTCCATTTTCATCCTCAACCCGAGCTTCGAAGCGTAAAAAATTAGGTTTTTGTGAACAATTTAAAAAATCAAGGAAAAGGGGGGTTCGCTAGAACTGGGGGTTCTAGCGAACCCCCAGGGGTTTGAGCGAACCAGGGTTCATTTGAACCCTGTCAATATACATTTTTCTTTTTTTTTTGGGCGGGAAATGTGGGCCCAGTAATTAACAGGTTCGCTCGAACATTAGTTTGGTCGAACCCCTTTTTGGTTTGGTCGAACTTGTAGGTTCATTTGAACCCCTAAAACCAATTTTTTTGCCATGGGGTCATTTTTTCTCAGTTTTCCTTCCTCCATCGAATTGTAAACCACTATTGTGGCTTCACCCCAATGTATACAACAAGTGGGAGAATGTAGGAAAAGGTGTTTTTTTCCAGTTACATAATGTTATAATGTAATATTTTGTTATTATGTTGTGCACCTAGGAGATATAGGGATACGTGCATCACATATGTTAGGATTCTTGGGGCCACTTTATGTGTTGTATGTAACATTGTGATAAATATTTAATATGGGGTTGCACATTGGGAAAATATTTAATATTGGAAAAACTTAGTACCAAAAAGTAAATGTGAGGGTTAATTTTTTTATAAGTTCATGGTATTAGTCACACGATTTTATGTAATACCACTTAGTGGTTTTATGTGAGCTTGTTTCTATAAAATAAAACACATGGGTATTTGTCTAAGGTTGGATAGTTATCCTGGATATTTGGCTAAAGAGTTGAGAGAATCTCTTGTTATCATTTATGAGGGTTGAAGCATGGCATGGGATGTGTGGTTACATGCTTGTTCACATAGAGTGCTTGTAGAGGGCTTGATTTTTTAAAGGTTTTCATGGAGAACTCTAAATATGTATTGTAATCTTTATTACTGAGTAATAAATGAGTGATGGATGTTTTTGAGGTTGGGTTTTTCCCTCTTGAGGGTTTTCTTAGGTCATATCTTGTGTCATATTTAATGGTATGTTGTCTATTCTTTTGCATATGGATTCTGAATAATTGTTTGCATAGATTTATCTATTTGGGTTATGTGGAAATTATCTTGGATGGATGCATATTTAATTTCAACAAGGAATTGGGAAGTACTTCAAAATAAGTTTTTCCACACATTCTCATTCTTCCACCCCAACCAGGCCATCTATAAAGCACTTTAAATAATAAGAGAGGTCATATTATTACCTACAAAAGAAAACAAAAAGGTGAACACTAAAAAAAAGATATAACTATACCACCACATAAAGAGATCATATGGAAAATAATATAATGGATGGAAGGACATGAACATTACTCAAAGAAAAAGGTGTTATAACACAAAAAAATGGAATGGAGAATAAGGAAGAACCAAAATACACAAATTGGATATAAAATTCAAGGAAGGAGAAATAATTATATCATCAAAAATTAAACCAAAAAGAAAATACTATAACAATCAATTAAATATAAGATAAAATGTAGCAACTAAAGATAGGCCTAAATTGGAGTAAATAGGGGATTATTGGGAAGAAAAATAAGTCATCCAAGTTGCCAATATTTTGATAGAATATAATTACCTATTCCCACACACATTTATAGACTTGAAAGGAATTAGGGAGAAATTATGAGTGATGAAAATAAAACTCAAAGAAGTTGTGAAACCTCAAAATAAAATACCATATAGACTAAACCCAACTAAAGAAAGTCAAAATTGAAATTGATAAAATTCTAGCAACAAGGATGGTAAAATTTATGGAATATATTGAATGGATAAACCTTGTGGTAGTACAAAACAAGAAAACTAGGGATATTATAATATTTGTAGATAATAGAGAGCTCAATAAATTTTGCATCCATGATCCATTCCGCACACCATTCATAGAAGAAGTACTAGAATCTATCATTGAAAAGGAAGCATACTCACTGATAAATTCTTTCGATATCACCAAGTCAAGATCTAAGAGGAGGATCAACCTAAAACCAAAATTTCAATAGAAAGGGGATAATTTATGTAGACAATTATACCTTTTAGCCTCAAGAATATACCAATAGTATTTAGCTGCATTATGGTTAACACATTCAAATAATTTATCCATGAATTCTAATAATTCTATCTAGATGACTAGAAAGTTTGTGTTACTAAAAATATATGTCCAAGTCCTCCAAATAATGCTAGAACAATCTAGAAGTTTGGAAATTTCTTGAGACCTAAAGAAATATGTATTTTTGGTATGATTTGGTACACTGCTTTGGCATATCATTTGTAAAGGACTTATGGTGGATCCCCTAAAAGTGGAACTTATTATGAACTTACCACCTCCAAAAAATAAATAATTTAGAAATAAAAATTTCTTAGGATGTACTAGCTATCATAAAAAAATTATTTAAGGTTGTGCACAAATTGTAGCTCCAATAAAACTATTACAAAAAAAGACAATAAAACAATTAATTGGACTGATCAGTGTCAACAAGCCTTTCAAACATTAAAGTAGAAAATAGTAGAAGTACCTATATTAATATTTTTGGACTAGAATAATTTATTCCACATACATGTGGATGCTTCAAGGATCACAATAGGAGTAGTTTTAGTACGACCAAGGGGAAATATAGACCATTCAATTGCCTTTTCTAGCTATAAAATTTCACAAGATAAAAAATATACTTCCATAGAACAAGAAGCCTTAGTGATGGCATATGAATTACACAAATTTGGACACTACCTCCTATCTAGTCCATTTAGATTCTATATATATTGTGAGCCCTTGAAATATCTAACTAATAGACTTGTAATATAGCGTAGAATATATTCAAATTTAATATCATTATCAAACTTGAAAGAAAGGAAAATTGAAGCCCTAATTACCTCTCAATAATTGATATAGGATAAAACCATAAACTATGGAGGAAGAATTATTTGGCACAATTTTTTTTAAGGTAAATGTGGTACCTGAATAAATCAATGGCATGATAGAGCTACTCTCATTAGGATAGTTTTGTAACAATATATCACAAGGTGATAAGAAGATACTACAAAATTCACTTCCCCATAACTAATTGAAGGAGAATTACATAATATTTGAAGAGATAATATCATTAACATGGTAGTATTTGGATAAGAGAGAAGACATTATCCATGAATCACATGAGGGAATCTTTGTAGGTCATAACTTGAGAGAAGGCATCATAAAGAAAGATATGGTTTCAAGACTATGGTGGTCAATATTATTAAAGGATGTCAATTAATATGCTAAATAATGTGATATATTTCAAAGGGTAGGAAAATCTACCACAAGATATTAAATTCCCATGTAACCAATTCTAGCTAAAGTACCTTAAATTGAGAAAAGGTTCATAGACTTCATTGGGCCAATTAATCCACCAAAAAAGAGATTAAAAGATATATTTTTCATTGGAGCATAATATCTCAAAAAATTGGTAGAGGTAGAGCCAACTAAAGGTTTCAATACTAAGACCACCACAAAATCTATTTATGAAGACATTATAACTAGGTTTGGTTTCGCACTAAGTGTCACCCATGATCAAGGAAAACATTTTGTTAATAAGGTGACTGAAAAACTTATGAGAAAATTTATGATTATTCAAAAAAAAACCACTTTGTACCACCCATAGGAAAATAGAGTTGGTGAAGCCTTAAACAAAATCATGCACACTACTCTAACAAATATGTGTAATAGAAACACATCAAATTGGAATGTCAAAATTCTTATGGTATTATAGGTATACAAAACTACCTACAAAAGGTCAACCAAATTTCCCCATTCAAATTAGTGTATGGACTTGATGCTAGTTTACCAATGAATTTCATCATACCAAACCTACATACCACACTTGCTCTATGATTAAATGAAGAGGACTCTTTAGAAAAAATACTGGAAGATTTAACCAAATTAAATGAAAATAGATAACTTGTGGTATATAACCAACATCTATAAAGTAAACACCAAAAATATTGGCACAAAAAGAACATAAGGTACAAAAAATTTCACAATGGAAAGCTTATTTTATTCTATGATAGTAAATTTAAGAAAAAAGGGAAACTAAAGCTAAGATGGATAGGACATTGTGTAATGGGTTTAGTGGTAAATCAATCCAAAGAATAATTGAAGCAATTAGGGTTAGAAATCTCAAACACCCACATGAAAATTGATAAAACCCACTAAATAATGAAACTGAGTGATCCTACATTATAAAATGACCATTAACATGAAAATTAATATTCAAAATCTAAATCTAAATAGTGTAAACCTAACATTCCATTATGATGTGTTATTTTGATGTTGGATTACTTAAACCTTAGCACCCATGATTGCAAAAGCTTGTAAATGACCTCAAAGATGCACAAAATGATATAATTATGATATGATTCAATGCTCACATGACATGATCTTACTACAATGCTTCTACATGATCTTACTACAATGCTTCTAAGTATCTCTTAGGTGATTTGAAATGGAGGGAGATGGTTTATTTTATAGATTTTCAAAAAATAGATCAAGGATGGAGATCAAATCTTCAGATCAATGGTTTAGATACAATCATGAAGATCAAGGGTTGAAATTAATTGAGAGGTTTAGTTAACTCAAAATATCTCCTGAATTTTAGGGAATTAGTTGAGATATTTTTGAAAAAGAATATTCCTTAGAATATTCTTTTGAGAGAGAAAATTAGATAATTAAATAATTCAAATTATTTAATTATGTGAGGAAGGGAATATTCCTTTTTGAAAAAGGAATATTCCATGTGCAAGTAGAGGGAAGAAAATTAGATAATTAAATAATTAAAAAGTATTTAATTCTATGATATAGAAGAAAATTAATTTTTTCTAATTAAATAATTTAAAAAAATATTTAATTAGGGGGGATAGGGGAAAATTGGTAAAAAGTGATGAATTAATTAAGTAATTGAAAATTATTTAATTAATAAAGGAAATGAGGTGATTTTGAGGGAAAATGATGAAAAGTGATGAAAAGTGACAAAAATGATGAGAAAGTGATGAAAATGCACAATTAGTGATGAAAGTGAGGAAAATGATGGAAAATGAGGAATTAGTGATGAAAATGCAGTGTTAGTGAATGTGATACATTGGTGCAGGGGCACTTGGATTTCATAATGTAATAAGGGTCAAATGTCAGTTTTTGATGGTGTTGAGTCATTTTTGATGGAATAAGGTCTATGTAGACCATGTCTAATGTTTTTAGTCATATGGGGTCAGATTTAGATAAAGTTGTCAAGATTTTGCAAATGTTGCAAAAGTTGCAATGCAATTTGCATTTTTGGCTTGTATTGGAAGTTGAACGGTCAAGTTGTTTAAAAAGTAGTTTGAACCATTGGTTTTATTGAAAAAAATTTAAATATGTCTTGGGATGTTTGAGGAATCCTTCTAGAGTTGTAATTGGTTATCAAACAATAAGAAATCTCTATTTTGTTGTGTTTTTCATTACTTTATTGTTGCTACAGAAAAAATGTACGGCTTGGGAATGATGCAAAACTAATTTGAATTGATAGAATGTTGAGTCTTCTAACATTTCCAGTTTATTTAATTCACTTTCATGAAGTTTGAAGAGAGCTAGAGGGGTTTTACTGAAAAACAGTCAGGAAAACCCTAGTTAAGAGGGTTTGAGTGAAAAAAATGGAATATTGAACCATTCCACAAGTGGAAAATTCTAAAAATTGGTGGAATCAAATTAGTTAGTTTGTTCTTCATGTTGGTAGGGTTTTTAGATGTAGGGAATGGAGGTAGGGCAGAGTTTGATCAAGCCCTAGCCTAATATCTCTATGTATTAGGCTTAGGAGTGTAGGTTAAACATAAGGTTTTGATGATAGATGAATTTGTGAATGTTCTAGTTGATAAAAGTTGTAGTTTCAGACCCCATGTGACTTAAGGAGAGGATTGGAATGAAGTTTGATAGATTGGAGGAAAGATTTGCTTTGGAAAACAAGGCTAATTTGACCTAGTTGTAGTGTATCAGTCAATTTTAGAGTGTGTTGTTATAGAAAAAAACCTATTTACAAATTTGATATGTTACAAAAGAGCATAAAGGGTGTTTGTAATGGTAATTCAATTGTGGGTTTGAAGTCTTCTTTGTAAGATATGGTCAAAAATCACTATTTAGAGTGCTATAAGGGAGTTTCAAGGATTTGTGAGAAAATGACCAAGTTAGGGTTTCCAAATTGAAAGTTTGTTCAAATTGTGATTGAATAGAAAACCTCCACCATGCTCTGCATCAAATTGGTATCAGAGCATAGGTTTTGATTAACAAAGGGAAAATTTTGAATGGAAACAAAGATGCCTCCTAAAAAGAACCCAACGGCTAGAGAAGTGAGAGAGTTGAAAGAGAAGCATGCCAAGGAGTTGAGATAGATGAAGGAATCTCAAGAAGTTGTCCTAGCTAGACTTGCAACATTGGAGTCAAATCAAAAGAGAGATGTGGTCACTGGAGACCAAAGTGATGAGGAGGAAGAGGAAGAGGGTGAGGATGAAAACCCTCAAGGAGGAGTCCAAGGAGATGATGAGTTGGACCCTAATGAGTTGAGAATGTCTAAGTTGTTGCAAGCTGTCAAGGGAGATACTCTTGAGGTGAAGATGGAATTTCCCATGTGTAGACACCGAAATTTGGTTTAAGCCTGCGACTTCCATATTCGTCATAATTTGTATTCTTCATGGTCATGATTAAATAATGTCAATTATTTAATTATTCTCTATAGTCTTCATTTCTTCTATTAATTAAATAATCTTAATTATTTGATTAATTCACACTTTTCTTTATTCTATCTCATTAATTAAATAAACGCTTTTTGTTTAATTATGTTACTAATTAACCTTATTCTTCTTGTCAAATTAAATAAATTCTTATTTAATTTACTCTTTATCATATTTCAACTATAATTAAATAAATTCTTTATTTATTTAATTATTCATTTAAATCCCTTCATCACTTAATTAAATAAATCTTATTTATTTATATATTCTTCAAATATCGAATCTTGAATTAAATGAATTATTTAATTATTTAATTCTATTTTAATGCATTCCTCTATATTTAGATAAATTGTGTGAGTTATGTAAATATTCACTTTGACTCGACTCGACTTCTATTTCAAATCGCTCAGTTAACTCTTGATTTAATGTCTAAGTGGTGTTCTCGAGTAATCTCTTCGTCAAATCATTCAATCATCCAGTTCTAACTCATTTGCGTGTACATGCATATTAATTAAATATTCTTATTTAATTAATTAAACCTTGTGCGTGCATTTGAATAAGAGTTTCTTTAATCAATCTTTATCTTTGTCATGCAAAGATAATTCTTCTATTTTCGAATACCAAACTGGAAGATTAAATCATTTATTTAATCTTTAATTCTATTTCTAATTTGTATCACTCATGTCACTACTAATAGTTATTAGAATGCATGTCTAATCTGTCGATCTCAACCATCCGTTGATCTTTCGATCTCGGCTTGTCGTTCGAATAATCAATTTTCTATAAATTGATCTATCATTCTTCATTCCAACCTCTCTCGTGAAATCTTATGACTTTTGAGAGCACTTAATCTTGAATCTTCGATGTTTTGCTAATCACCATCTTAGGCTATACTTGCACGAATTACTAAAAATCTGAGGGAAATTATACTACAATAGCAAAATGGAGAAGGGCAATCGAGATGAATCATGGAATTACATTTGAAATTGGTGAGATTGTTTTAGTTTGTTTACATTTTTGACTTCCTTTGTTCTTTGTTGCTAGCATTAGATTTGCATTTAGATTTGTATTGCATGTTTGCTCTTAATCTTGTCTTGTGCATTTTCTTGGTATTACATTTGGTGAACCCGACGTGAAGACACCATCTTCGTGTATCCATAGACTTTTATTTGTATTTTTGCAGTTTTTCGTACAGAACGACACATCAGCGAGATGAAACGCCACAATTGCAATTAATAGACGCATCAGTTTGATGAAGCGACGCAATCGATTCCCTGAACCGCATCTGACACCCGAAATGCCGCATATGAAAAACAACGACACATCTGAAGAATCCTGAATTGCAATTGACTGGTGAGTACCGAGACACAATTGAAGATAATATCGACGCATTTGACTGGTAACACAATGACGCAATTGATTGGTAACCTTTATTTCTGTTTTCAAAAATCTGAAATTGTCAATTAATTTATGTGTTACTAATATCTGATTTTCAGTGTGTGGCCTTTTGGAAGTTAACAAGTTTTTGCAGGATGGTTGACGAAGACGATATTGAAAACTACTAACGAATTTTTCTGCAGGACGCTTGTCGAAGACCCTAGTTAATTTTTGAAACATATTGTTTGGTAGTGTAGCAAATCTTTCATTTGGATTAAAATTAACAAATGTTTACTGTGTTTGGTGCGAAAGCACATCTGTGTATTACCCTCACGACTTGGTACATCGAAGTATCCTCTCCCCTTGTGCATTCATGCGATCCTGGGTGTAAGAGAAATGGTTACCAACTCTAGAACTTGGGCCTATTCTGGTGGGAAAAAGTACTCACCACCGGACGACTCAAACCGGTAGCACCCTGAACCCGAGGGACTTCCGGCCGGTATATAAAAGTGGGTTCTTGGTGAAAGCCCAAGAATCACGAGTGTGGTTCTGACGAGATGGATCCGAAAGGGGACTCTCGCCACATGGATCATGCCCCACAAACAAAATGCCTGTACTAAACACCTTTTGTTTTAGAGACCAACCGTTTTATTGGTCGTTGCTTGGTATAGTGCAGGGTACAATATCATGCCCGAAGATTACTCACTATTGATCCCCTTGAGTAGAGATAGCAGTTCTTGGGAAGTCATTGCCCAAAGAATTCAAAATTGGTGTGCTCGAAAGACGTTAATGAGCTGTGGAGGGGAGCCAATGCCACCAAATTTCTAAGCTATCCGCTCTCGAGAAGGAAAGGTGTTTATCACCAATCTAGGGTATTTGGGTGGGCTATACCAAGTATACAAACCCTAGGCCTTTTGGCCTATTAGGATGTACTTGTCTACTGTCAACTTAAACATTCTTTGAGTCTAAAATCAAACTGAAAACACTTTGTCTTATGATTGTTCTTGTTTTCCAAAATTTGATCATGGAAAACAGAGTCAATTTAAAAATCTCATCATTGAAAATACACAGAGAGTCACAACTATTCACCAGAAGCTCGCAATTGATTTTTAGAGTTGCATCTGTTTAACTTTGAGTCGCATCTATTTTTACAAGTTGCATCAGTTTAACTTTGAGTCGCATATGTTATTACGAGTCGCATCTATTTAACTTTGAGTCACATCTGTTAGTACGAGTTGCATTTGTTAGTTAGAGTCGCATTTGTTAGTTCGAGTCGCATCTGTTAGAAGGTTAACCACATTTGTTAGGGTCACACATTGAAATTTACCAGAGAAACACAATTGATCACTAGAAAATAGCAACTGTTAACTTTAACTGCATCTGTGAAATCCCAAGACGCATTTGTCTGATTATCAGAAAACTAGAATTCATAGTCACTATCTAGTCAACACGGTTATACCAGTTTTAGTTGTCTTTAGACAAACAGTCCTTCAACAGAAACCTGAAATGATTTTCTCAATTTTGCATCCTTTAGGTTCATATAGTCATTACCATAGTTTTCTTAATTTAGAGTTTAGCTTCATCTTAGGATACATATTACCTTGCAATAAACTTCTAGAAAGGTCATTTTTACAAACTTTAGGATTAGTCTACCATCTACACTCTAGAAAAGTCATAGTGTCAATGAAATCTGTCATTGAACCTAGTTTTATCAGTTTATCCTTTGTCCTATAGAGAGTCCTCCTAGCTCATCAGTCTAGTTAGGAAACTCAACTTGTCTTTGATCCTCATCCTACATTGGTTCCTTGACTTAAACTAAATTGACACCTTGATTAGACTTTAGGTAGTTGGTCCCTTCATCCCGGGTTTATTGAATTGATTATTTTAGAACCTTGATTAGGCTTGGCATCTTTAGAGTTTAGACTAGTGTCATCCTAGAACATTCCTTATTTTGCATACGAAAATCCCAAAAACATAGACTAAAGTCATACTGTTCATAGATATAGTTTTGCATTTCCTGCATATTGAGCTTGTCTTACATGGTTGAAACTAGGTCTAAGAGAAGAGAGAGAGAAAACATGTCAAACCCAAATGAATTCATCAATCCATTTTCTTCAAGACCTCATAAGACTCTATTAGACAAATTCACCACTAGAAAAACTCAAGGACATATTGCAATAGAAGACATAGAGGCTACCGCACAGGACCTTGAATTTGCCTCTTTTGTAGATGAATACCTAGCAAATGATCGTCAATGATTTTTAGCCAAATTGCTAGCTGAAGGCACTACCTTACCTGCAGGATTTGATATTAGCACCTTACAAACTCCACCTACACAAGGGACAAACACAACGACTGCTAGTACTACTATACCTCAGGTCAGCACAACCATGCCATCTGGCACATCTACACAGAGTACGACAGTCCATACGTCTCCATTTGGTACATCTAGCATGACATCGAGATTTAATTTCACAGTAGGGGCTTCATCATCAACTCCCTTTGGTCCTCTTGTTGGGAGCAAAAGGCCTAAAACCTTAGCCTCTACCCATTATGTCGGTGTCACAAGTTCACAATCAACAACCATACCTACTGCTAGTATCACGAGTATCATACCACAGTTGATGGCCATACCTAGTGCTCAGGTCACTAGTACTATACCACGGATTACACAAACATGAGGCAATCCCTCCTGCCAATATGGCAATCAAAATCCATTCTCCTAGACTGGCAGTCATAATCCATTCACATCGATTCCAAATCAGAATCCTTTTTCATAGATTGGTAGTTAGAATCCATCCGCACAGATTCCAAGTCAAAACCAATTTACATCGATTCTGAATCAGAATCCTTTTTCACAAATTGGTAGTTAGAATCTGTCACACAGATTCCAAGTCAAAACCAATTTACATCAATTTCAAATCAGAATCCTTTTTCCCAAAGTGGTACTCAGCATCCATTTACACAAATCCCAGGTCAACACCACTTTATGCAGATTCTAGACCATAATACATTTACCAACATTCTGAATCCAAATCCACCTTAGATGCCAACGTTCAATCGAAACCCATCATGAGACTTTGGATTTCAGAACACATACACGGATCCGCATAATCCCCCTAGCACATCTTTGACCCAAGTTGACATCTTACAAACACAAATGCATGCATTACAAACGCAAATGGATAACATTTCAGTGTCAACTAAGAAATCATTTTCAACAAAGGACATATGCCCATTCCCCTTTGATAGATCATTGTACATGACCCCTTTCCCTCATGGATATGTCATACCGAATCTCCCTAAGTACAATGGCAAACAAAATCCAATAGAACATATAAGGGAATTTTCTACCATATGCATAGATGTCGCTTATGACCCCATGTATCTTATGAGGCTATTTTCGAGAAGTCTTGTAGGAATTGCACTAGAATAGTTTTTGGGTCTAGATCTTGGCATTAGATCTTGGGGTGAACTAGTTGAGAAATTTGTGGAGCAATTCTCCTTCAACATAGACCATGAGATAAATATAGCAACCTTGTTCCATACAACTCAAGACGAAGGGGAAACATTCATTGCTTTCTTCCAGAGATGGAGAACTATAGCTAGTAAGTGTCCTGTCGAGATACTCGAAAAACAAAAAATTACAATGTTTCAAGAAAACCTTCATGCAAAACTCAGGAGTAACTTAAGGGTGCATTGTTGTGCATCTTTTTTGGAATTAGTGGAAAAAGGGGTTATAATAGAGAAGGATCTCATTGAAAAGGGTGAACTCAAGACATCAACATCCAATAGAAACCCGATCGTACAAAACACCCCCACTGACATAAACAGATTTTGGTCTCGCAACAAAAATGTCACCAATGATGGGGTGGTTGATGCTAAAACACTACAAGCAGGACCCCTCCTCACATTACAAGGACCTCATACTTTTTCCAACATGCTTAATGTTGTCAATCAACCTCCTAATGCGGTCCAAAATACTCAATGTCCACAACAAAGGAGATTTCAAAAACGTGAGTTCACTCCCTTAGAGGAACCCATTGAGTCGGTGTTCAAACAACTGTTACAACATAATCTTATATAGCTACAAGAACCAAGACAATACGATCCAGGATAGTTTAAACTAGCTTGGTGGGATGACAATGCCTTTTGTGATTATCATAGGACTAAGGGACATAACCTACAAAACTGTTGACAACTGAAGAATATCATACATGATCTTGTTGAAAGGAGAATTATTGAAGTTAGTGGACAAAAACAAAAGTCATCAAACACTGATCATCAAGTCTTTTCTGACCCACTACATGGCCATGGGAAAGGAACTGTCCCCAGTTTGATTACTAAGACCAATATGCCAGCCAACTATGCAAGTATCAAGCATGATTATGATAGTGGCAAAATCATTCATTGCCTTCGCGCCTCTAAGGAGAATATCAATGCCATTACTATCAATACTAATCCTGAGTGTGCGGTCAATACTCGTCGTACTAAGTTCACTATCCAAGGCCCTCCATCATAGCAAACACCCCAACCTTTCAAGTTACAATATAACCTTCTTGACGAGTTGGGGAAGACCCCAACCCAAATTTCAATCTTGGAATTGTTGCATATTTCCCCTGAACATCGATCTATCCTTGATAAGGCTTTACAGAACACCACGGTCCCTAATGACCTTGATGTCAATCATTTCGAGGAAATGGTGGGCTACACCATGCCACATTTTCTGAATAGGACTATGCAACTGAAAAGACAAACCACAATGACCCTTTACATCTAGAAGTCCTTGTTGATGACACCAAAGTTAGACGAGTTTTGGTAGACGGAGGAGCAAGGTTAAATCTATGCACTTTAAAACTAATTAAGGCATTAGGTATCTCATAAGCATGCGTAGACATGACCAAAAGTATTGTCATAAAAGCTTATGATGATGAGGAATGAAAATAAAATGGGGTGGTAACACTTCCTATCAGAATTGGTCTTGCGGTGATGGAGACAAAGTTCCAGGTCTTGGATCTCACCCTCCCTTATAACCTTCTGCTCGGTAGACCATGGATTCATGCCATGAAGGCGGTTCCTTCCACATATCATCAGTGTCTTAAATTCCCTTACAATGGCACAAAAATAACTATAGATGGTGATCTAGATCCCTTTCAATATTGCACCAATCTAAAAGAGATCCCCCAACGTCAAGTGCCAGTGAACCATGAGGCTTCATCGTCCAATCCATCTTCCTATGTTGATCCATCCACACTCACTCGAACATCTATTTCACCCTCAATTCCTACCACTCCTAGGGTTGAGATCCAAGACAAGGGTTGTGGAGAGTATTACATGAAGACTTCTTATTGTGTTAGCCATTTGATTCCTCCTAAGACATGGTTTACCTACAACAGGTAGGGGACAGTCTATGGTCACTATACATATTCCCCCCTCAACAACTTTCACTAAATGGGGAAAATTAAGCAAAGAGGCCGTAAATACAGAAGATGTCACTTCCTGGCTGTATAGGGAAGATGATGAGGAACCTCTATTACTTGCTCATATTCCTACAAATCTATATGGAAATGGTTTCAAAATCATGCAAAGCAAAGGATATGATGGACAGAGTGGTTTAGGCTTAAACCAAGATGGGAGGATTGAACCAATATTTGTTTCTCAGTGGCCAAAAGGAGTAGGGCTAGGGTTTCAACCGATTTAGATTGGCGTTCCTAGTACCCCATTACCCTTATTTGAGGAAGTAAGTGCTTTAGAAGATATTAAGACATCTCACAAACCAGTGGACCAATATCATTGTGACTCCCCCTACTCTAACGATTATGAGTGGGATTCCCTATCCTCTACTTCTTCCATGGATCTTGACAAGTTATTTGGAGAACTTGACTTGATGTTAAGTTCCTCACCAAATCCATTGAATTCCTGTCCACCAAAGAAAATGACAAAAGAGGAATGGTTTAAACATTACTATTGGGAATCACTTGATCCTACCTCTTGGCAACTTGAGCCACCTATTTCTGATAGTCAAACCTTGGCATTAGGCCCACCTATCCATCCACCTAGACTCAAACCTAAGAGAAAAAAGGACCTGGTACAAATTTTTTTTGACCATATGAATAATTCAATCTTTACCTTGACCCCATTAGACTTTGATAACTCTGATGATGACATGCCCTTAGTCTATCCCCAACTCATTGATTGGGATCAACAAGACACACCCGTCTTAGACACTTTTGAGAACAACGAAGCAATTGTTGAGTTCCTGGGATTACGAGAAGGCATACCTAATGGGGATCATAAGGCTGGTTTTACCATTGACTTGGACAACAAAGCATATTTTGGGGAATCTGTTCAACCTTCCAGTCGCAAAAATGAGAAAAAGAATAAACAAAATAAAAAGGATGAGTCTCTAGGTGAAAACCGAAAGGCACCTTTAGACAATGAAAAAGTAAAAAGAAAGGATGCATCCAAAGGTGAAAACCTCTTTGAGGCACCTAAGGATGGAGGTTTGAACATTCTTCCCATTGCACAGGAAAAGTCACCCATGCTCGTTGAAGAATCAGTGGAAGTCAACATAGGCACAAAAGAGAATCCTCGACTGGTTTATTTTGTAGCGTCATTGACAACATAAGAGAAGTCAGAGTTCCATGACTTCTTTGCATAGAGACAGATAAATTTTGCTTGGTCATATGCGGAAATGCCGGGGTTGGACCTTGAACTTGTTCTACATCACTTTCCCTTACAACTAGGTGCTCAACCAGTGAAATATAAGTTGAGAAAAATGCATCCACAGATTGCTTTATTAGTCAAGGCAGAACTCAAGAAATTCTTAGATGTTGGTTTCATCAGATCTATTGACTATGTAGATTGGATTTCCAATATTGTACCAGTCACTAAACCAACTGGGGGCATCCGCATTTGTACTAATTTTAGAGATATCAACAAAGCTTGTCCTAAGGATGACTTCCCTTTGCCTAACATAGATATGATAGTTGACATGACAACATGATATGAGATGTTGTCCCTTATGGATGGATTTTTAGGATATAACCAGATTAGAATTGCAACTGAAGACCAACCTAAGATGGCTTTCACTTGTCCTTGGGGAACGTATTTCTAGAATGTTATGCCCTTCGGACTCAAGAATGCAGGAGCAACCTATCAACGTACTATGACTACTATCTTTCATGATCTAGTACACACTCTTATGGAGGATTATGTCGATGACCTTATTGTAAAATCCAAGACAAGGGCAGAACATTTACAGGTTTTAGACAAGATATTTTAGAGGCTAGAAAAGTATAAAGTGAGACTCAATCCAAAGAAATGTGTGTTTGGAGTTAAGTCAGGAAAGCTGTTAGGTTATATCATTTCTAGACGAGGCATTGAAGTGGATCCGGCTAAGGTAAAAGCAATCATGGACATGCCTCCACCCACTAATCTTAGTCAACTAAGAACATTACAAGGAAGGTTGCAATCTATGAGAAGATTTATAGTGCAGATAGCAGATAAGACACATCCTTTTCAACATCTACTTAAGAAAGGAGTACCCTTTGCATGGACAGCTAGGTGTGGAGAGGCTTTTCAACTGATTAAGGAATATTTACTTACACCACCAGTCTTAATGCCACCTATTGAGGGACGACCATTGATTCTTTATATTACAATAACCCATTCATCACTCGGAGCATTGCTTGCACAGAATGATGATAAGGGTCATGAAAGGGCAGTCTATTATATCAGTTGGAATTTTGTAGGTTATGAGCTCAACTATAGTACCATTGAATGTGCCTGTCTTGCAGTAGTATTTGCTACCCAAAAATTGAGGCACTATATGCTAAACCATCAAACAATGTTGATTGCTAAAATAGACCCTCTGAAATATCTTCTCAGCAAGGCAGCATTAACAAGGCGATTGGCCAAATGGGTTATTATACTTAGTGAGTATGATATCCAGTATGTAGAAAGAAAAGCTATTAAAGGATAGGTCATTTCTGATCAGTTAGCTGACACACCCATACAGGCAGATCACCCATTAGTTGCAGACTTTCCTGATGATTTCATATTCACAATTGACACAAACATAACATGGAAACTGTACTTTGATGGCCCACATACAAATCATGGTTCAGGGGCTGGTATACTGTTTATCACACCACAGGGTGATTCCATCCCTAAGTCATTCAGGATTGCATCCCATGCACTAACAACATAATAGAGTATGAAGCTCTAGTGACAGGATTACACATGGCAGTCAAGTGGAAAATTACGAACCTCCAAGTATATGGCGATTCTCAACTAGTAATCAGATAGATAAATGATGATTATGAGACTAAGGACGAGAAGCTTGCTCCATACAAATGCATGGCTGATAGCTTTAAAGAGTACTTTGACAAAGTTGAATTTCATCAAATACCTCATGTTTTAAATAGGGCAATAGACGCTATGGCTACAATTGTGTCACTTCTTAACATTCCTAACAACGTGCCTAAGTTTGAGTTCTTGGTAGAACAACTTTTGGTCCCAGCCTACAATATCCCAGATTCTGAAATGGTGTGTGACATTGTTGGTCTTGATTCCCCATGGTACAAAGAAATCTATGATTACCTTCATGCCGAAGTCATACCCACTGGCCTATCAAATAGCCAACGTAGGACATTCCTCTGCAAGTCAGCCAAATACACCATCGTCAGAGACACCCTATATAGACGTGCCTTAGATAATACTCTACTGAGATGTCTTGATTCTACTGAAGCACAAGCAACCTTGCATGGGGTGCATGAGGGTATATGTGGTTCCCATTCTAGCGGTCCTACCTTAGCCAAAAATATTATGAGACTGGGTTATTACTGGCCTACTATGGAAAAATACTCATATGTCTTTGTAACGAAATGCCACCAATGCCAAGTTCATGGAGACTTGATACATGCACCAGCACAGGAGCTTTGTCCTATAAACTCACCATGGCCCTTTGCCCAATGGGGACTCGACCTCATAGGTAAGATTCACCCCACCTCATCTAATGGACAGAAATTCATTATCACTGCCACCGAGTATTTTACGAAGTGGATTGAAGCCATTCCTATGACATACATTACCAGCACACAGATTTCTAGATTTATCCTGAACTATATCATCTGTCGATATGGTGTCCCTCAGTCCATAATCACTGATAATGGCCGCCCATTTAAGAACCAAGAAGTCTGCCATCTGTGTGATGAATTTCATATCCAACATCACTTCTCCACTCCATACTACCCACAAGGTAATGGCCAAGCAGAGGCATCTAACAAGACCATCATTAGAATCCTCAAGAAGACTGTCAATGATGCTAGTCGTGACTAGCATTTACAACTTAACCCTGCCTTATGGGCTTATCATACAAGTATCCATAATCCCACTGGTGCTACTCCATATTCACTTGTATTTGGTTCTAAAGCTATTCTGCCTATTGAGGTCGAGATTCCTTCCCTAAGGGTATCCCTGAAAGGCCACATTGATGATGAAGAGTACCGAGTCTCGAGACTCCATGAGCTAGAATTCCTGAATGAGCGAAGATAGAAGGCACTAGACCATCTCCAAGCATATCAGAATCACCTTCGTCATAGCTATAACAAGAAGGTCTTGAACATAAACTTTGACATTAGTGACTTGGTTTTAATGGAAAACCCAAAGAATCAAGTAGAAAGAGACAAACCAGGAAAGTTTGAACCTAATTGGTTAGGACCTTATGTTGTTACAGAAGCTTTTGGATCAGGAGCGTACCAACTCTCTACTCCTGAAGGGGAACCGTTGTCCTTACCAATCAATAGTCTACATCTGAAGAAGTTCTACTCATAGCTTCTGCGAGCCTTTGTCTTAATTAGCAAAAATACAAAAAAATTAGAAAATCATAAAAATTGTTATCAAGGTAAAAACCTGGCAAATAGGCGCCATGTGTAGTTAACTCTACTCCTTTGTCTACTGTTATTCTAATCTAGTCCACTACCCTATACATAGTCCACTACCCTGTACATAGTCCACTTTCCTATACATAGTCCTTATCCCTGTACATACTACCTATCCCTGTACATATCCCTTATCTTTCGTATCCATCGCTTGTATATACCATTCATAATAAGTGGTAGTCTTTCCCATAACCTGTAACGATTGACATTGAGTGCATTTCATATCCCCCATTTTACCCTATTCATAATCAATTGGTCTTATACTCGACTGGGGGCAAACACTTGACGTGCGTCATATTGGTTCTTACATTGGCTATGTTGAAGACGTAAAACCATAGAAAAATCCAAAACATCACAAAATGACCTGAGAAAACACAAAAACATTAGAAAACTTCAAAAGGACAAAAAAATCAAAATATTTTGAAAATCCAAAAAATAGAGTTAGAGTCAATCACACTTGTTAGTCTTTGTTGTTTGTCGAACTATGTTGCCTCTGCGACTGGACGTAGGCAAGGCCATCTACCGATTTTCCCCCGAGGCATTAGGTCAGTCCGTTTAGGTTTGTCTGTATAAAATCATGATTCAATCCATATGTCTATATGACAAGGTCATGGGCCGTGTCGAACTACGAGGTCTCTGCGTGTATAACGTAGGCAAGGCCATCAATCGATGAGCCCCCGAGGCTACACTAGGTCAGTCCATTAGGGTTCATCACATTCATTTTCACACATGTCTTCTATTTGTAGTTAGTCTCGTCAGTCAAAGTCAAGTTAAACTACGAGGTCTCTGCGTGTACAAGATAGGCAAGGTCATTAATCGATGAGCCCCCGAGGCTGCACTAGGTCAGTCCTTTAGGGTTTTGTCATCACACATGGTCATTTATTAGCATGTCATATCAAGTCATGCATCAATCTGATGAACAAGTCAGCAATGTCTCTAAGCCAAATCAAACAACTTGCTAAACAAAACAACCAAAATAGATCAACTAATGTCTACTACAGAATGTGTCCTTCCTGGAGATGGACATCATCATAGGCAATCAACCTATATCTTATTCAGGATGGGTCCTTCCTGAATACTGATATTGGAAAAATGATCTATGTCTTATACAAGATGAGTCCTTCCTGCATAATCGACAAGGTCAAACACTCAAACATAGCCTTACACAGGTTATCACATCAACGGCATCTGACTCAACGTCTTATACGATACATGTCTTTTTGAAACCAGGCTTCGTCATGCCTTATATAGATAGTCATAACATCAAAACTAGACTTACAGTCTTATCCGGTATGTGTATCTCCTGATATCAGGTTCTGTCAATCAATCCTTTTATCAATCAAAACAAATCAAACAAATAGACCAAGTTTTGGCAACTATTTTATTGGCTTATTGACTTTATGGCTTATTTATCTTATCATTTATCTTGAATTGATGACTAGGAATTATGTTACTAGCTTTCTCAAGGATGTCCCATGAAGGATTTAGAGAAGAAACGATGTATCAGAATTCTGTTTTATTTGACTGTTGTTTGTTGATTGCCTTTTAAATTTGATTTTGAGTCATGTTACTAGTTTCCTCAAGGATGTCCCATGAAGGATTTAGAGGAGCAATGATGTCTCATGACCTGTCTTTTAATTTGTTTGCTGTCTGTGGTTTGTCCTAACAAAAAGACTGGGGCAACTTTTTCCCTTAGTATGAGCTAACGACAATCCTTGTCTGTGACTGTCTGTTATTAGCAAGTGGATGACCTTGCACACCTTGATTTATGTCATATCATGGTGTTTTTCTCCATTTGTATTAGTCTCGCCCAATGATGATAAAGTGCAATACCTTTTGTGATACAGCGAAACATCGAAGATTGCTAATACTAACATCTATCCCTTGTCTTTTGTTCGTTCTCGATCTTTCTTTCCGCACTAACAGTTTTTCTTTCTTGCATTATGACGGAGTCTTATGACACAAAACATTATACATCATCTTGCATCAATGTACATGTTAGAAAAATACATGCATATAAGCATATTTCATATCTAGATCATCATGGCATAATAAACATTCATCATCATACAATACATATCATAAGCATTCCATGTACAAAGCAACTGTAAATATATGCATCACATTACATTTGTATAGCATTACATGTAGTATGCATTGTACACATAACATCATATTGCATCTCATAATTCTAAATTGCATACATCATATAGAATCAACATCACATAGTATCAACATTATCTCATTAGCTACATAAACATCGTAAAATACATATACTCATCCATCACATAGGCATATCATATATCCATCACATGTATAAATAAACAACTGCATAATCAATAAATAGAAATACATAGCATGAGAATCGCCGCCAAAATCATATATATATATATATATATATATATCTCGCTCAATCGTGTCACATCACAATGTCATAATGTATCAATAATACATGGAAGCCCACAGGCTATAAGATCATAATATAATGTCTCGATGCATCTCAAGAAGTATCCCTATCCTGAACTGCCACTGCTATCATGCCTAGAGTGTGTGGAGGAATGATGATGGGAACCCGATGACTTGTACGCTGAAGGAGGTCTGTCATACGGACCTGCATTGCGTGGCTACTCCACCCCCTCTATGCTAACTGTCCTAGTCTGGGACCTGCTACTATGTGCCTCTAAGAAACTGGGAGCTCGTCTCTATGGCAGAACCTCTGCCTCATATAGATCCCGATAATATCTCTCTCCCCCCAGCTCTGACTAGCTCTCTGGCAAAAGTGGCTGATGGTCTCGTGCACAATGCCCTGAGCTCTGTGAATCTCTGCTTAGTCTCCTGTCTTCGAGCTATGGTATGATCCCTATCCATCACTGCTCTATCCCTCTCCATCTGATACACATCCCTCTCAAACATGAGAACTCTCATCTGCTCCTCCAAGGATGCAACCTGAGCACGCAATGTATCTGTATCTAGATCCATTGCCCCTGTCTATCCCTCACTCTCCCATCCTCCTCCTCATCTAACTCCTCCAGGATTTGATCCTGAATCTCTCTCTCATGATCATCATCCTCATCATCATCCTCTTGGTAGGCACCCAACAAACCCAAGGCATCAATCTCTACCTCTTCTCTACCTTCCTCCTCTGTTGGGATGTCTGGAATAGCCACCTCTACAGGTTGCACCTCCTCTCCCCCTATCGCAGTATCCACCTCCTCCCCTCCTCTCCTCATCCATCCTCACGAATTGGTGACAATGGTGGCCCTCGTCCCCTCGGACCACGTCTCCCTCTCCTGCCTCCACACAGTCCACCTCGGCCATCATCTCCTCCATCACCACGACCTCCTCTACCTCCCCGACCTCTACCTCTACCGCGCTTGCCTCGTGGACCTGTCCCTTGCCACTCTACTAGCACTGGCTGCTCTGGATCCGTCAGTGGAATTGGTTTGTGTACTGCCCACCACTGATCATACTCCTCTGTCGTCCTTGGATTAGCTAGACCATCCCTCCATCCCCATGGAAATGCCTATAGTGCATCAATGTCTACCTCTACTGTGGCCACTGGAATCTCTGGACCCCATAGTGGGACCTCTCGCGAGGATCTCACAAACTCTGCCCGTCTTGTAGGCACATCTTGCACCTCTCCAAACTGCCGTAGGACACGATCTGGCAACTGACGCTCTTTGATGTGGACATGTGACATTGTTCACCCAACCAAGAACTGTGTCTGTCAGCAAAATTGCAAATGCTGATCCTCATCTGACCACTCGGCACAACCCAAATATGGTCTCCATGTAAATTGCTCCATAGTGTCTATGGCATGTCTGAAGTAACCCGTATCTTCTATGTGGTGTTGAGTATTCGCCCCCGCATAACGGAAGGTGTACGGAGCACCATGTGGTACATCAACTGTCATAGGTGGCCGAAAGATCGCGATGTGTTCCCACGCCCATACCATCAGGAGCGTGGTACCACAACTCATGGACTGTGCCTCTCGATAGTCAATATCATGCAAATGAAAATATAACATCCCGAGCACACATGAACCCCAAGCATATACCACTCGATGCTCTAGCATGCCTACTAGCATCTCCCCCACCCCACGAGAAAACCATGACCTCGGCGGTCAGGAAGTACTATGCCGCCTATCAATGTACACAATAGACAGTCCAACTACCTATACCTCTGAGCCAACACATGCCATCTAATCTCATAGTCATCAAACCCTAACTGCTTGATGTCCGCATGTGGGTAGTATCTGCACATCTCGGCTGCACTCCTCTGGGTATCATACGTCACCTGTGTGCCTCTAATGGGAAGTCTAAGGATCCTATAGACATCCTCTAAGGTAACGGTTGCCTCTCCAGTTGGTAGGTGGAAGGATGATGTCTCTGAGTGCCACCGCTCACACAAAGCTGTCAATAATCCCTGATTCGCCTGAATCTGGGGCATGTTTGTCACGTACAGTAGACCTAAGTGCCATAGGATCCGTCGCTCTACTGGCCATAGGCTATCTCTGAATTGAAACATCGTCGGTCTCGACTCTCGTGTATATCGTATCTAGCACAACCTGCAATGGTATTATACATGCCTCATGTCAGCCTCAATCATCTATTCTAGTGCAAACTGACTATACTAAATAAAATTCAAATGCGTCGTTCTTTTGCACATGCGTCATTATTTTTCACATGTGTCACTATTTAACATATGCCGTGCATAAAAGTCATATGCATCGTTATTTATCAAATGCGGCTAATTCTATCACATGCATTACACTACATACATATGCGTTGACAAATAAACATTGCATTGAAAAAATTTCAAATGCGTTTCAAAATAAACACATGCGGCTATTCTAAATGCAACTGTGATGCAAAATGTCAAATGCGGTTTATAAAAATACAAATGCATTGAACTGCAAACTAACTATGCAAAATGGCTAACGTGAAATTACAAATGCGGCTTTCCGCAGACAGATGTGTCATTCATGCACAAAAATGCGGTGATTTGTTAAAATGACGCATAACTAAAACATACATTAAATGCATAAAAACATGCGCAATCTAAAAATTTTCAAAAGCCAAGTTTGAGGTACATACCAGGGGGTCTGTGTCGGCTGGCCTCTGGAAGGTCTGGATCCTATATGCGCAATGATGAGTGGTCGGAACAGGCGACATCCTCGCTATGGGTGTAGAGCAAAGTCTCAATTCTAGGGCTAAGTGGGTGAAAATGAATTGGTTTTTACCCCTATTCCTATATATACCTAGGGCTTAGGTGGCATTTCTTTCCTACTGGCTGTGTCGACTTCCATTTTCCATCAAACCCTATCCGTCCCTAACATTTCCAAACCTAATTTTGTCAACTCCACTGCATTTCTGGCTACCCAATGGACTAATCGGGATCATTTCCAAATTTTTCTGAACTTTTTTGACAATTTGTCAATTTTCCCGAGGGGGCATACTTTCACCTGTTTTATACCGGGGCATTACTGGGGCATATTTCTTATCGATTTTCTTTGACACAATGCCGAAATGACATTGTATCAAAGAGGGGAAAATGTAGACACCAAAATTTGGTTTAAGCCTGTGACTTCCATATTCGTCATAATTCGTATTCTTCATGGTCATGATTAAATAATGTCAATTATTTAATTATTCTCTATAGTCTTCATTTCTTCTATTAATTAAGTAATTTTAATTATTTGATTAATTCACACTTTTCTTTATTCTATCTCATTAATTAAATAAACGCTATTTATTTAATTATGTTGCTAATTAACCTTATTCTTCTTGTCAAATTAAATAAATTCTTATTTAATTTACTCTTTATCATATTTCAACTATAATTAAATAAATTCTTTATTTATTTAATTATTCATTTAAATCCCTTCATCACTTAATTAAATAAATCTTATTTATTTATATATTCTTCAAATATCGAATCTTGAATTAAATGAATTATTTAATTCATTAATTCTATTTTAATGCATTCCTCTATATTTAGATAAATTGTGTGAGTTATCTAAATATTCACTTTGACTCGACTCGACATCTATTTCAAATTGCTTAGTTAACTCTTGATTTAATGTCTGAGTGGCGTTCTCAAGTAATCTCTTTGTCAAATCATTCAATCGTCCAGTTCTAACTCATTTGCGTGTACATGCATATTAATTAAATATTCTTATTTAATTAATTAAACCTTGTGCATGCATTTGAATAAGATTTTCTTTAATCAATCTTTATCTTTGTCATGCAAAGATAATTCTTCTGTTTTCGAATACCAAACTGGAAGATTAAATCATTTATTTAATCTTTAATTGTATTTCTAATTTGTATCACTCATGTCACTATTGACAGTTATCAGAATGCATGTCTAATCTGTTGATCTCAACCGTCCGTTGATCTTTCGATCTCTGCCTGTCGTTCGAATAATCAATTTTCTATAAATTGATCTGTCATTCTTCATTCCAACCTCTCTCGCGAAATCTTATGACTTTTGAGAGCACTTAATCTTGAATCTTCGATGTTTTGCTAATCACTATCTTAGGCTATACTTGCACGAATTACTAAAAATCTGATGGCAATTATACTACAATAGCAAAATGGAGAAGGGCAATCGAGATGAATCATGGAATTACATTTGAAATTGGTGAGATTGTTTCAGTTTGTTTATGTTTTTGACTTCCTTTGTTTTTTGTTGCTAGCATTAGATTTGCATTTAGATTTGTATTGCATGTTTGCTCTTAATCTTGTCTTGTGCATTTTCTTGGCGTTACACCATGTATGGTGGGAAGATAGATAGTGAAGAGGTGCTAGATCGGGTTGATGCACTAGATAACTATTTTGAGTTCAAGGAGCTAGCAGATAAGCAAAAGGTGAAATTTTCTAAAACAAAGTTGAAAGGACCAACCCTAACTTGGTGGAATTATGTGCAAGAAGAGAGAGTGAAGAAGGGAAAGAAAAAAAGCAATTCATTGGATATAATGGTTTCTAAAGTCAAGGGTCAATTTTTTCCTAGTGATTATGCAATTCAAATATTTAGAAAACTTCAAAATCTCAAACAAAAGGAGATGGATTTCATGGCTTACACATAAGATTTTCATAAGTTAAGCCTTAGAGAAGGTCATGTTGAGGATTAGGTTGAAAAGGTAGCAAGGTACCTAAATGGATTGAGGTTCCAAATACAAGATGAAATGAGTCTTACCACTCCTAGAATGGTGGAAGAATGTTTCCAATTGGCTGTTAAGGCAGAGGAAAAGATAAAAAGAAGACAAGAGAAGCAAGGAAGAGGCAGAGGAAAGAACTTCAAGGGTAGAGGAACATTTGGAGGAAGTGGACAATCTCAAAAAGCACAAGGTGAGACAAGTGGTAATCAAGATTAAGGCTCAGAATCAAGGGGTGGTTTCAAAGGTAGGAGGTCAAATAGTAGAGGCATATTTGAAGGACAAGGTAGGGGATCAAGTGCATTCTCTGGAAGACACTATCAATGCAATTAGTGTGGCCATCAAGCATGGAAGTGCCTGGATAAGTAGCCTTCTACATCACATGATGGTGAAAGGAGAACACAGTTGGTGCAAGAAGAAAATTGTGAGAGTGTCAACTCTCCATCTCATCATGTTGCTCTGGAAGTTGGAGAATCACTGATGATGATAAGAACATTACTCAAAGTCCTTGTGGTGAAGGAGCCTCCACAAAGAAAATCTTTGTTCAGAACCACCTACAAATCTCAAGGTAAGGTGTGTAAAGTTTTTATTGATTCTGGTTCCATAGATAATTTGGTTTCTTTAGGGATGGTTGAAAGTTAAAGATGAAAAGAATCCTACGCCCAAATCTTTACAAGGTCTCCTAGATGAATAAGGGTCAACAAGTCCTAGGTAATGAGAAAACATGGGTTGAATTCAATATTGGACAGTATAAAGCAAGATATTGTGTGACCATCCCAATGGATGTTTGTCATCTAATTTTAGGAAGACCCTAGCAGTATGACAAAAAAGCTAAGCATGATGGAAAAAAAATACCTGTGATTGAAAAAGATGGGATTTCATTTACCCTTACTCCATTGCAAGATGAAAATCTAGACACACAAGTAGGTCCTCGTGTAATGTTGTTTGGGGAAAAATAATTCTTGAAAACCATGAAAGAAAAAGTTGTACAAGGGTATGCAATTATAATCAAACCTAAACCTGTTATGACAATAGCAAAGGTTGAAAATGTGCCTAAGGAAGTCCAAGCCTTGTTGAACAAGTACCAATACATTGTTGTAGATGAGTTCCCTAGTTCTTTGCCACCAATAAGGGATGTGAGCCACCATATAGACTTTATACCAGGGGGAAACCTACCCAATAAAGTTGCATACAAGATGACTCCTCAACAAAATGAAGAGATTAGGAAACAAATTCAAGAGCTACTTGAAAAAGGCCTAATAAGGGAGAGTCTTATCCCATGTGCTATTCCTACTATATTGGCACCAAAGAAAGGGGGGATTGGAGAATGTGCACCAACTCAAGGGAAATTAACAAGATAACCATAAGGTATAGGTTTCTCATACCAAGAATGGAAGATTTGATGGACTGTTTAGGAGGGGCTTGTTATTTTTCAAAAATTGACCTCAAAAGTGGCTACTGCCAAATTAGGATAAGAGAAGGAGATGAGTGGAAAACTACCTTCAAAACTAATGAGGGGTTGTATGAATGGCTTGTTATTCCATTTGGACTTTCAAATGCACCAAGTACTTTTATGATACTAATGAATGAAGTTTAGAAACCCTTCATAGGTAGGTTTGTGGTTGTCTACTTGGATGATATTCTTGTGTTTAGTAAGACTAAAGAGGAACACTTGCAACATTTGGACATGGTTTTGAAGAGGGTGAATGAAGAAAAGTTGATGATCAATTTGAAGAAGTGTGAATTCATGAAGGAGGAGTTGGTCTATCCTAGTTTTGTGATTTCAAAAGGCACATTGAAGATGGACCCTAGCAAGGTGGAAGCAATTCTCAATTGGCCTACTCCAACTTTAGTCAGTGAGGTAAGAATTTTCCACTGCCTAGCTATCTTTTATAGAAAATTTGTCAAAAATTTTAGTCATATTTTCTCTCCAATCATTGATACAATCAAAGGGGATAAAAGGAAGAGATTTGTATGGTCTAATGAGGCAGAAAAAGGCTTTCAATATCTAAATCAAAGAATAGCACAACAACACACCTTAGCATTGCATGATTTTAACAAGGTGTCCACAATTGAATGTGATGCAAGTGGGCATGCATTTGGAGCATTAGTGAGTCAAGAGGGCAGACCTATTGCATTTTTCAGTGAGAATCTCAATGAGGAAAAGAAGAAGTATTGTTCTTATGACTTGGAATTGTATGACATGGTCGAATCATTGAAAAAGTGGAGACACTATCTCCATCCTAAAGAGTTTATTGTTTTTACTGACAATCATGCTTTGCAGTTCTTAAACATCCAATACAAACTCAACCACATGTATGTGAAGTGGGTGGAGTACCTACAAAGCTACACTTTCACCATAAAACACAAAAAAGGGTAGACAAACAAGGTGTTGGGTGATTTGAGTAGAAGACAATTGTTGGTTCAAGAAATTCAACTCCAAAGTGTAGGTATTGATTCTTTAAAAGGTATGTATGAGGGAGATGATGATTTCAAAGATATCTATGCTTCTTGCATTCAATTTAATGGTACATTTCATGAAGACAATTTTTATTTCTTGATTCAAGAAGGATTATTGTTTAAGGGTGCTCAGTTGTGTATTCCCAAATGCTCTATGAGGACTAATTTGATTAAAGAGAAGCATTATGGAAGCTTAGGGGGTCATTTTGGTGTGGATAAAACCTTGGAACAGGTAAGGAGGTATTACTATTAGCCCAAGAGGCAAAGTGATATCTGAAAATTTGTTGAACAGTGTGGAGTTTGTCAAAAATCCAAGGGTTCTAGTACAAATGCAGGTCTTTACTAACCATTTCCAATTCCAAATAGGCCATGGGTATCCATCAACATGGATTTTTTGTTGGGGTTTCCCAAAACTCAAAGGGGATTTGATAGTGTGTATTTTGTTGTAGACCAATTTAGCAAAATGGAAAACTTCATACCATGTAAGTGCACAAATGATGCCTCATACATTGTAGGGTTGTTTTTCAAGGAGGTGGTTAGGATCCATGGATTACCATTGACCATTGTTTCTGATAGGGACAATAAGTTTGTGGGTCACTTTTGGAGAACCCTTTGGAAGAATTTGGGAACAAACTTGACCTTTAGCTCTACCTATCATCCAAAAATAGATGGGAAGATTGAATTTGTCAATAGGAGCCTTGGAAATCTTCTTAGATTCTTGACAAAGGAACACTCATAATAGTGGGATCCAATCCTTACCCAAGTTGAGTTTGCATATAATGACTATGTTAATAGAAGTTTTGGGAAAATCCCATTTGAAATTGTATATGGATTGCATCCAAGGGGGGTTTTTGAGCTTAGATATTTGAGTGGTATGGAGAGGAGTGCTAAAGGAGAAGATTTTGTAGTGGAAATGAAAGATATACATCAGCACGTTAGGGAAAACCTTCAAAAGAGTGTGGATATGTATAAGCAATATGAAAAATTGAAAAGAAGAGAGGTTTAGTTCAAAGTGGGGGACATATTATTAGCTCATTTGAGGAAAGAAAGGATACTAAAAGGGAATATTCAAAGCTACAGATGAAGAAGATTGGGTCATGTAGGGTGGTCCAAAAATTTGGAGCAAACGCTTAGTAGATAGAACTCCCTCCTGGAGTGGCTATCTCTCCAATTTTCAATTTTTCTGACCTATATCCTTCTAAAGGATATGTGATTGTAGGTACAGGTGTAGGTACATTAGGAGATCCAGATGAAGATTGGGTTAAGGTCTTACTACCAAGTCATCCATTGAAGCTTGAATACATCTTGGACACAAAGGAAGCTAAAAGAACAAGATACAAGGTGTATAATGAGTACCTTGTGAAGTGGCAAGGCCTTCCAATGGAGGATGGCACTTGGATGAGAAAGGAAGACATCAAGAAACATGGTACCATAGTGCAAGATATGATCTCAAGTGTAACTTAAGATTTTGTTCTCCCCAGGTGTATGGTGTAGGGGCACCTAGCTTTCATAATGTAAATAAGGATCAAATGTGATTTTTTGATGGTGTTGAGTCATTTTTTATGGAATAAGTTCTATTTAGACCATGTCTAATGTTTTTAGTCATATGGGGTCAGTTTTAGATAAAGTTGTCAAGATTTTGCAAATGCTACAAAAGTTGCAATGCAACTTTGCATTTTTGGCTTGCATTGGAAGTTGAATGGTCAAGTTGTTTGAAAAGTAGTTTGAACCATTGGTTTTGGCTAGAAAACATTTAAATATTCCTTGGTATGTTTGAGGCATCCTTATGGAGTTGTCATTGGTGATCAAAAAATAAGAAATCTTTATTTTACTATGTTTTTCATTGTTTTATTGCTACTATAGAAAATTTGTATGGCCCGTACAGTCTAGGAATGACGTAAAATAGATTTGAATTAGTGTTGAGTCTTCTAACATTTCTAGTTGATTTCATTCACTTTCATCAAGTTTGAAGAGAGTTAGAAGGTTTTTATTGAAAACAGTCAGGAAAACCTTAGTTAAGAGGGTTTGAGTGAAAAAATGGAATATTGAACCATTCCACCAGTGAAAAATTCTGCAAAATAAGTGGAATGGCATTATTTAGGTTTTTCTTCATGTTGGTAGGGTTTGTAGATGCAAATATTGTAGGTAGAGCAGAGTTTGATCGGCCCTAGCCTAATATATCTATGTATTAGGCTTAAGAGTGTAGGTTAGACATAGGGTTTTGATGATAGATGAATTTGTGAATGTTCCAGTTGATAAAAGTTGTAGTTTCAAACCCCATGTGACTTGAGGATAGCCTTGGAATGAAGTTTGATATATTTGAGGAAATATTTCACATAGTTGCTTTGGAAAACGTGGCTAATTTGACCTAGTTGCAGCGTAGCAGTCAATTTTAGAGGGTGTTGTTACAAAAAAAACCTATTTACAAATTTGATATGTTACAAAAGAGCATAAAGGGTGTCTATAATGGTAATTCAATTGTGGGTTTGAAGTCTTCTTTGTAAGATATGGTCAAAAATAATTGTTTGGAGTGTTACAAGGGAGTTTGAAGGATTTGTGAGAAAAGGACCAAGTTAGGGTTTCCAAATTGAAAGTTTTATTCAAATTGTGATTGAATTGAAAACCTCCACCCTACTCTACATCATACATTCAAGAATTTTTGGATGTCTACATTTTCCCCTCTTTGACACAATGTACTCATTATGTTGTTTCAAAGACAACTGTTGCTAAAAAAAATAAAAAAAATTGATGCCCCATTGTGCCCTAGTGGATGAAAAAAGGATGGTAGGATGCTAGAGTGCCCCCTCAGGAGGTAAACTAGGAATTTTTTTTTTTTAGGTTGATCTCACGACAAGACTTCAAGATTGGTTCTAGGACAAAAAAATTAGGCCCTATGGGTCCTAAAAATGATCAAGATCCTTAACCAAGTTTGAAAAAGGAGTTAATAGGTTGGTTGAGGTCGAACCCCTAGGTTTTGGGGGTCATATATATGTATTTTGGTTTAAATTATCCTCATTTGCACACTTTGAGTTATAGTTTTCTAGAGCTCTGAGCCTTCAATTTTCATAGACACCTTCTTAAGATGGCTCTTGTTCCCCATGCCACACAACACACATACCAAGTATGATAGTTCTAGAAGATAGTAGGAGCATACCCCCCAGTACATACTAAGTTGTTTCACTTTTGCACATAGTTTTAGGTGTTCAAATTTATAGCTAAAAGTAGGGAAGCAATCATGTTGATCCATGGATCAGCACCTTTGTAACCCAATGTGTCAAAATGGCACTTTTGTCATAGCGTAGCACATTTGGATTACCATAGCGCAATTGGGATACCTTATCATGTTTGTTTGTGTGTAAAGAGACACATTTGAAAATGTGTTCATGACTATTTTGGGGAAATGGTGTATTTGAAAATGTGACCACATTTGATTGTTATGCATTGACCTATTTGGATAAAATGACATGTTTGTTTGTTTGCTTAGCATATAGGTTTTTTATCAAAAAATTGACAAATTGATGTCATGAGAGCTATGCTTGTAGGTGGTACTACAGCTAATTTACTCCAAGGAGCAAAGACCTCAAATTTTGGAGTGCATGGACCTCTTGTGTGAGAAAGAGATTAACTTCTTATCATTGATCAAGTTCTACTATATCAAGTATATGCCTAAGATTCAGGTGCATAGAGCTATGATGATAGTGCTCATGGAGCAATGGCATTCAAAGATCGTGACATTCCAACTACCTACAAGAGAGTGTACTATCACTTTAGAGGATGTTTGGCACATCATGAGGGCCCCCATTAAGGGTGTTCGGGTGGTTTATGACATGGACAGAGGTGCATAGTCCCTAGAGAGACTTCTTGGAGATGACAATCTTGAGATTGAGGATGTCCAGATTGACTTACGATCTTATATTAGTGCAGTAGATGACATCATATTGGTTCTAGTAGGATTGATCATGGGTTAGAACATTCCTAACTGATGGTATAGAGGTTGCTTGGTTGGATAGGGATTTTTGATTGAGGACATGATCAAGGAGGGGATTACTTTCACCTGGGGACATTGCATCCTTGTGTATTTGTATCATGACATGCACTAGGTAGCATATAGAGAAACTACTAGCTTATTTTCAAGAGTGAAACTACTCCACATTTTGGCATGGGAGCACATGGTAGTTACTCGACCCATTGGAGAGTTTGAGAGAGAGTTTTGGGATCCTTTTGTTTATCAATATGCACCAATGCTAACACACCGATGACTAGGAGATTTAGATTTTTGGAGAGGTGTGTTCAATGACTTGGATTGGTTTATTTAGATTCCATGGCTATTGTGCAAGGTTTGGAAAAAAGATAATTTTCATATTTCATACATATGCTAGACATAATGGTTGAGTAGGTGCACTCTCCACATCTTGGAGATGTATTTGCTAGATAGGGTGCATAGGTAGTTCAGAGAGAGACATTATGTGTCATCCAATGATTACCACACATTATTTTCTCACATAGTGTGGGAGATCCCTAAGGGGGATGGGATGGTAGTCCCATGGGTTGCATTGATCAAGTTTGGACATATGTCTCCCTTGGCATGGGAATGAGCAGGTGATCTAGAGGATGTAGGGGTTAAGTAGGATTATGATGTGTAGAGGGTACATGGAAAACCCTTAGGATTTACACATCCAAATGTTGTAGCTAGTTCCATGGTTGTGCACATGAGGAGAGAGGTAGAGTTTGGGCATGAGTGATGCCAGCAACAAAGAGTGGAGATTGAGGCTCAAAGGGGAGATCAGCAGCAACAAGCTACACAACAGGATGTACCCCATCAAGATATACCACATAAGGTGTATAATAGCCTCAGGATGTACCAAAAGTAGCCCAACAACAATAGGAGGATAGGGGTTGTGCGGACTAGGATGTTTGATTAGCTCTTGCATTATCAAAGAGAGACTAGGTTCGCAGAGAGCAGGATGGTCTACTCGCTCAACTCATTTAGAAGACAATGGAGAGGAATCAACCCCTCATAAAGAGAGATCAGTAAATGGTAGAGAGAGACCAGTGGACTACTGAGAGAGACTTTGAGATCGCTCATTGATAGCAGAAGGAGGCACAAGTTGCTCAACTTATAACTAAGAGAGTTATAGAGTGGGCTCGGAGGACTTAGTTAGAGATTGGATAGGGTAGTATGATCAACATGGCACAAAACATGTAGGAAATGAGATCATTTATTTAGGAGGCCACAAAATACCATACCCTATATTAGGCAGTCATCCCTTAAGAGAATAGACAACCCAAGTTTTCTACTAGGAGCAGTACTGTAGGTATATCCAAGAGATATGATGGTGGATCTATCGATAGGCCCTCACAACAAATATAGGGATAGTAATAGCCATAGAGGTCCTAGGGACAAATTTACCAACAATGGTAGGTTATGGGCCCAACACCTCGTCAGCCTTCTCCTGATAGAGAGGATCAAGGGAGCTCTGGGTAGCTTGATGTACAAAGATTTTGATGTAGACATATTGTGATGTATATACATTCATTGGATTTTGAGAGCCTCATGCACATGTATATTTTTTTGATGTATAGATTGTATCACACACTCGATGAGATGGTGATGTATCATGACATTCATTTTTGATTATATATGAGATGAGATGATATTTTTTGATGCGGCTATGAGATGCGTATGATTTTTTTATGATGTCATGCATGTGTGTTTATGATATGGTGATGGTGATATTATGATGTGGTGATGTTCATTTATGATATGATGATGCATGATTATGATATGATGATGATACTAATGATCTGTTGATGCAAGATGTATGATATGATATCATGATATGTGAATATGATTATTTTTTATATTTCTTTGTTATTTTTATGTTATGCATGATTATGGATGTATGATTCAAATGATATATGATATGGTGTATGATTGGTGGATGCATAGGTAATTATATTATGGATGTAGGATACATATGGTATCAATGTTGTTATGGATGTAGGATGCATGTGATATTGATGATATTATGGATGCAGGATATGATTGATATTTTTTTGGTGTATTTCATGATACTTGGATAGAAATATTAGTAGCATGGATGGATGGATAAGTAGATATTTTGATAGAAGAATAAATGATTTTGATCTAATTTGTTGAAAATCTATTTATTATGATTGTGGATATGGACAATGATTGATGATGTTGAAATTTTGATGAGTATTCTTTTGCTTTTGGGTATACTAAGTAATTTCATCATAGCAATACTTATTAATATAGAAAATAGACACAATGAACCAAGGCATGAAGCACTAGGGTGGATTTGTATCTATTGTATGGACTTTGACTTTGCAAACAAGAGGAGTATTCCTGCTCATACCAAACATACATAAACAATGTTATGAGTATATGGATTAGAAGCTCATAGCTTGTTATACCAATGCCTAGAGAGGTATGAAGAACCTAACATGCAAGGGTAATTTTATGTTGTTTGAGACAACTTCCACACACACAAGGCAATTATTTTCCATGGTCATATTACAAGAATATCCAACAAACAAGGAATATGAAAGAAATAAATGTGCCCCATTCCTTTCTCTCTAAGTCATGTTTTAGACATCCTTGAGAGATCATCGAAATAGGACAATAAGATAAATCAAAAGAAAAGACCAAAATAGATGAAGAAAGCTGTCATATCACTTGCCCAAGATTTTTTTTTAGAGATGTTATTCAATGATGATGCTTATTGTAGGAATGATATATCCCTTAAGGCATATGTTGGATGTTGATGTTAATGATGATGGTAGGCAATTGATATGCAGGCATTCTTTTTTCTGATAATGATCAAGTCTTCATGATTTTTTTACATGAATGTTCTAAATTTTGACAATTGCTATGTTTGTTTTGATTACTTTGTCAAAGGTGAGGGTGACAATAATTTTATTATGGATGGGTGGTGATGGTGATGGTTTTTAAAAAAAAAAAATTATTATTTTTGTGCTTCTAAAAGTTATTTGAGGCTATTTTGGGGAATTTTTGAAGTTTTGAGTTTGTTTTTGGTATTTCTAGAATATTTGGATGTTTTTGTTTTAGAATATTTGGATTTTTTTAATATTTTTCAAGATATGATGTTTTTATATATTCAAGATATTTGGATGTTTTTGGAATTTCATGATATTTGTATATTTTTTTTATTTTTTGAGGATATTTGGATTTTTTAAGAATTTTTTGCATTTTTGAGATATAGCGAGACTTGAGAGGGGAACAAGAATCCAATATGACTACCAAGCTTAGAAGAATGCTCCTATTTAGGCATAGGATTACATTATTATGGATAGGTACAATGATATGAATGAATGATAATGATGGTGTGGTGAAGGTTAAACACTTAACAAGTGATCAATCCATGGTTGGATGCATATTTTATTGTGGAGTGGATGAATGGATAGGTGAAAAGGTCTTGATATGTGATGGATGGAAATGATGGGTGGAAAAGATATTTTGATAGATGATGAGGTGGAGCTTATTCATACATGGCACATGTTTAAGTCATGTTTTTACCATGATACCTTTCCTAGAAGCACCACTGAAGTGGTTTCACTTATAGGTAGATTTATTTCTCTTTACTATTGTGCTAATTTTTCTTTTTACTTTTTATAAAAAAATAAAATTACTAATATATTTTGATAGGCTAGGTGTATAGCTTCTTGGGATGGTTGCTTTTGATGGGATTTCTTACAGGTTCTCCTTCAAGGGTAGCCAACTGATATTCCCTTGAGCCATAGCTTGCAATGATCACAAAGGGTCCCAGCCAATTCAGCTCAAACTTTCCTTTACCCTCTTAGTTAAGTTGATTCTTTTGATTTTCTTTTAGTACTAAGTCACCCAATTGGAAGCTCTTGTTCTTTATTTTCTTATTATAGCTATGTCAAAGATGGTTCTAATATGCTTAATGGTGATTGAGAGTGCTCAAACATCTTTCATCTAACAATTCAAGCTCTTGTAGTCTGGATACTTGATACTCTTCATTGTCAACAAGGTTTTGCAAAGCTACCCCTAAAGAAGGAATTTTAACCTCAATAGGAAAGATGGATTCAATACCATAGACTAGGGAGAATGGAGTAGCACTAGTGGGCATTCAGATGCTTGTTCAATAGGTCCACAAAGCTGGATTTAGTTGAAGGTGTCAGTCACGACTGGAATCATTAACTATATTTTTTAGTATCTTGAGGATGGTTTTATTGGATGCTTCCGCCTAACAATTTACCTAGGGGTAGTAAGGGGTGGAAAAGGGGTGATGGATATGGAACTTAGCTCAAAGGTCTCAAACATCTTGATTTTTGAAAGGTGTTCCATTGTTAGTGATTATGGTTTGAGGTATACCATATCGAAAAATCAAATAATTTAGAATGAACTTAGCTATTTGTTTTCTTGTGATGTAGGTTAATGGTATGGCTTCTATTCACTTCATGAAGTACTCGATGGTGGTAATAATGAATTTACGGTCATTAGATGATATGGAAGATATCATGCTTATGAGGTTGATTCCCCATTGTGGAAAGGGCCATGATGTAGTGGTTGGATGTAATTATTATGTTTGGGGATGAATAAGGTCATTATGATTTTGGAATCAAAGAAATTTCTTAGAAAATTGATTAGCTTCATGTTCCATCATAGGCCAGTAGTATTCGGTCCTTAGTAGCCTCTTGACTAGGTTAGGTTTGCTAGAATACACCCAAAAAAATACCTTGGTGTACATCCTATAAGTTGCTCACTACCTCTTCAAGGTTAATACATATAAGTAATGTTCCATTGAGACTTAATCAGTTTAAAGTATCACCAATGATAGTAAAATTGGAGGATCATTGGATAAATGTTTTCTTTTGAGTGCTAGTGAGGTTAGAAGGTATGATTCCATGTTGAATATAGGCATAAATGTCTTGATACCAAGGTGATTCAAGACGAACAATTTCACACATGAATTCAAATTATAGCCATGAAATGCAAGTATTAGCAACTATTCCATAAGAAATTCACATTTATGATTGTTTTGTGGCATGTTGAGAAGAGATCCAATGGTTTCCATGGCATCAAATTTTTAATTGATCCTTGGTATTTGTTCAAAGAGGATGACTGGGAAATACTGCTTGATGTTGTCTACCATCCTTTTATAAGGAAGCAATTGATCATCTTTAGTTTGGTACTCATCATTGAATTGTCTAATTACTAGTTGTGAGTCATCATAGACTTGCAATTCCTTGATTTTCCATTGAATTTCCATTCTTAGTCCTATAATCAATGTTTTGTACTCTGATATGTTATTGGTACAAGGAAAGGCTATCCTGTATGATTTGGGTATACGATCTCTTGGAGTTGTAACTATAGTGTTGTAAAATATACTCCTTTAAATTTTCACATTATGTTTGCATCCCCTTAATTAATTGGAATTAATTAAGCCTCTAATTGAAACAATTATGCATTTAAAATCCTAATTAATTTTGCTTTCTAAAAGGGGAACCTACATTAAACAATTGCAAACATCAAATTATACATCTTGGAAAATGTGTTTCCTAAGTTTATGACCTAGGACCCATTCGCCCAAGGGTGAATGGGTCCTCCTTAAGTTTAGGATCCCATTTTTAATATGTTTTTGGTGGCATTTTTATGATCCAAATTCAAATTGCAATTGTCAGCTTTTGATGTTTAATTATAAGGAAATTAGAAAATTACCTATAAATACAAGGTCTTTTTATCAAATTCAAATCCTAAGCAATCTAATATTTCAAGAGATCAATCCTAAGAGAAAAGATTATTGTCAAGAGCATTCAAGAGCAGATTTATCAGTCAATTATTGTAGCAATCAAGATCAAGATCATCATGTCAAAGTTATTTGCATTCATGCATGTTTTTGGAGCTAACATTGTGATGTAGGTTTTAGGTTTTCAAGAATTAAATCAAGTGTCAAATCAAGCATCCAATCAATCCATTTCATACAAGATCTAATATTTGGAGTGATGTGTTAGACTTCAGTCCTCCAATGGCAACCATTAAAGGGTTTGGTGAGTTGCAACAAGCTAGTGTTCATTTATCATTCTTTTCATTTATGATTTCATTTCATTTCAAGGTTTAATTATCAAACTAGGGTTTAACCAAGGAAAACCTTTATACACCAAAACAAAAAAAAATTCTTCTCTTTGTGTTTGTAGATTTATAGGTGGAGTGAAATCGGATCAAAAGTGCAAAGTTATCAAAGTTGTCACCAAAGTTGTCAAGACACAGAAACTCATCTACAAAATTTATTTTTGACCTTTTGACAATAAAAATTAGAGAAATCAGAGACTTAACTTCAACATCAGAGGATTGCAAAAATAATTTTTAGAAAAGGATACAAGAACACATTTTCCTGAACAAGACACTTTATGATGCTTTTGGAACCAAGTACATAACATCTTAAGCTTCTCAGATCTGCTAATTAATGATTGTTTTTATAGTATTATGATAGCACTTTACATTCCAAGTGGTAGATCTCAGTTATTAAATCAGTAATGCACTTTTATTCATCTCCTAAAAGTTCCTTTTAGTCATATATTGGGGTGCCTAGCTTTGGCTAAGGTGTCATACAATTTTCAAGACAAGATTTTCTAGGTTGATAGATATCATCTTATAACCCCCAAATTTTCCTATAAATTGTATTTTATTTTATTATTATGCTTTAAATATGCATTCCAAGTTTTACATTACATAATTGAGCTCATTCAGTATGTTTAATTTATCTCCCTAAAGTGCATTTCAGTCATATTTTATAGTTTTTTTTCATAAGGAAGAATAGATCACATAGTGTCCCAAAACTTGGAGTTGACTCACCTTAAGGGTTGTATGTCAATTATAATCTCTTTTAGCACTGTACTTCTTCCTAATAAAATAGGAAAAGGTGGGTTTTTTATTAGGTGGACACCCCTTTTTGTGATTTTTGGCATAGGTCCCTCATTTCTAGGTCTGCCCATCTCACCTAACATATCCCACTTTCATATTTTTCATTTTGCTGAACTTGAGTTTGTACATCTTAAATTCTAAATTGGAGAAATTCAAAACCCTAGATCTAGGTTTACAATAGTGTGATTTGCATTGCATTTAGGGTTTTGTTTTGCATGTTTGCATCATTCAAGTTCATTAAAAAAATCAAAAAAAAATTATTCATTTTGCATAGATATTGCATTGTGGAGTATCTTTCAATCATTCAAATTCAATTTTAGTTCAAAATTTCATTCCAAAACTTGTTATTATTCTCACTTTTTATCACTATTTTCACTTGTATTAAGACATTTTAAACTAGAAAAATCTGTCATAAAATTCACTGTTTGGAACCTGAAATAGAAAGTTCAAGCATTAAACCAGAAACACGAACTTGAATTTTGCCAACCCCTAATCAAGGACTCATTTTCCCTTGGGAAAACTTGTCCTTGTACAGGTGTTGTTTCAAAGTTTTGGGCATTATTTTGTCTTTGTTTGCTTCATTCTATTATGTTGTCATATCTAAGTTTCAATTTCAAAAAATTGAAAATCTTGTACTTTCTTTCATTATGTTCAATTGGTCAAATTAAGTGCATTATTTAAAATCAAAATTGGCATTAAAATGACATCATTTTTAGGTTTTTTTCATAGCATAATTAGTAAATTATCTTGTTTCAAATCTAAAAATTGTAAAACCTTTTTACACACTTGCATTGCGATTCATACTTTTGGGTGTTTATTGCATTTGAATAGTACCCTTTCTCCATTTTGGGTGCACTTAGGTTTGGTGAAACTTGTATGAGCTTCACAACTTGGTGTCCTATTACCAATAATTTAGTGACACAGTTCAAGACTCATGTCGTCCCACACTACTACATTCGTCGTGGATCTTGATATTTCCAACTCTTTCACTCATAATGTTGATACTAGTCAACCCATTATGGACCATAGCTTGGATACCACATTTCCCATGACCACTTTACCCAAAACCAATATGATTTATGTTGTCACAATGGTTGCTAATGTCCCTCAAGAAAAGATAAAAAAAATGGATGAAGCATTAGAAAAATTGCAAAATTTTGTGAGTGTTGAATACATTGTTGGTACTGTAGTTCCTGTCATAGGTAACATGAGGAAAATGCTTGTTAATGGACAAGGAATATAAATTATGTGTATCCTAGCTCCTATAATTGACAATCATGTTCCTCCAATGGCTAGTTGTGCTCAAACTTTGGGATACACTCAAAGTCAAGGTGGAAATACAATTCATCCTTCTACAACTATGGCCTCTATTCCTACATACACTCATCCAACTATTACTACAATAAGGCAACCCACTAGTAATGTCAATACAGCCTTAGGTATTTCCATTAGGAATCCCTTTAGCTTTGTGCATTCAAATCTTATATCTCCTAATCCATCTTCCATCAAAAACTTACAATTCACTTATCCTCAAAATACATATACACCTCCATCTCACAACACAACCAATGAATCCATCCTTAACCAAAATTTTCAAAAATTTTCATCCCTTCAATAGTAAATTTTCGCATTGAGCCAAAATCAAAATAGCCAACCTTCACAATATGTCAAAAGAAACCTATTATCCTTGGATATATTGAGAGCACAAATTCCATAAGGCATATATATTCCTAGATTTGAGAAATATGGTGGTAAAGAGATCCTAGTAACCATGTTTCGGTATACACAACCTTATGTAGTGACTTCATTTTTTAAGATAAGCTCTTGTCTAAGCTTTTCCCTAGGTCTTTGAAAGATACAACCCTTGAATAGTTTTTCTCTTTATTGAATAACTCAATTAGTTCATTCAATGATCTTGTTGATGCATTTCTCAACTAATTCTAAGTGCACACTGGTCCCAATATAACCTTAGCTGATTTAATGAAGTGTAAAAAAAGGGATGATGAAAAGATCACTTATTTTATAGCATGATACCAATTACTTTACTCACAAATCAACATTAAAATTTTTGATATTGATCTTCAAATAATTTTCATTGAAAATTTACAAAATAAAATTCAATACAAACTTGGGATGATGAAATTTCCTTCCTTTACATATTTGTGCACAACTCTTCATGGATATCATAATTTAGTTAGTTGTCATGAAGCAAAAACACCTTCTAACCACCCTAAGAAATCTGAATTTGTGCCACATAACAATTCCAACCATTCAAGAAACAAAATAAAATATTTTTATAGATAAATCCACCCCAAAAAATTCAATGTATTGAGTCTCAAGTGGTCGCCATAAAAACAACAAATCCATATCAATTCAGACAACATAATACACAATTCACCCTATTACTTGATACCCTTTATTCTAAAATTTTACAGCTTTTGGGTGAGAACCTAATTACCTTACCTCCCATTAGAGCCCTTGATACCCCTAAGCCTTTACCTCCAAACTATAATGCCAATTCCTTTTTCCATTTTCACCGACAAAATGGACATGATATGGAACATTGTATGAATCTTAAACATAGTGTAAGGCCTCATTGATTCTAATCACATCGAGATTGGTGGTGTTAATGATTAAGGAAAATAAGTCTTGTTGCCCCCCCGAACCAAAATTTACAAATTTAATTACTAATCTCATGCCAAATCATAAAATTTCTTTTGTGAAAGCTAAAGATGCCAAGAATGATGTGATGAATGTTGACATGGCTGATGATACCATGAGTGATGGATATGATACTCTAGTCAACTTCATTGATGTTTAACCTCGTAAGGTCCAAACCAAAATTTCTTTTGACATTGCTTTCACACAAAATGACATAATAAAACACACACCCAATGGTTCTCTTTACATCATTGGAAGAATTAATGACAAGCCTACCAATGGGATACTAATTTATCTCGTGCTTGTAGAGAATGTGATCACCAAGGAATTCTTATGTGTGCGTGAACTTTATCAAGATTCTCATGAATAACTGAAATCATGGATCAAAACACATAATGGTTTTGCTTTCCCTATGATAGGTTTGATCATTTTCCCCTTAAAACTTGGACCAAAACAATTGAATGTATCACTCTCGATCATCCTTTCATCAGACCAATTTCCTATGAAGCTTGGTTATCCATGGCTATTCTCTATGGATTTCATCCCGTTGGTGGTACATAAATGCTTAAAATTTCCATTTGGCAATGAAATCTTAATTATACATGACAATGGCTTTAATCTTGTGTCTTCACATGGGAATTTATCATTGGATTTATTTTGGCCCAAACCTATGGAACCTATTAAGCCTCATGAGGACTTATTTTTCAAATCTTATCAAAATTTCAAGGTAAAGCACTTAGTAGAATTATCCCTTAGCAACATGCCTCAACCCATGATTGAGCCTCCTACAATTAATGAAACCATGATTGAACGAAAATACCTTCCAAGTAACCATGAACAATACATGAAACATCATCCACCTATTTCCTATAAGAGACCAAGAGATTGCCATAAAAGTTTCATCAAACAAAGCTAAAGAGAAAGTGGTTGAACAACCTTCCATGGTTCCTTTTGTTCCTCCCTTGCAGGAAGAAAAGAAACCAATGGTTAATAAACCCGCTCCTACACAATCACAACTTGAAAATCATGCAAGAAGAAATAGAAATGCTAAAGATAATAGGTGTAGATGGCATGTTATTGCTCGCCAGTTAGAAGAGAAGAACAAAACAAAAAATCAAGATCAAATGCCAATTCAGAAAAATCTTGATGATTCTCCACCTTTGCCACAACAACATGAAACTTCAATAGAAATCATCATTAGGTCTCCTGTTATGATTAAATTGGATGATGATGATGAGATTTCTAAATTGATGAGGAAGTGCATAATGAGCTAAATTTAGTTTTTTCCTCTTCCATGAGCCTAGATGATAACAATTGTGATGATCTGATGCAGGAGCATCTATGGTCTTGTGCAATCTTGCATCACCAAAAATATTGCTCTTTTGGTTTTTGTTTATTTTCGATAAGGGCTTAGGGGCTAGGAGAATAATATTTTAATTTTCTACAATGTAGATTCCCTTGGTGTGGAATTGTAAATGTAAATCACATGGGAAATAAGTCTTGGTAAAATAGTGAAAGCATCTTGGAGGGGAATGCTCCTTTTGGTGTCCAATTTTGGAGAAGGTCAAAAAGTATTGTATGCATGTATATGTGTCATAAAATGTCATAATATGGGCTGCAAAGGAATCTTGCATGTATTTGCATGTTGGCCACAAGCTTTGCATGTTGTTGCATGTCTGAAGTCGTATCTATGAGACCCAATCTTAGTAAAATGGGTATAACTTTTTCATACAGTAACAAAATTAAGAATTTCAAAATGATTCGGAAAGCTAGAAAGAAGGTACACCAAACCCAGAAATGGTTTGAGGAAATTCTGAAAAATGATAGATCGTTGATAGGTAGAAATTGATGGGTTTTCTTGGTGGTTTAGTGGAGGTTTTTTTGATAAACCAATGGTGGTTTCTTCTCACACAACTTCTATATATTGATGCTTCTCATTTGGGGAAGGGGGTTTTGGAGAAGAAGATTTTTGCATACTTAGATGCTATTGGAATGAAGCTAGAAATGTTGAGTTGCAGATTTTTGTATGTGTAAAGCCCATGATGTATGGGAGCATATGAGCTCCATGATTATGTAATTCATTTTCAGATTTGAAATCAAGATATGTTGCATTTTTCTTTTCCATATTTGTTGTTAAAGTTTATTTGCAGCATTCTTGCATAGTGGTGAATGTGTGTGGTTTTAGATTTGAAAGGGGAGAGTTTTCCCTACTTCATCAGTGGTATCAGAGCCAGAAGGTCTTGAGTGTGTAACAAATCGCCGAAGAGAGGTAGTTGCACCAGGATTGAGCTTGTGGGTATTGGAGGAAATCTATGCAAGAGGAGCCCATCATGGTAGAGGAAGAGGAAGAGGAGATAATTTTGTAAGGCATGATGATTTTAGAGCTTTGAGTAGACAAGTTGAGGCTCTACAAGAAGAAATAAGGAGAGGATTTGCAAAAAATAGAGACCCAAGAAGTGAAGATGAAGATGAAGATGAAAGTACAGAGAATGCAAGTTTAGATACTGAACAAAGAGAAGAAATTGCAGCAGTTGCAAATGACCCACTGTTGAAAGCTTTAAAAAAAATGGGAAAGAGACCAAAAATGGAGGTTCCTACATTCAATGGTAGTTTAAACCCAGAAGAACTGATAGATTGGCTAAATGAAATGGAAGAATATTTTGAATTTGAGGAGGTAGAAGACCCTGATAAAGTGAGATTTGCTAAGACAAGGTTGAAAGGGCATGCCTCCATATGGTGGAGAGAGATTCAATTAGAAAGGGGAAGAAGAGGAAAAGAGAAGATTACCAAATGGGATAAAATGGTAGACAAATTAAAAAGATAGTTTATTTCAGTTGATTATGAGTTAGATTTGCTTAAAAGAATGCAAGGTTTGAAACAAGGCAGCAAAAGTGTTAAAGAGTATATAGAAGAATTTCATAAAATCCTCATAAGAACTGGACATTCAGAAGTAACCAAGGAAAAAAATGTAAGGTACATGAATGGGCTGCGGTCAAGCATTCAAGAAGAAATGGCATTGATTAGAGTTGTGACAATGGAAGATGCCTATAAAATGGCATTGAAGATAGAGGAAAGGTTGAACAAGAGATTTGAAAACAAACAAAGAGGAAAAATTCATGAAGGTAAGGTTGAGAGAAGAGCATATGAAGAAGATGATGATCAGAAAAATCAGAAAAATGGAGGCCGAGGCAGTAGTAAACAACATAGGAATGAAGAATTTTATGAGTCAAGAGATCAAAATCAAAGAGGTAGAGGAAGATCGGGTAGAGGTTTTGGAAGAGAAACCTTTCAAGGAACTTGTTTTAAGTGTGGGGAAGAGGGTCATAGAGCATATGAATGTCCTCATGAAGAGGAAAGACCAAGAAGAAGGACTGAAAATCAGAATAGGGCAGTAAATGTGAATAGAGAAGATGCAGGATCATCGCATTCTGAAGAAGCAGAAGATGGTGAAACTTTAATGGCTAGGAGAACAATATTAAATGAAGATGATAAATCCATTCAAAGGAGAAGTTTGTTTAGGACAAGATGAAAGTGTGAAGAAAAGGTATGTAATGTCATTATTGATAGTGGAAGCAAGAGAATCTTGTGTCTAATGAAATGGTAAGAAAACTGCATCTAGAAAAGAAGAAGCACCCAAATCCATATTGGATAGCATGGGTACAAGATGACAAGAAGCTTTTGATCAGCGAACAATGTGAGGTAAAATTTAAGATAGGAGGCTATTATGATGAAGTTTTATGTGATATTCTCCCAATGGATGCTTGTCATATTCTTCTAAGAAGACCTTGGCAATTTGACAGGAAGGCAATGCACGATAGATATGGCAACACGTACACATTGACAAAGGATGGAGTGAAACACAAATTGAAGCCATTAAAAGAAGAAATGGGTAAGGTTTGTAGCAATTCAAGGTCTTGTTTGGTTGATGAAATTAGAATTTTAGATGGTTTGAAGCAAGAATATGTTAGTTTTGTTGACACTAATCATCAAGAAGATGAGAAAGGTGAATTGTTGGCTCATATTGAAGAAGAGATCTCAAGTGGAATGAAGAGAGCAACATATGATAAGGTAAAATCTGATTTTATTGTTTCCTTTGATGAGGAAGAGAGTGAAGGAGTAGATAAGTTTGTTACAACAATAAAGATAGCATCCAAGAGAGGTAAATCGAAAGCTTTGATGGAGAAAGAAGAGGTAAACCTTGATCTTTGTAAAAGTTTTGTTGAAGCTGAATTGTTTACAGATGACAATATTAGTATAAAGAAGAATATTGCAGAAAATACCCCATTGGAAGATGAAGAGGTGAATGAGAAATGGTTTGATGATCTCTTGCTTGATACAGAGATTGTTATGGATGGAGATATTAAAGGTGATAGTTTTATGCAGGATATGAAAGATACAAGTCCCTTGATTAATAGAGTTGATTACTTGTTAGGAAATGAAGAAATTGAGTCTTTTGATTGTTGTACTAATGTTGTTTTGAGTGAAAGAAATTAGATTGCAGTGATGATACATTTTTCAGCGGGCATTGAAATAGTGAATTTTCATAATGGAGACAAGGTGGGAGGAGAAAAAAAGGTTATAACATTGATAGAGGTAAAAGGAAACATCTGTTTTGCTAAAGGAGAAGGATGGAGAATGAAAGATGATAGAATTGTGAAAGTACAGAGAATTATGAATAAGAAATTCTCAATGGACAAAGTAGAGAGGTGGATCCAGGACAAACATAGAGTCTACAAATGTTTCAAAGTTTGATTCTTGGGAAACATTTCAATTTACCATGGGTGTCTGATGCAGGAGCATCTATGGCCTTGTGCAATCTTGCATCACCAAAAATATTGCTTTTTTGGTTTTTGTTTATTTTCGATAAGAGCTTAGGGGTTAGGAGAATAATATTTTAATTTTCTACAATGTAGATTCCCTTGGTGTGAAATTGTAAATGTAAATCACATGGGAAATAAGTCTTGGTAAAATAGTGAAAGCATCTTGGAGGGGAATGCTCCTTTTGGTGTCCAATTTTGGAGAAGGTCAAAAAGTCTTGTATGCATGTATATGTGTTATAAAATATGCTGCAAAGGAATCTTGCATGTATTTGCATGTTGGCCACAAGCTTTGCATGTTGCATGTCTGAAGTCGTGTCTATGAGACCCAATCTTAGTAAAATGGGTATAAATTTTCCATACAGTAACAAAATTAAGAATTTCAAAATGATTCGAAAAGCTGGAAAGAAGGTGCACCAAACCCAGAAATGGTTTGAGGAAATTCTGACAAATGATAGATCATTGATAGGTAGAAAGTGACAGGTTTTCTTGGTGGTTTAGTGGAGGTTGTTTTGAGAAACCAATGGTGGTTTCTTCTCACACAACTATATATTGATGCTTCTCATTTGGGGAAGGGGGCTTTGGAGAAAAAGATTTTTGCATACTTAGATGCTGTTGGAATGAAGCTAGAAATGCTGAGTTGCAGATTTTTGTATGTGTAAAGCCCATGATGTATGGGAACATATGAGCTCCATGATTATGTAATTCATTTTCAGATTTGAAATCAAGATATGTTGCATTTTTCTTTTCCATATTTGTTGTTAAAGTTTATTTGCAGCATTCTTGCATAGTGGTGAATGTGTGTGTGGTTTTAGATTTGAAAGGGGAGAGTTTTCCCTACTTCATCATGATCCTCCTAATAAGAGTGACTCACCCCGTGTTGAACTTGGTGATGCTCCTAGTATAGCACTTGTCATTGTCCCTTTGGCTAGTTTTCCGCCTTTCACATATGATGAACAATATTGGGATGCAGATGACCTACTATAGTTTGACTCACATGTGTCATACTAGTCTTTTCTTTATCTTCTTTGAATGTTCTTTATGATTGCATGTGTGTAATGTGATCCCTTGTATTGTACTAATTGGCATGTTTTTATATGTTTGTGAGCCTACTTTGGATGACCCTTGTCACTCTGTTGGTGCTAGGATACAATGGAAGTAAACCTGCCTTGAAATTATTCTATTTGTATCTTCATTCTTCTATCTATCATAAACCTTTACCTTTTCTCTTGTCTTGTGTTTTCCTTTTGGGGATGACACAAGGCATTGAGACATTTAGGTCTCTTCCATGCTAAACCAATTTATTTTTTTATTTTTTTTCGCTCATTATGTACATCATTCTTCCTTTTTGCTTGTTGTTCCATGAGTCATTTGGGGAATTATGATAATTTCAAGCTTGATTATATCACTGTAGCAAAGACATAACCCTAACCCCAAATCCATGGATCTCTTATGTGTTATCTTAGGATTTCATATGGGGGAAACCTTCCTTTCCATGACATAGCTCTATTTTGGAAACATATGTTTTACATAGGGCTTTCTAAATAAAGCTCCCATGTATTAGTATTTATTGTATTCTACTTCATTTATGGTGTCTAGCAATTTTTTAAAATGGGGGCATACGCATCCCTGCTCTTTTTTTTTTTGAATTGTGTTCTTATTACTTTATGTGATGTGTTTTCTTAGTGGTGACATTGGGTTTGATGTCCTTCAAGAGCATGAATTTTCATAGCATATGACATTCCTCTTTGTGGTAATGATATTGCTTTCATTCCTTAAGGTGTGAATATTTTATCCACGACTAGGTCTCTCTTGGTGACATTAAGCACGATGTTCCCTAAGGTGATACCTTTTCATGAACTAAGAAAAACCCCTTTGACTATCCTATATCCTATTGCATTATCATGGCCACCAAGCATAGCTTTCCAGTGGAGCTTTTTTTGTTTTTCATAAGTGTCTAGCATAATGCAACTTGCTACACTTGTGGAACCTTTTTGTGTGGAACCTTATCAAATTTATTAGAGAGTATTAACTTTTGGTATGGTTGACCTATGGGTTCCTATAGACCTGGCATGAATTTACCATCATCTACCTTTTTGGGGCTCACCTAGTGGACAATGGTTTCACTAGCCCTCATGAATAATTTTGTTTGCATAGTGGACAATAGGTTTTCACTTGTGAACATTTTTTTATGGATAACAATGCAACCACAACTAGTCCATCTCTTTATTTTCTTTTCACATTAATTTTTACATTACATGATTGTGCATCTTGTGTTGCTACTACAAGAATGTGTCCCTTGTACTTATGTTGGTTTGCTATGGGATCTTGATCTTGGGGGCTTGTGCAACCTCCTTTATCTTTTTCATCCTATCTCATAAACATTTGTGCACTTGGACCTCTCTTGACTTATTTTTCTACTTTAGTGTGAGTTTGAGCATAAGTTCATCCTCTCACTAAATTTGGGGAAAAATATAGTGTTAGAAAATGTACTCCTTTACATTTTCACATTATGTTTGCATCCCTTTAATCAATTTCACTTAATTAAGCCTCTAATTGACCCAATTATGCATTTAAAATCCTAATTAGTTTCATTTTCCAAAAGGGGAACCTACATTAAACAATTGCAAACATCAAATTACACATCTTGGAAAATGTTTCCTAGGTTTAGGGCTTAAGACACATTCACCCAAGGGAAAATAGGTCCTCCTTAAGTTTAGGATCCCATTTTTAATATATTTTTGGCAGAATTTTTATGATCTAAATTCAAATTGCAATTTTTGACTTATTATGTTTAATTGTTAGGAAATTAGAAAATTACCTATAAATAAAAGGTCTTTTTATCAAATTCAAATATTAAGAAATTTAAGATTTCAAGAGATCAATCCTAAGAGAAAATATTATTGGAAAGAGCATTCAAGAGCATATTTTTTTGAATGTGCAAAAAAACTGAGAGGGGGGGTGAATCAGCTGTACCTTAAAACTTCAAAACCCTCACAAACATTCAAATCCACATTAATCTAATTAACCATTAATCTGTTATAATGATTTATCATGAAAGAAAATAACATAAATAGAACCAAATCAACACCATACACAAAGAAACACTAGATTTACATGGAAAATACAAGAAGGGAAACACCATGGTGATGATTGACTCACAATATAAAGTAATATGAACACTGAATACAATAGGGCTCACTACCCAAAAGAAAGAAAGGCTCACTACCAAAGGCTCACTGCCAGAATAGAAAAGAAGATAGAGAAGAGTGTTACAATGAGAAAACCATTTCAATATAATGGAAGAATCCACCATAGTATCACCAACACCTTCATAATATTTCTAAAGAATTGTAGACACCTTCATCTCACTACATTCAATAATATAACACATGAAAGCTTGCACTGCACTTCTCAAGTTTGCACCCTACAACTTTGCACTTCACATCATTCGCATCTCTCACATCTATCTTATCATCCCTCAACAAATCAACTCATGTTTATACCATGTTCAACCTTAGAACACTCTCCAAGGTTTGTTATACAACTCAACCATGCAAATTCATATTAGTTTAGAACCAAAACATTCTTGCAATGGAAAGGATTGAAGGTGGACCACATACTACTATATTTGACTACAAATTTTGATGAATGTTTGATGACATATCGACAAAATATTTTTGAATTACCAATGCCATATTGTTTTAAATTTCATCACTTTAATGACCAATTTTTATTCATCGAAACCATGACCCCGCATCGTTGGTTAGCACCATGGAAAATGTTGGTGGTGTTCATCACAAAATTGACATAACTTCATCCATCTATTGATGGAAAAAAACACAAAATGTTGTAGAGCACCAATTTGAAATCGTCGAAAAAACACCAAACATTTTCCCTTATTCCGACGAGGTGGAGTTGCCATTATGACGAAAAATTTGTCGCTTGTATAGCAACCTCGTCGTACTTTTTTGTCGTTTGTCGGATTATGTTCATAGAAATTGTGACTAAATGCTACAGTTTGTTTTTAAAAAAATATTTATCTGCCACCATAGTGAAAAGTTAGCAATTGCATTTGGTTTGTTAAACATTGCCCCTGGTACAAATATTAGAGTTGCTAAGAACCTTCAAGTATGTTTCGATTGCCACACTACATCTAATTTCATCTCCAATATTGTTGCACATGGACTTCATTGTTATTGTTGTAGTGCTTTCATTCTTCCCTAATGTCAAGCATGGGTGGTTTTTTCTATAAAACAAAATATATATCACATTTAATACTAGAAAAGAGAATTCAAGTTTAATGCAAATTGTCCCATGGATTTATTTTGTTAGATCTTATTCAAAGTCCATCTCATAAATAATTTCACTTTTTAAGAGGTTAAAGGACAAGCCTTCTAATGGAAATAACAAATTTTTGAATGTTGGAGCATGTCTAAAAAGATATTGTGCTCAAATGAAAAAAATTGTATTACTGTTGGTTCAAGCATTGAGGTAGTGGTATGCTTCTACTACAACGAAAAGTTAGCAATTGCATTTGGTTTGTTAAACATGGCCCTTGATACAACTATTAGAGTTGTTAAGAACATTCAAGAATGTTATGATTACCACACTACATCTCAAAGGAGAAATTCAATACTTGGAGGGCTCAATATCATGATGCCCAAACCTCATGCACTATAGGACATTCCATTGGATCATATTTTCTGTAGAATAGGGAAAAATATTCCTCAAATGCAAGCGCATAATTCCTGGAGAGACCTAAATTTGTTGATTTCTAATGCTAATTAAATGGCTGGAATATAGCCCATAACTTAGGGAGTCAATCTCCTCAGTTTCCATGAACACTATGGGAAAAAATCAACTCTCAGCTACCATCTTCCCAAGTAGCAACTTGGCATCCAAATCATGGTCTACCTCTAAAACTATACCCTTACAAGAAAACTCCTTGAACAATAAGAGTTAATCTTACTATGCCAAGTGTCCTTCAAATGTTTCCTATTCATTACTTGGATCCACCACCTTAATTTCCTAAACACAAGACAAGATTAACAATTGAGATGCTTTGGCTTTGATGATAAATGATATCAATGGATAAATGAACTACCAAGGTGGAAGGTGGACCAATCTACTAAAATCTACTAGATGACACCACATGGTTCTGCAAAATCTAATTGATCATCCCTTATAATGCACTCTAACCCCACTGAATTAATGGTCTAGATCAACTTTACATCAATATTAATGGTCAAGGGAGATCTTCTCTTCAGCCCAAAGTTACTTGAACATATTTGACTTCAAAATCCATCCAAGACATGTCATATAAACTCATGTTTTTGCACTTGACTATATACCCTTTGATTCACCTTGAAGATCAACAACTTGAGAAAATCAGTAGACTACTAAAGTGTTCAATGGTATGATTTATCAAAGTACCTACATCCACCAAAGTTCATTAGATCACACCACATGGTTTCACCAAAACCATTTGATAAAACTGCTTGATATCTATAGGCTTTACTTAAACATCAATCAACATTGAAAGTGTAGATCAACTTGCCCCAAAGATTAGTGATTACGACCAATTGGTGGGTGGCTAAAGTGTTGAGTGGTTTTATTCATCAAAGTGCAAAAATTGTTGAAATCCACTAGTTCATGCCACGTGGACATATCATATATGCACCTAGCCTCCTACTTTCCATCAATGGCCACAATTTTCTCCTCTCAAGATTGACACCTTCAATAGATGGTTGAGGAGATTGGTAGCTTGATCTACTAATATGCTAAAATACACTAGATTGTGCCAAGTAGCCACAATTTCCATTGCCAAATAGGGACCTTAACACATACTTGTTGCGCCTCTATCCCAATAAGGATCATACACCTCAGCATCCCTTTGAAAAAGGCTCCATGTTGGAGATGCCCATGCTAACAATAGAGAAATTTTTGGAAAATCAATATATGGAAGGCCACAGTATGATTCCAAAGGAGAAGGAATAATATTAACAGGTCATAGTGAGCTGCAATATTATCTGTCCCTTATGAATCAATAATTACCAATTGAGAGCCAGTTTATCTCAAAATTAACAGATCATTTAAATGCAGAAATTTTCCTAGGTACAGTTCAAAATGTAAGGGAGGCATGCACATGGTTGGGATACACTTATCTTTACATTCACATGCTACGAAACCCAATTCTATATGGTCTATCTACTAATGCTTTACATAAAGACAATACCTTAGAAGAGAGAAGGGAAGACTTGGTAAGCATAGTTGTGATTTTCAATTTAGTACATAGTAATTTTACTATGGTATTGTTAGACAAGTATGACCCTTGAATTTAAGTTTAATGGTACTTGTTAGTGCTTCTGATAATTGAACTCTTAATGTTAACAAATACATTCAATTGCAACTATCTTGGACAAAAGTAATTTGGTGAAATATGATTGGAAAAGTGGATATTTCTAGGTTAATGATCTAGGACGGATAGCTAGTTATTACTACATCACTCATGGGACAATGGCTACTTATAATGAGCACTTGAAGCCAAAAATGGGTGATATTGTGCTATGCCAATTCTTTTCACTAAGTGAAGAGTTTAAATACGTGACAATAAGAGAACAAGATAATATGGAACAACAGTATTCATATTTTTTTGGTGTTTTAATTTCTAACTCTTTATCATGGGGGAACAAGATAGGAGAGAAAGGAAAAGCTATTCATAATATTACATTATTGAAACCATAAATCTATTTTTTATATTATTATATTACATTATTTAGCCTTTCATTCATTTGATCGAGCTCCTATCAGTGATGTGAGAATGCAAATTGATTAATTATTTCAATATTCACAGGTAGGTATTGTATTGTTGTGTGCTAGTGGAAGGGGTTTGTGAGATAGTATTTATCCATCTTGATGTTGCAAGTTCTGAAACATGGATGAATTTTCATACTAAATTGTAAATTCACTTTTACAAAATATTCCAAAAGTTGTAGTATAGGAAAATAATTGGAATTACAAAAAGAACAATTGTACGAGAGTAGACAAAATGTTGCTTTTGTTTTAGAAGTAGTGTTCAATACAATGCTAGCAATATAGAGAGGACCTGTAATAAGATCAATACCATAACAACAAAAGGGGGGGCATTGAAAAAAAATCACATTTGTGTTTATATCCATGTCCATGCAACTCTTATTGAAACTAGTGCATTGTTATTTATTGTTACACGTACAAGTCCTGTATTGTTATTTTTCCAAAACTTCTCAGACATCCAATCAACTATTTATATATATGCAACTCCTTTCTTGGGCCTTCCTAGATATATCCAAGATCATAAGGCTTGTGTAGATACATAAAAATGACCTAGGCCTGCAAGCTTTATTTTTACCACTTTCGTCCTAGCATAATTATGACATTTAATTATGTCCTTGGTCCACATTTGACTATTAATTAAATAATTTATAATTATTTAATTGATTTATATCTCTTTTATTCTTCATGATTATTAAATAAATAAATTATATTTATTTATTCAATACGTCACTAAGGGCCTATTATCTTCTTACAATTAAATAAATTTATTAATTTATTTAGTTACCTTTGTTCATTTATTCTTCCTGATTATTAAATAAATGAATTTCATTTATTTATTTAATATGTCACTAATTCTCATAATTAAATAAATTTATTAATTTATTTAATTATTAATCATATCCTCTAAATTAAATAATTATTTTTAATTATTTAATTGCCAAATTTAATATTTCCCTCATTTTAAATAAATGAAATTATTTAAAATGATCTCACATTCTTGACTGTCAGTTCATTTTAGTAAATAATATGAAAATCAATTATTTATTATCACACAAAATCCATATTTTGATGGTAATATTCTTCCAAAAATCAAGAATTGAGCAAATTCTTGATTTTCCAAATCTGCTTTTTAGTTCAACTCTTATCTTATTGATTTTTTGAATCTCACAAATCAAGCAATCTTTATCTTCTTGATTTTTGAAAATTTTTATCTTTTGGATTAATTATCTCATTTATTTTCGACCGCTGATTCAATCTTCTCATATGACATCTTGACCACTCATTTAATGATTTTTCCCTAACCCTAATTAGGGATTGTCACATGAAATCTAGACCTCTGATTTTAGGCTTGCACCAACTTTTAATCTTGTCCATCCATCCAAAATTGTATTTTCTATAAAATGACAATTTTGCTCACATTTTCGATGACTCGCGCTCATACTCATATACTTGCATTTTCGTTAGTGATTTTGGAATATTTAATTCTAGTCATAGACATTATACTCATTTTGTCATAGGCATTTAGATTTCATTTGGTCATTCAAATCCTTCAAAGCTTGTTTAGGACTTTGGCATAGTCTTTGTGATCAAGTTGCTCGTACGTTCAATCTAAGGGCAACAATCAACAAGTTAGAAGGTGCTACGAAGATGAATCATGGGAGCTTCAGCGATTGACTAGTATAATCATTTCTTCTTTTAGTTTTCAATGTACTTCGTAGTTCTTTGGGTTTCTATGCTTTAATATTTGATAATCTAACCTTACAGAAAATAACCCTTAGATATAGCTTGGATACAACAATATATGTAGTACATACTCATGTATTGAATAGAGTTCTCTTCCTAGTCTGTATGTTTAAGAATTTTAGGAATAATGAATAAATATAACATAGTATAAAGAATGATTTTTAGTGATGGTTGTTTTAACTTACACACCCCTTTTCACCCTCTATTCATTGTAAACTATGCATAACTTGAACATATTAAAAAAACTATAGCCCACATTGACATTGCATGCTACATTAATCCAACCATATGACAAAAGATAAGCGATCTAGCCTCTTGAATGAATGTAAGTAGATAAATTTTTGCATACTTGCAGATGGTACAAAATTTCATGGTTAAGTGGAAGCCTCCCATCAACAACAAGATCTAAATATCCATGTATATATCTCAATCAAGCCTCTAAACCCTTTAGAGCTATCAATTTTTCCACTAACCGATTATGCACAAAAGTCAAATTTTAGAGTTATGTCACTACTAAAAACAAAAGAAACAGAGTTTTGAAACAAAATCCACACACAACACAATGTAGTATTCATACAAATCCATACAAACAAACTAAACTCAGAACATTTGAATGGAAACAAATTCAAATTATGATGCGGAGCATGGATTCACTTTACTCAACTGGAGGCACATTTCACAATAATGGGTTCTTCATCTAAAACATCTATACAAGGTTCAAATAGTAAAGAGATTGATGAAAGATAGAGGAATTAAAAAGATACTTGGATGTAGTTGGATTGAAGGTCGTAAACTAGTACATGTTTTTTGTGTAGGAGACATATCACATCCACAAACATGGAAGAGCTATGCAAAGTAGGAGAAATTGGCTTGGAAAATGAAGGCATTAGGGTATAAAGAATCATTTTTTTGCCACCATAGTGAAAAGTTAGCACTTTCTTTCATCTTTTCATATTGGTTTGATGCTTCAAATGATGCATTTCTTATATTGAAAAGTGCATTACCTTATTGAGCTTCTCTTTGTTTCGAGAATAGTTTAATATTCTCTACTTAATAGGGCCAACCATGTGACAATGGAAGCTCATTTGGCCCCTACCCCCCCTCACATCACTCTCAATTCCCCATACCCGATCATATAACATTAATCATTTGTTCATCCATTAATAACATATAACATTCATTCATTCATCTTGCATTAATAAAATATAACATTCATTTTTTATTTTTTCAGTTTTTACATATTATCAAAAATATGGTTGTCATAATATGATTACAACCACTTTTTTTTTGTTTCTTTTTTGCAACTAAAAAAAGAAGTGGAGTATTATTTTCTAAATCATTTTCCCCCCTTTCAGTTGTTCTGCGCTTTGCTCATGATCTTAATATATTCCTAGTCGTGTACTCATGACATGGAGGCCACTGCAAGGGGGGGTATGTTGCAATAACAAAGAAATGTTAAATTGATATGTTTTATTATTATTGTTACAAGTATTTCATTAATTAAAAGAACATTAGAGTGGTGCTCTTTACTTGATGGGGCCACATCATATTCCTGATCTTGTCTTATAACCTCATGCTCAACATGTTGAACACCCTCTAAATCATGATTTGGAGTTGAAACATGAAATTCACATTAATTAATACACCAATTACAATTAAATATATTTAAAAGAACATTAGGGTGGTCCTCGTTACCTAATGGGGCCACATCATGTTCCTGATCTTGTCAATCTTGATCATGCTCAACATGTTGATCACGCTCTACATTCTCTAAAGTTGAAACACGGAAGGTTAAATTAATTAATACACCAATTGCAATTAAAGATGTTTAATTATATTAATCCATACTCTATTTCGTATAGCACATGAATACATCTAGTACCAAGATGCACACCATGACCTTCATCTATAGGTTGTGCTCCACCCTCACCGGGTTGCATTCTAATGCCATGTGTAGTATTATCATTTTTTTCCTATTTAAAACAAATAGGTACATAATTACTTTATGGTGGAAATTAATATTGAATAGATTGCACAAGTATTCAATTTAAAAAAAAATTCATTGAGTTTATTTACCTACGTGTCAGATGTAGTGGAAGCTTGTGTTTTCCCAGTCAAGAGTCTTAGGCATTCAACCACAACTCCATAGCCTTGTTGGAATGCAATCTTCAAGTCCTCTTCTATGGGAACTCTATTGAATTCAGAGCCCTGCATTTTTGCATAAGATCATGAATTTTTCTTCTATGGTGTGATAAAACAAAAATTGTTTGCAATTTATTATTTGGATGCAATATTTCATTTATTGATACTTACAATTCATGCAGATAATTTCATATAACCACCAGAGCCAAGTTTGTGCTACCCTTGTTTTTCTAGTCTTGCCTAAATGTTGACTTAGATGTGTTAGGAAGCCTATGAAAAGTTTGAAATACGTTAGATTATGTAAAAATAAAGAGTAATCAGTATATAATTACATTGTTGATAGTATCACATCCCTTCCTTGACCTGGTGGTGTCTTTCCTTTTTTATTTTTAGCCTTCTCCTTTCCATTTGACACCAATTCCTTCCACTCCCTCTTCAAAATCATGGGGGCACGCTCGTAATTTTTGTTCTTCTCTAAATGTGACCTATATTGGTCCCTCAAATACTTTAGATAGGTACCAGCTTTCTTAAGGACCTTGGTTCAGTTGAATGTGTTATTACAGAACAACACAACTAAACAGTTAATGAGCTCATCTTTTAAATCTTGATTTTGGGCATTCCACCATGTACATATGGTGGACCTGAATATCTCCAATGTAATATCATTTAGATGTTTATAAAAAACATCATTTCCTGCAAAATGATCATGGGATCATTAGTCTAAAAAGAGTGATCAATAAGTAAATTTCAATTGGATTATATATAATAATAATTAAAACATTTTAAAGTAATTGGGACCTTCTCTATCTTTATGGGAACAAAATCTTCGGTCACCACAAATGTGACCAGAAATTTTCCCGTACTAGTAATACGGGAATATCCATGAAATGTTGCTAAAACATCACTAGTACTAGTGGCCTTTGCATCCCTAGGTACATGTCCTGACACATGTTCTGGCATGTGTTCGCTACCAAAGGGTGCACTACCCAATGTCTACATGCTATGTGTTGCCAACATTTAAATCAAAAATATAGGCATGGATGATGGGGTTGGATGATGTGATGTATGTGTAGGAAGATTAGGATTGACACTTGTACCAACCCCTACTCCCTAGGCAGCACCTGTAGTACCTTGATAATGGTCAGTAGCATCATGAGGACGCAAAAAATCCTATAAACACAACACATTTTATTTCATGACATAAGAGTACAAAATATAAAACCATGAATGAACTTATGTTACAATTAAAGACCTCATGACAACTTGCAAGTTTCATGCTCTCTCGGTCAATATTTTAACCCTTTCTCTTATCTCATCTGTTTGAGGGACTATGAATAACAACTGAAGGATTTCTTCATTGCATTTTTTGGGGTCTTCCTTATCATATCTAGAGGGTTTGCGGAATATGTGATGTCATCATTGCATAATAGTGACTACACCTCCCTATGGATGCTCTCCTCCACTGCTGGTGCCTTTCCCCAATTAGCCGACTATGACAAGAATATTAAAAACATTATTGAAATTAACCCAATAAACTTATGAAAAAAAACATAATAATAAAAACATTTTTCTCGTATCTAATTTGTACAATTATAATGAGGTAAACCTACTAGGTAGAAGTGCTTGAAGATGCATCACTATCTGTGCTCTGGTCTAGAGCCTTCCTTGTATGATCAATTTCTCGTTGTGACAAAAATTAAATATAAAAAAAATTACCGAAATGAAACCAATAGACTTACAAAAATAATAATAATAATAAAATGGTATATTGGAGTCATTAATTAGAGAATGCGTAAAATGGTATATAGTACGTACCACCCCCATAGTAACTGTGTTTTTATCTATGCGATTCAAATTGTAATCGATTAGCACCTCTTTCCCTCCAGTTATTGATTTATTGCACATACGAATACATGGTTTCCCTCATGCGCCTCGAATATGCAGTTGGTTGCTTATTTGTTGACCTAGTTCATGTACTATTTATAAACCCTGCAATATTTCCTGATGCTTTTGGCCTTCCACCAATGTACATAGCCAGTCCTTTATTTTGATCCTTATCTTTTAGTTGTATATAATTTGCTGACAGTGCATACCTACACATACTTTGTGTATAGCGAACCAGCTGCATCCAATATTTTTAACTGTAATAGGGTCCAACATACTCCATCAATTCAATAACTTTTTCATAACAAAACTTTATGTCGTCTGTGCAAAATAAGCCCAAACTATGTAATGAAAATGGTGTTATGCAATATATCCTCTTGTTGACATAAAAATCAATGTTTATTGGAGGAAGTTCATTGGGTACCCATTGTTTCCATAAATGTGTGTACCTCAAGGGTGCCTCAATGTCGCCTATGTTCTGATCATCATAAGAACATGACCCCCCTTTTGTTGGAGTTAAAATGACACTGAGAGGGGGGGTGAATCAGGACATAACAGATTTGACCAATTTTCAAATTTTCAAAAACATAGCTCACATTTGATCTCAATATAACTTTGATTAATGCATTCATGAGTTGAATGTAATAATTCATAAACAGAATTGAGAAAAGTGATAATCCCAACAGTGAACTGAAACAACAACATTGTAAAGCTATGAGAACACAGAAGAACAAAGAGACAAAAATTTTCCGAGTGGAAAACCCTCCTGGGGTATAGAAACCACTCCCGAAATGCCTTCTAGGCTTAATATTTTAATCAACTATTCATAGTGTCTTATAGGCTGATTTTTGAGCACCCACTCAAGGAGCACCAACCCCTCATTTAGAGATATCTATCTCAAGGAGTACCAACCCCTCAAATTATTATTTGAACAACAGTAATAACTCAGAGGATTTCTCTATTTTTAGTTAAGCACATATTTCTCTATTTTCTCATCTATAGAATACCTTAAAGACTCAATAATTGAATCCCTAAAATACTACATAGAGAAGAAATTTACAATTTCTGCATCTTGTTATTCAAATTTTATTGCAGAGTTTATCCATACATTTTCATACAACCTAGGAATGATAATCTCAGAATTACAACAACAACAGCAGAAAAGAGTTTTCTGCTTCTATTTATACATCTACAGGATAGGTAACTATCTTCAGGAGTAAAGGTAGAACAACCAACCCAGGTAAGAGCCATCCTCAACAAGTCTGAAACTTATGAGATCATTTCTCTGCATAGAAAGCACAACTGCCCACCACAAAAAATCATAACTTCTAATGTATGAAAGACAATACTCAGTCAGGGAATATTTTGTCATATTAGTAATAGAGATGCAGAGAGCAGTTAAAGAAAATGGTGATTATAAACCAGTATGTGTAGCATGAAACACATAAATAAAAATACCAAACAAATCTGTAACTCCCATGGCTCCATCAACCACTGTCGAGCTTCCAGCCAGAGAAGTGCATCAAACATAGTAGCCATACCATTCATTTCTGAACCAAAAACAAATTTCATCTTGACAATGCCATTACAGCCAGCAACAATAGTAAAGGATAGTTTATGAAGATTTCTCATGATGGCGGCCAGGCTAGGGTTCGATACCCAACAAAAGAATAAACTCAAAAAGTTTTCCCTATTCCTTTTTATTTCCATCGATGACACGTTATGTCGAAGGAAACTTTAATGTTGCCAGACAACCTTATGTATGTCGCTTTCACCAAGACCCATCAGAGTTAGGAGAATTCATAACAAATACATAATGTCATGCCGAGAGCTCATGACATCCTTCTGGTCGATGAGACAAAAAGGTTCTCTCACTGAAATGAAACCATCATTCGCTATCGCTATAGATTTTGATATAAGAGAGACATCATATAGATCAACTTAGTTATACCGAAAGTCATTCATTTGACTTTTTCAACAAGACACACCATCCTCGCCATGACCTCACATCGATGAAAGAGTCTCACCAAACACACTTCATAAGACTTAGTCGGCAAGACCAAAGAGTTCGCTATTACATTCCACCGAAGAAAAACTCTTGCCGATACACATCCATCCACCACCGGTCAGTGTGACATTGCATATTCGTGATAACCTCACACCGAAGCCTTAAGCTCTTGCCGATGAGTTTCCATTTAATCTCCAATCAGTGTGACATACCAATATCGCTAAGACCACATACCGACAGAATAACATATGCCGATAGAGATCACTTTCAGTCGCCGAAACAAAAGACAAGTCTTGCCGAAATAATCTTTCTTGTGCCGATCGCCAAGACACAAAATGCTCGATGAAACAACATGTCGATAGGGATTTCTTATGGAAATGAACCACCTTATGAGTTATTCGGTGAGACCCAACTCATTCGGTAAGACCTCCTAGTAGTGAATAGAACTCATGCTGATAGACCTTTCCATTGTCGCCAAGACAATGAGAACGTCACGCTGAAAGCAGCCTATATGTAAAATTCAATCGACATGACATCTTAAATGTCTTGCCGATAGGCAACACATACATTTCAAAGTGGATTGGGGAGACTCTTCCATACTCATGCTGATATGTGTATGCCCGAATGAGAAACAACCAATACCTGTGATATGCAAAAAGAACCATCCTGACAAGGAAACCAACTGAAAGAGATTTTTTCATCAAGGAAAAACCATAAACACAATTGAGATCCAACAAAATCCCCCTTTTTCCTTGATGGAAAAACACGAATGACTCTCCCCCTTTTTGCCTCAATGATAAAGAATAGAAGAGAAGAATGTGCATTGCCATGAAACACAATTGAGAAGGCAACCAAAATATCAATAGCTGCAAAAAAAAAGTAGTAGTGCAGCAACCAATATTGTAGGAGAGCTATAAGTGAATGAAAAATATTTAACTTGCTCCCCCTAAGCAGTAGCTTGGAGATTCGGTGAAGTAATGATTGAGAGATAACTCCCAATCGAAGTCTCAGCCTTTCGAATAACTCTTTTGCTAAGGGCTTAGTAAAAATATTAGCCACCTGATCTTGAGATCCAACAAACTGTAAGCAAACTTCATTAGCCAAAACCTTTTCTTGAAGAAAGTGAAACTTGATAGCAATATGTTTAGTGCGAGAGTACATAACAAGATTTTTTGAAATATTTATTGCACTAGTGTTATCACAAAGAATGGAAACAAGTTTAGAAACATCAATACCCATTTCTGAAAGAGTTTGACTCATCCACAGTACTTGAGTACAACATGAAGTGGAAGCAATGTATTCTGCTTCAGCAGTAGAGAGAGAAACAAATACTTGTTTCTTGTTGTGCCATGCCACTAAATGATCACCAAGCAATCAAAGAGAAATCATTGCTCCTAGGATACCAAAGACCATAATCAAGAGTGCCCTGAATATATTTAAAAATCCTTTTAACAACAGTGACATGGGATTCTTTAGGTGATGCCTGAAACTGTGCAATGGTGCAAATTGCATGCATGATGTTAGGTCTAGAAGCAGTTAAATATAACAGACTACCAATCATTGATCTATATTCAGTTTGATTTGTATCAGGAGAATCATCAACCTTAGTAAGTTTACATCTAGTAACCATTGGAGTGCTAACTGGATGGCATTCATCCATCTGAAATTTCTTAAGCATCTCTCTAGCATACTTGGTTTGAGAAAGAAATATTCCATTTTCACGTTGAGAGATTTGAAGACCCAAGAAGAAATTTAATTCTCCTAATAATGACATTTCAAATTCAAATTCCATTAGATGAGAGAATTTTTTACTCAATGTAGCATTGTTGCAGCCAAAGATAGTGTCATCAATGTAAATTTCAACAACCAAAATATCAAAACCTTCAGTTTTAACATAAAGATTGCTATCTACACCTCCTCTAACAAAACCATTTGAAAGCAAATGACTATCCAGCCTAGAGTACCAAGCTCTAGGTGCTTGTTTTAAGCCATAGAGGGCCTTTTTCAATCTGTAAACATGATCAGGCCTATCTTTGCAAATAAATCCTTCAGGCTATTCAACATAGACCTCTTCATCTAAATAACCATTTAAAAAAGCAGTTTTGACATCCATTTGATAAATAGTAAAGTCTTTATAGACATAATAAGCCAAGAATATTCTGATAGATTCTAATCTAGCAACAGGTGCAAAGGTTTCACCAAAATCAATACCTTCTTGTTGAGCATAGCCTTTGCAGAAAAATCTTACTTTGTTGTGAATAACATTACCATTTTCATCAACCTTGTTTCTGTAAATCCATTTGCCTCCAATGACATTCTTGTCATCTAGTCTTGGGACTAACTCCCAAGTCTAATTTTTCTCAATTTGATCAATTTATTCCTGCATAGCATTAAGCCAACATGAGTCTGTGAGAGATTCATTAAAAATTTTAGGCTCAAACTGAGTAACTAGACAGAAAGCTATTTGTGCCTTTTCATCAAATTCTGTAGCCTTTCTTCTAGTTTGAACTCCTGCATATTTATCCCCAATAATCTGATCTTTGGGGTGATATATAGCTAGAGTTTTCGAAGGAGCTTTTGATGCAACCTTTTCAAGACTTGCTTTTTCATTTTTAGGGCTTGCTGATTCAGCAATAGACTTTGTTGTTTCAGCTCCTTCTGAAATTATTTCAAATTCAAGTTCTTCTTCCTCATTATCCTGCAAAGATTCAGCAATCAAATGTGGTCTTTCATCAAATTTTACATTAACAACTTCAACAATCTTATTAAGCCTTTTGTTAAGGAATTTATAAGCTTTGCTGTGAGTTGTGTATCCCAAAAAGATACCCTCATCACTCTTTGATTGAAAGCTCCCAAGGTTATCATCATCTTTCTTGATAAAATACTTACTTCCAAAAATTTTAAAGTATTTAACAGAAGCAGTTTTTCTATACCAAAGTTCATAAGGGGTGTGTTTAGATTTCACCCTAAGCTGCACTCTATTCAAAATGTATATAGTTGTATGAACAACTTCTTTCCAATACATATCAGACAACTTAGCTTCATCTAGCATGGTTCTAGCCATTTCTTTTATAGTTTTGTTTTTACGTTCAACTACCCCATTTTGTTGAGGTGTTTTAGTTGTAGCATACTACCTTTTAATACCGTGTTGTTCACAGTAATCAATAAAGTTTTGAGAGGTGAACTCACCTCCTTTGTCAGAACGCAGACATTTAAGTTTCAAATCAGATTCCTTCTCAACCAATTTACGAAAGATTTTAAACCTTTCAAAGGCTTCTGATTTGTGCTTAAGAAATGTGACCCAAACCATTATAGTATAATCGTCCACAAATAGCATAAAGTACCTTTCCCCATTAATAGACCTTGTTCTGGTTGGTCCACATAGATTAGTATGTACAAGCTGTAAAGGTTTAGAAGAAGAATGTTCTTTTGTCTTGAAGTTGATTTTAGTTTGTTTACCACTTAAGCATTCTTTGCACACAGAGTTTTCTGGCTTGCTAAGAACTGCTATACCTCTAACATTCTAATTTTTACTAATTCTAACCATATTTTCAAAGTTTATGTGTCCTAATATTTTATGCCATAACCAATTCTCTTCAATTTGGCCCATTAGACACATACCTTGATAATTGTCATTTCTTGATGTGTTGAGAAGATTGTACACATTTCCTTTTGTCCTTCTTCCAGCTACAATGGCCTTACCAAGCTTGTTCTTAATCTCACATCCCTGCGAAGTGAAAAGAACATGATAACCACTATCACAGATTTGACTAACACTTAGAATATTGTGCTTAAGACCTTCCACATAGTACACATTATAGATAGTAGTGTCTTCATTTAGAAGAAGTGAACCTCTACCTTTAATTTGAATACCAGAGTTATCACCAAACTTAACATAACCACCTACATAATCTTCAAGATTTATAAACTTATCCTTGTCGCCAGTCATATGGTTAGAAAATCCACTGTCCAGGACCCATAAGTCCTTTTTCTTGGAATGAAAAGCAGTTTGAACCAACATAGTTTGCTCAATGTTGTTAACAGTCTTAGGTTTCCAAACCTTTTTAATTTTTTGCTATTTAGATTGCAGATCAGTTCTACACTGTTTGACAGAATGTCCTAAAGTATTGCATTTAAAACATCTGATCTATCTTACAAAACCATAGTGTTGTCTAAGACCAAACCTAGGTATTCTAGGATTCATAAGCCTACAAGTGTTCACCTTATGGCCAAATTTGTTGCAAAAAAAACAATAACCATAGAAGAAAGGATTGAATTTGTATGAAGATCTATTACCTCTTAAAGACTGAACATGATCCTTACCAAATTCTTAGTGATTTGAACCTAAACCTTTGACTTCAGAAGAGGGGTTTTGTTTTGCATTGTCAGTTGAGCATTCACCCTTTTCAAAACCAACACCAATTTTATCTTTGTACATTTTTTGCTTGCTGAGCATCTCATTCAGTTTTAGAGTGCTTTCATATTTTTCAATTTCCTTCCTAAGATAGACTACTTCTTGTTCCAGTTTTTGAATTTCTTGATCTTTGCAACTTACAGTCACTTGAAGATAGTCCTCAACTCTTTTAGCTTCTTCAAGCTGAGTTTTTAGAGAGACCATTTCTTGATCAGGTTTATGTTCTTGAGCAAGAACTTTTTTTCTAAGTTTTTTGACCTCTTGTAAAGCACATTTAAGCTCACTTTCAAGATCTACCTCACCTTCTTCAACATCAATAGTGTTTGAATCATTTTGCTGAGTAACTTCAGCCATGAACAAAGTTTCATCTTCTTCAATTGATGAATCTTCAGACTCAATATCAGATTCATCCTTACTAAATAGACTTTTCTTCTTTTTGAAATAGAAGTTTCAATTAGGTTTGAAGGCCTTCTTCTTAGGCTGTTTTTCAATTGTCTTGTTGTCACATATTTGAACATCATAGGGACACTTTGTAGCAAAGTGACCTATTTTTCCACAGTTAAAACATTTAAAGGGAAGTTTTCCGTTATATTTTCCTGATCCCTTTTTAAATCTTCTAACAAAATGGGATTCTTTAGAGTCTAACAACTCTGATTCACTGACTTCGACTTTTTCTTTCTTTTCAGTGTTAAAGGCAGTTTCTTTTCCTATTGAATTGTTTTTGCTAGTTCTCATTTCATAGGCAGTAAGTATTCCTTGCAGGATGTCTAAGGTAAGATAATCAAAGTGTTTCTTTTCTTCTAGGGCTGAAACTTTAGATTCAAATTTGGATGGTAAGGTTCTAACAACCTTTGTGACCACATCAAATTCATTAACATCTTGACCTAGACCTTTCATTGCATTGACAACTTCATCAACTCTTAGGAAATATTCAACCACTTTTTCATCATCCTTCATTTTCAACTCCTCAAACTGATGTTTGAGAGTAATGATTTTTGACAGTTTCACTTTTTCATTCCCTTGATATATAGTTTCAAGTTTATCCCAAATATCATGAGCAGATTTGCAATGCATGACTTTAATGAATACATCTTTAGTTAACCCACACAAGATGGCATGCTTAGCTCTGGAATTTGTTTCATACCTCTTTTTTTCAGCAAGATCAGTGGGAATAGAGGCTGGTACATTGTAAGAATTTATAACCATGCTCCAAACATCAACATCAAAAGAAATAAGAAAAGCTTCCATTATGATTTTCCAGAACACATAGTCTGTTCCATCAAATAACGGAGCTCTGGTTACAAAGGCATCATCTTGAGAATGTGTCATTAAAAAAAAACTCCAAGACCAAGATCAATCCAAGGTGATTAAAACCTATCAGCGGACCCTACACTTTGATACCAATTGTTGCAATTAAAATGGCACTGAGAGGGGGGGGGGTGAATCAGTGACAACAGATTTGACCAATTTTCAAAATTTCAAAAATATAGCTCACATTTGATCTCAATATTACTCTAATTAATGCATTCATGAGTTGAATGTAATCATTCATAAACAGAATTGAGAAAAGTGATAGTCCCAATAGTGAACTGAAACAACAACACTGTAAAGTTGTGAGAACATAGAAGAACAAAGAGACATAAAAATTTTCTGAGTGGAAAACCCTACTGGGGTATAAAAACCAATCCCGAAATGCCTTCCAGGCTTAATCTTTTAATCAACTGTTCACAATGCCTTATAGGATGATTTTTGAGCACCCACTCAAGGAGCACCAACCCCTCATTTAGAGATATCTATCTCAAGGAGTACCAACCCCTCAAATTATGATTTGAACAACAATAATAACTCAAAGGATTTCTCTGTTTTCAGTTAAGCACATATTTCTTTGTTTTCTTGTCTACAAAATACCTTAAAGATTCAATAATTGAATCCCTAAAATACTACATAGAGAAGAAATTTACAATCTCTACATCTTGTTATTCAAATTTTATTGCAGAGTTTATCCATACATTTTCATACAGCAAAGGAATGATAATCTTAGAATTACAACAACAGCAGAAAAGAGTTTTCTGCTTCTATTTATACATCTACCAGATAGGTAACTGTCTTCAGGAGTAAAGGTAGAACAACCAACCCAGCTAAGAGCCATCCTCAACAAGTCTGAAACTTATGAGATCATTTCTCTGCATAGAAAGCACAACTGCCCACCATAGAAAATCATAACTTCTAATGTATGAAAGACAATACTCAGTCAGGGCATATTTTGTCATATTAGTAATAGAGATGTAGAGAGCAGTTAAAGAAAATGGTGATTATAAACCAGTATGTGCAGCATGAAATGCATAAATAAAAATACTAGAAAAATCTATAACTCCCACGACTCCATCAACCATTTTCAAGCTTCCAGCCAGAGAGGCGCATCAAACATAGCAGCCATACCATTCATTTCTGAACCAAAAATGAATTTCATCCTAACAATGCCATTACAGCCAGCAACAATAGTAAAGGATAGTTTATGAAGCTTTCTCATGATGGTGGCCAGGCTAGGGTTCGATACCCAGCAAAAGAATAAACTCAAAAATTTTTCCCTATTCCTTTTTATTTCCATCGATGACACGTTACCGAAGGAAACTTTAACGTCGCCAGACAACCTTATGTTTGTCGCTTTCGCCAAGACCCATCAGAGTCAGGAGAAGTCATAATGAATACATAATGTCACGTCGAGAGCTCATGACATCCTTCTGGTCAATGAGACAAAAAGGTTCTCTCACCAAAATGAAACCATCATTCGCTATCACTATAGCTTTTGATATCAAAGAGACATCATATAGATCAAATTTGTTATACCAAGAGTCATTCATTTGACTTTTTCGACAAGACACACCATCCTCGCCATGACCTCACATTGATGAAAGAGTCTCACCGAACGCACTTCATAAGACTTAGTCGGAAAGACCAAAGAGTTCGCTATTACTTTCCACCAAAGCAAAACTCTTGCCGATACGCATCCATCCACCACCGGTCGGTGTGACATTGCATATTCATTATAACCTCACGCCGAAGCCTTAAGCTCTTGCCGATGAGTTTCCATTTACTCTCTGATCAGTGTGACATACCAATATTGCTGAGACCACATACCGATGGAATAACATATGTTGATAGAGATCACTTTCAGTCGCCGAAACAAAAGACAAGTCTTTCCGAAATAATCTTTCTTGTGTCGATCGCCAAGACACAAAACGCTCGATGAAACAACATGCCGATAGGGATTTCTTACACCGATGAACCACCTTATGAGTTAGTCGGTGAGACCTGACTCATTTGGTAAGACCTCCCAGTGGTGAACACAACTCATGCCGATAGACCTTTCCACTATCGCCAAGACAATGAGAACGTCATGCCGAAAGCAGCTTGTATGTAAAATTCAATCGACATGACATCAGAAATGTCTTGCCAATAGGCAACACAAACATTTCAAAGTGGGTGGGGAGACCCTGCCATACTCATGCCGATATGTGTAAGCCTGAATGAGAAACAACCAATACTTGTGATATGCAAAAAGAACCATCCTGACAAGGAAACCAACTGAAAGAGATTTTGTCATCAAGGACAAACCATAAACACAACTAAGATCCAACACCTTTAGCAAGAAAAAATTTCATGCATTTACATAAGTTTCTTCTAATCTTTTGACCTCTAGTTGATCTTCCTCTTTTAGACCTACTACATGTCTCACTTTCCTCCTCTCTTCTTGAATTTCCCTCGCTCGAGGAAGACAAATCTGAAAAATACCTATTTGGTGGTACTTGCACTCATAAGGATGTTGGATGAAGTTGTTTCATGGTGATGTGATCCCAATGTGACATTATGATTAATCTATCATTTCATTGCTATAATTTGATAGGTTATAAGGTAATCAAGTCTTGATAGTTTGCAAGTTATTGTTACTACCATTCAAATGTGTCCATCACAAATCAAATCAATGTATGAAGGAGATTGTCCCTTGCAATTAATGACTTTAAAATGTAATTATTTTACAACCTAACATAAACATGGAGTTTGGGAGATGGTTCACAGTAGCTGAGGCTATGGAAGCCTAAAAAACCTAGACTCGGTGATGAATTTTCCTACATGAACAATGTATGGCAATGTTCCAAGGATTTTTGCATGATAATTGAGGGGCAAAGGTAATAAATGATAGTCATTATTAGTCTCATAGTCTCATAGTCTTAATCCAAGTTATTTGATTTACTAGACTTCTACTTAACCTCTTAACTCCCAAACTTTGTAACAAGTGTTAAATGTGACTATGGTCCACCAGTTACACAACCAAGGCCTCAAATGTATTCTCTAATTGTAATGAAAGGATTTTTTCTCTTTATTAAAGTAAATAAACTTGAAGGGAAACACCACCAAGTGGTTTATTAGGCACCTACATGACTAAAAATAGCAACAAATTTACATTTAATGCAAATTTCCATTGAAATTTTTTGTAGTGTGCAGAAGAATGGTTTCACCATAAATAATATTTTGGTTTAAGTTGTCTTGAAAAAGATGAATTAGAACACTAATAGACATAATTCAGGTGCACATGTGAGTTGGTTCAGTTGTCCACTGATAAAATCCATATGTCTAAGTGGTTAACAGGGAGGGAGTGTGTACTAGGCTTGGTTAAGTCATCATAAGTTTATGCTTTGGCAATAAAAATTGTTTAAGTCATCTCAAGTCTTCCTATGTCTAATTGCTAGGATACTTTTGGTATGTTTTAGGGTAGGATGAATGGTTGCATCAATGTTATAGTTCTCTATGACAAGGTTTCATCATCTTCAAATAGTGAAAGTTAGTGCTCATAGTCATTTGAAACAACAACATTTTGATTATGTATGATGGTAGGATTTGATAACTTAAAAGAATTGGCTACCCAACAAACTTAAAGTTAAAATAAACTTTTTCAGTTTAAGGGGTTAGCACTTTCTTTCATCTTTGCATATTGGTTTGATGATTCAAATGATGCATTTCTTATCCCACTTCTATCATATTGTATGCCCATCCCATTTCAAAGAAAAAAGGTTAAGCATTTAGCAATTTTCCATTCTTAGCTTTGAAGTTGTCGGCCTTGCATACTTGTTTTGTTGAGTCACAAGTTAGCATGATAAGAAAGGAAGAATGAAATTTTAAATTTTAAATTTTTCTAAGACCCTATCTTTGAGTTGCTCCACTTTTTTTCCCAAGCAACCATATTATTTTTTTGTGAATGGGGGTCAATAATATGTTCTACAATCAATGGAAGATGATACATGTGATACAGGCATAGCTCATTGGGGAGTCTCTGATGCAAGAGCACCCACACCTTATGTTCACAACTGGAGCATTAGAGGTTTATCTAGAAGTGTCTAGGGAGTTTTTCAATTTTTTTTATGTTCTAATAAGGTCTAAAAGACCATTTATTGTTTCATTGATCCATATTGTAAACAAGATCAAATATGTGAAGAAATTGTCAATGATGGTCAAGTATTGTCAAAGTAGGTAGAATAGGTTTTCTTGTAGGGATTCATGTATTCAAGGCTAATAAGGTCTAACAAGACCATTTTCAATGTGTTTAGGGTGCTTGGAAGTCATCTAGTTGATAATGTAAAAAGTTGCAATTGTTGACATTAAAAGTTGTCAAAATTGCAATTTTGCAAAATAATGGGTTGTAAAGTGTTTGTAAGTTAGTTATGGACATTGGTTGAAGGTAGTTGGGGTCTGAGATGATTTAAGAATCCTTCTAAGGCCTGAGAAAAGGTTGTTGGAGTAGTTGATACCAAAATTTCATATCAAATACCACATTCCTAAAGCAATTTTTTGAGTTTTTACTATTTTTCTACATTTGTTTTGTGTTGTACAGATCCGTACAAGATTGAAATTCTTTGAGATCATTGGTGTAGATAAATATATGTGTTTCCTTTCATTTTCATTTTTTTTGAATTGCTAAATCATTGTTTTGTGGGAGAAAACAATCAAATATAGGGACTGCCCTGTTTTTCCTGTGTAAGGGTTTAAAGGCTAAAAACAAATGAGATCCACCAATCCACACACTGTCTTGGAACTGTAACTTGGTGGATTGGTGTGAAACATGGTAGGATAGAGGTTCATTGCATTTAGGGGTCTGTTAAAGCAAGAAACTTGGCATTGAAGTGATTCCCTAGGGCTGACAGGGGCAATTTTCTTGTGAGTTTGTGGTTGTTAAGTCAGGGTTTTTCAATTTGATGGATGGAACAGTATGAATGAAGTTTTTTTTTCCTATTATAAGATTATTTTAATGTTTTCAAGACAATAGTTGCATTAGGGAGGTCGGGAATATGGCGTTTCTCTAAAACCTTAGTGTATTGAGGGAAAATGGAGGGTTTTGTACAACAGTGACAAAAGGGGCATGGATTAGCCCAAAAATGGTGAAATTTGATGTTTTGTGTCATAAAAAATCTCTTTCAATAGCTTGTGGAACAAAACCAAGCAATTGGAAAGGCCTTCCTTTGTAAAATAGGGGTAATTTTGTAGCCTTTTTGGTAGGACAGACTAATGAAACACATGAATGTTGTAAAATAACCTTGTGGAATTGGTTGAGATAGTGTTTAGGGACTTAGAATCTGACAAGAGAACCTTGTATCCCCCTTCTCATTTATTATTCTAGTGGAAGCTTTGGGAAGAAGCCTTCAATAAGTGATTATTCAAGGCAAGTTAAGGTGAGAAACCCACTTCAACTAGTGTCCCCATTTCCCATTATCAATTTGTGAACAATACTATTGTGGTTGTTGAAGCCTCAATTATGGAAGCAAAAGAAATAAACATGATTTTTATGTAACTATGATAATGCCTCGATGAAACAAATCAACCTTCCTAAAAGTACCATCTTTTTTTTTCAATGCTCCTCCTACGAGACAACTGAAAATTTCCAACATTATTGCATGTCAAATAGGATCTATCCTATCCTTCTACCTTGGGATACAATTCTTAAAGGGCCCAATCCCAAATACTTTTTTGAATAGCCTGTTGGATTGATTCCAACACAAACTTGCATGATGTAAAATCTCTCTTAATTCAAGCTAACAAGCTTCAACTTATTAAGGCTACTCTTTCAAATCTCCCAACATACAATACAAGTTTGTTGCATATGCCTGTGAAAATTATCGACAATGTGGCAAATAATGCTTTTGGTCAAAAGTAGAAGATAAAAAAATGTATTCCTATGTTGGTTTTCAAGTTTGTTTCTAAACCCAAGAATAAGAGAGGGTTGGGGTTAAGGATGATCAATGATTTTAATCTAGCTATTAATGCTAAAATTGCACAAAGAACTCCTTAATAAAGAGAAGAAGTGGACAACTATTACCTCTAAGAAATGATTGGAAGGGAGTAATGGAGATATTTTATCAAGTAATGACCTACCCCACAACTTTACTATTTGTCATTATGGTAGTTGCTTTTAGTCATTGAATCACAACAAATATATGACAAGATCTTTGGAAACGCATGAAAATTGCAGGTTAAAGAGAATGGGGGTGCCAATGTATGAGAAGATCTTTGGAAAGGCATGAAAATTGCAAGTTAAAGAGAATGGAGGTGCCAATATAAAAGATATAAATCATTTACAGTACTCATTATCCCTTGGTCATCGATTTTCCCTTTCTGAGTTCCCTCAATCTCATTGCTTTGGCTTTCCTCCTACCCTATTTTTCCAGTTAGGGTCTTGGTGCACTAAGCTATGTCGTGCTCCTACGTACGCAGGGCCAAAAATAAAAATAACATGTGAAATTAAAATTACTATGCAGGGTTTTCACTCCAAATTCTTCCTTGCTGGTATTGACCTTTCAATTCTCCAATTTGATGAGCTACAACCTGAAAATAAGGTTTTGACGGAGGTTTTAGAGTATGTTAATTAAAATGAAAATTATGGCCATTTAGGTTTTAATATTCTACATATATAGTTAAGTATATGTTAGCTATATTTTACATAATAAATAATATAATTATTCTACTTATTATTATTATATATTATCTTCTTTAACAAAATCATTAAATACATATAAAATTATTATAATTAATAATTAATAATAAGTATATTTTTATATAATACAAAATATAATTAATATAATATATATTTAATATACTAGTAATATTAGATTAAATTACCATTACACTACAACTGGTTTATCATTAAATGGCAGTTGAAACTTTTTTTCCAATGACACAATAGTGGTTTCCAGGCATGAGATTTGTTTCAAGCTCAAATATTACAATATATGTGGCCTATTAGCTAATAGAAAGAGAGAAACTAAAAAGATAGAGAATGAGAGAAAGAGATGACCTTAGATAGATAGGGAGAGAGAGATATGAGCTATCTCTCCCTCTCCCCCTTTCTCTCTCATTCAATCCATCTCTCCCTCTATCTCTCCTACTTTATATCTCTATCTCTATTTCTCTTTTTATCTCCCTCTCACTCCTCTCTCTATCTCTTTCTATCCATATCTTTCTACCCTATCACAATCTCTCTATCTATTTCACCATCCCCCTCTATCTCTCTATATCACCCCCTTTCTATATCTCCCTCTCCCTCTATATATATTGAGCTATCTCTCCCTCTCTCCCCTATCTTCTTCTCTCTCTCCCTCTACATATCGCTCTCCCTCTCCCCCCTCTTCTTTCTCTCCTTTTCTACCTATCTATCTCCCTCTCCTCTCTCTTCCTCTTCAACCTATCTCTCCCTCTCTCCCCCTGTTCTCTATCTCTCCTCCTCTACCTATCTATATCCCTTGCTCTCCCTCCCCCTCTCTATCTCCCCCTCTCTATCTCTCCCCATCTCTCCCTCCCTATCCCCCTATCCATCTCTCTATCTCCACCTCTCTTCCTTTCTCTTCCGATATATCTCCATCTCTCTTTCTCTTCCCATATATCTCTGTCTCTCTCTTTCTCTCCCCATCTATCTCTATCTCCCCATACTTGTTTCTCCCTTTCTCTATTCTCTATCTCTCCTTATTTCTCTCTCCCTCTCTCCATCTCTATATACTTATATCTAATTCTTTTTGTTTTTCTAGCTCTTTGTTTCTCTCTCTTTTCCTCTCCTCTCTCTATATCTCTTTATATCTCTATCTCTCTATCACTCTATCTCACCATCTATATCTCTGTATCTCTTCATCTCCCTCTCCCTCTATATCTCTCTATCTTGTACTCACTATCTCTCCCTCTTTTTATCCCTATCTCTCTCTATATTTATATCTCCCTCTACCTATATCTCTCTATCTATTTGTCTCCCTCTTCCTCTCTCACTCTATCTTCATCTCTACCTCTATTTTCCTTTCTCCCTCTTTATCTCTATACATGTCTCCCTCTCTCTATCCATCCATCTATCTCCCTCTCTATTCCTCTTTATATATTTATCTATTCCATATCTATTTATCCCTCTCTCCTCTTTCTTTATCTCTCCCTATCCTTCTCTCCTCTCCTCCTCTCCATATCCCTCTCCTACATCTCTGTCTCTATCTCTATCTCCTTACCCCTCTATCTCTCAATCTTTCCCACTCTATCTCTCCCTCTTTCTATCACTACCTCTCCATCTCTCTCTCTCCCTCTCTCCTTATTGAAAGCATAACATGAGCCTATTGGTAATGGAGCTTGATCATTTTTCCTAATTTAGAGGTTTTATTTCAATCATGTTTGGATCCTTGTAAGTGGATGCATAGTTTATTTGAAGCTATGATTTCTCCATTGAAACCTTTGTTGCACAAAAAACATCATTTTCTAAATGTCCTACCAATTGAACTCATTTACTACATAAATTTATGCAAAAACTAGACCAAAATTTATCCTAATTGAAATTCCACACTTTTTCGGCGTACCCATTGCACACTAAGGTGTGATTGCTAGTTAAGTTTTATTTTTATGTTTTATTTTAGAAATAGAATAGTAGAGATAGGATAGAATAATACCATTGGTTGAAAAGTCATTGTAAGAACCTTAAATTCATACCTTAAACCTACAAGATAAACCTTATAATCAAAACATAAATCTAACACTTAAAACTAAAAACTATTGTATTTTGTGATAAAACAACCTAATTTGACCTTAGTAAAGATGACTTATCTACTTGTTACATGATTAGGGCATAGTATTTGATGGTACCTACAATAAAACCCTTATGAATACAATAGGGGGTTTGTAGAAAGAGAAGACTATGTATGTGGTATTTCTAAAGTGGTACTTGGTTCAATTATGTGATCGTCAAGTAACACAAATCAATGCAAGATGATATCATTGGATAAGTATTAGTTGGCTAGTATATTATTACTAGATCAATCAAGAGAAAATTGATAGCTAAGTACTTCAATTTTATTTTATTGACACTTGATAAATGCAAGATTATAGAGGTATTATGTTTCTCAATTGAAGTAAAGAAAGTGGTTGACATGGAAGTAAAAAAATTTAGAAATTCATAAATGATACATATATAGATATATCTTCTTTATATTATCCTTGTAATTAGTTATGTATCTTCAAATATAAATAATTAAAAGGAATCCAATGTGTATAATCTAATAATAACTTATAGAAAATATCAAAAAGATCAATAATAAAAAATATATATTAACTAAGAATCCATGCAAGCATACAATAGTATATGTTGGTAAAACTATAATATATACAAGAAAGCAATATATGCATACAATGTCACATGTTAGTAATACAAAATACATGTACAAGAAAGCTATATAGGAACATAAAAAAATCATAATATAATCAGTCCTCTCAACTAGGATGGAAGAGTTGATGGCATTTTGATTATTGAGAAGATAGAGAGACAAGTGATGATTTTTTATTTTGAACCTACTAACTTGAACTCCTCTCTAAATTTTTGGAGCTCCACATAATATAATAAAAATTTATAAATTAATATAGAAAAAATTAATTATATAACGATATATAAGGGAATAATCACTTACCACCATTTGATAATTAGGAATAATATATGAAAGAGACGAAGAATAAGGCAACTTGTATTATTAGGAAGGACGAGATTCCTTTATATAGCATGACATCATGTTTGAGTCTTGAAATCCTCCCATATTGTCAACGTATGCGTCTAGGCTAACCATGTCAAGTTTCACTCCATACAAGCACAAATTGAAAAAATTTCAACGTTGGCCCCATTCACATGTCACTATGTGGGGTCAACACGAGGAAACACTAATTTTTTGGGAATGAAATAACCAAAGATATGATCAAAGAATATATAATCATAAATAGTTGTAGAGTAATTAGGATTTGATCATATGGAAATTTCTAGGAAAGCTACAATAGTTGTAACATTATGAATTAACAACATTAAAAAGTACATCATGAATTAATTATGTAATGGAATAAAAATTAAAAACATCATGAATTAATTATGTAACCATATAAGTCAAATATAATTCTATCAAGAAGTCAATATCGAATAGATAATATAATCACATAACTCATACATTTCAATGTCATTGATCTTCTTCTTCATCCAACTCTTTGTTTGTATCATCCAATCCAAATTCAACATTGTAACGATTGGTCATATCATCATCATCGTCATTGATATCAGTTTCAATAATTTCATCATCCACATGGATATCATCTTCATGAACATTAACTCCTACATCAGCATGATCTAGCTCCTCTTCTTCAACATCTTCGTTAGGCACATCATCAACTAACTGTTGATCATGATCATCATCTACATCATCTTCTAGTTCTTTGGTATCTTCTTCCACCACATTATACTTTACCAGCCTTCCTCTTGGACCATGTCTAACAAAAAATGACCAACCTGGTTTACCTGGAACCTCTGAGTAAAATACTTGCTTACATTGGCTTAGAAGAACATAGGGCTCATTTTTAGCTCACTCGATCGACCTTGTATTAACCAATGTAAATCCATTATCATGTTCAATAACAGTTCTCTCGGGATCATTTTCATTCAATCGTAGCCTGTACCATTGGATGAAAAATAAAACTAATTTGAAGGACTTAAAGTCACACTCAAGTATATCATCCAAAATCCCATAGTATCAATTTTTTGAGACTTTTGGATGTATGTCGCTTCTAGATGAAACATTAGTCACCTGAAAGACTACAGTTATCCCAGAATCACAAGTTTTCTTCATGTCATCCAACTTTTTTATTCAAAATTTATAACCATTGCACCACATAGCCTTGTGGTGTTTCACTTGCAATATGTCAAACATCTAAAAATTATTGCATCGTCAGTTGATAAACATATTTATTCTTGGCCAAATGTATGCAAAGAAAAAAAAACTCAACATATATATACATCAATATAATTGAAAATAATTAAATAATATGGGTGATTAATATATTTATACGTACCTATTTATCTCTTAAACCATATGCTAAATAAATTTCCCTTGGTGTAACATTGGAATCTCCATTACAATGAGCTTCTTTAACCAATGAAGCCACACCTTCCCATGTTAATGCGCGACCGGATTGTTGACATCGTTCAATCCATACCATCATCCAATCAAGATTGTTTGTGACGTACAAATGTAGTGCATCCCACTCTCGACCAATTGTATCAAAACAAATTGAAATTCACAAATGACATATAATTAGTTAATTACCATAGTATACGACTTATTTTCTGGAGTAATACAATACTAGTACTTTTCTATTAGTGTGTGGAATATTCTTTCATTTGGACTAGTTCTTTGTTGTTTCTTTTCAAGCAATTGAAGACAATGTAAAATGTATTCTAATTAATCTCCATGACCATCTTATAATTACCTCACTTTCCTCAATCTACCTTTCCCCATCAGGTACTCCCCTTCGAATTTGTTAATGGAGTTGGGATCCCAAATGCAATCTACATGGATCTTTGTTGCAAACGTAGGAAGATATTCAGTAATGTACACCATGGTATGGTATACCATATGTCCCTCCACCATAGAATCCTCAGGATGTGCTCTTTGTCTAACCAAAGCCTTCAAAAATTTGAAGTGCCTCTCAACCATCCACATTGACCTTGTGTGTATAGGTCCACACAATTCAATCTCCTCAACTTGGTGTATGAGGTAGTGTTCTTGTGCATTGAAAAATGTTGAAGGTAGACACTTTTGCATTTCACACATTAGACAAGGAATTTTTCTCCTCCAATAATTTATATCTTCTTTATGGATTTCTTTAGATGACATCCATCCACAAGTGATTCAAGGCGCAAATATATTAACGAGATTTAACAAAAATATACAATATATTACATAACAAGTAAAACAAATGACAAATATAAGATCTACACAATGAATTGAACAAATATTGCTACTTACCTCATGTATTTTCCAATATCATATATAACTTGTTTGACATTATTTTTGAATTTGTCTAGGAGAGATAGAGGTAGAATGTACTGCAACAATTATAAAATGATCTTTTCATTATTTTTCCAAAACTAGTAAACATAATACACTAAAAAGTACATGCAGTATACAAATATATATAAAATATACCAGAATAATTATCTTAATAAAGGTATGCCAATCATGCGTTTTCATCCCTAACCCAAATTCACCTTTCTTTGTTATGATATTGTTTATGTTCACAACAAATCTTGTGGGAAATTGATTTTTTCGTATGAATTCTTTTATAGCATTGTTTTGCCGCTTCATTAATAACCAAGGAAGGTAACTTATATTAATTTGGTCTCCATTTCTATTTAATTGAATGACATTTTTCATTGAATGATTGGCTTCTTGAATGTCACTACAAATTTTGACAATTTTTTCTTTGGCATGCCCTCCATCCAATATTTTCCATAACGTTTCTATTATATTCTTTCCAATATGCATTGTATCAAACAAATGCACAATTTTTAGCTTCTCATAGTAGGGAAACCTACTAAATTGTCTGGGATAACTTTTCAGTCCCTGTGGAAGCCGGCCATTAATGCCTTGATGACCTTCATGAAGCATATAAATTAAACACATTAACAATGACAATCATTGTCAATTACAACATGAGTAAATAAAACACAATATAAAAATATAAATTCCAAATATATCATATATGATAGATAAACAATTTGATCTGATGTATAACCTTGATGATTAATTCTATTATATTCCAACTTCCATAGGTGAGGTGTCATTCTTCGTGGTTTTGATGTAGTCTCTTATTTCCCATTGAAAAGATTTTTTTCAGTAGTTTGATACTTATGATTTCTATGGAGGAAGTGCCTATACTCATCAAACACCTACTTTCCTAAACTTGTTGAACGACGATATTTCATTTTTAGACCACAAACTAGACATGCAATTTTTCCTTTTGTTTGAAGACCTGCAAGATCATATATAATAATTGGATTAAATATGTCAATTTTTGTAATTATATATAATGAATAGATTATTTTAAAAACATGCATAATATCTACTTCATAAAATTAAATATCGTTAAAGTCCAATCGAATGTTATAACATACCACAAAAATGTGTTAGCCTTGGGGCATCATGCATTGTCCATACAAGCATTGCATGGAATTGAAATTGTCTTTGTCCTATTGGTCTAGAGACGTCATACATAGTGACGCCATTCCATAACTTTAGTAACTTGTCGATAAGAGGCTCGATATATACATTCATATCTTTAACTTGGTACTTACCTAGTTGAATGAACATAAACATTACATAATTATTATAACCATTTTATTGCAATATATATAAATTATTGTACATGACTATTAAATGAAAAAAAATATAAGTCAGTATGCAACAAATAAGACAAATGAGATGCTACTATGTTAAAGAAAATTGATGTAAACAAATACCTGGAACAATAATTTCCAACATTATGTGCTCCCTCTTTATTGACATCCATGGAGGAATGTTATTGTTGATAACAAAAATAGGCCAGACTGAGTAAATAAATCTCAGCTCTCCAAATAGATTGACACCGTTCGCTGCCAATGAAAGCCTAAGATTATAATTACAAGGTTCTTTAAAGTTTGGCCATTTTTCCTCCATGTCCCTAAATGCAGAACCATCCGTAGGCATTTGAAGAATGTCATGTCCACTTCTATTTCATGCATGGTAATCCATAAATTGTGCTAAGCTTTCACACCTAAATAATTGTTGCATATGTGGAATAATGAGAATATAATGAAGAACCTTGCGAGGAACCTTTTTTATTAGTTGATTTGTTCGATATCTACTAATATGACATTCTGGGAATTCTTTTGCAAATTCATGTTATTTATGATATATAATATGATCATTGGGACATGCATCTATTGCTTGATACTCCATTCCAATATCTTTCATAATGGCAGATAATCTCAAGTATGAGCAGGGTAAAATATTTTATGGTGGTAAAAAAAAATTCACCTATCAATCTACAACAAAAAAATATTTGTTAATATAAAAAATATTAATGGTACATATTTCATCCTTTATTTACTAGTGATGAACTAACAACAAAAAAAAGATGAAAAAAGATGACATATATGACATGCCTTAACATCCATGAGATTGCTATGTTGGATAAACTATTGATAACCTTCAAGTTCACTAGCAACAATACAACAGAGAGAAGAGTTGTTTGGGAGCCTTCATAAAGGGGCTTGTATGCCTTCTCAAGTATAGGTAAATCATGAACATCGTCAAAGTCATCTCGATCATCATCATCAGTTGCGCCACTAAATGTGTTATGGATCAATGTATTTGTACCATCATCTTCAATTATGTTTTCTAGCACATGATCATCTTCTTCCATAGGATCATTAACTTCATCTTTGATATTCACAACTCCATGTTCCTCTGCTTGCAAAACCGCATTCTTTGAGCTGTGATAATCCATATCATGTGCCCTAGGGTGCCCCACCTTTATAATAATGATCGACACAAATAAACCGTGATCATGATCAAGTGATTTTATATATATATATATATAATGTTAAAATGATATAAACATTTACAAATTCAATCATTATAAAGACATATAATGAACAACTTACAATGGACTATAATCATGCCCCCCTTCAACGTGACCATGTTGCCTACAATGTTTCTCAGTTGTTGTGATTAAAAGTGTTCTCATCTTTATGCCCTTGCAATTATTGCAAGGACAATAACATTTCCCATCACCCTTTTTTTCAATCTAGCCCACAATCTAGCAAGTGTCTCTTCATTTTGTTCTGCACTAATATTATTTGACATGATTTTTCTTTACCAAGCTTGAGTATTTAGATCTTCAAAAAATATCAAACTCACACTCCAATAATTTTTAATCATAGACTATAACGCTCAAAAATTGATGTTCATTTAGCCACATAATTTAGCAAACTTAATACACTCCAAGTATGTTAAAAACCAAGGATGCATATGTCATGATCTTTCCATAAATGCTAAAAGGATAAATTCAGAATAAATCTCATCCCATGTATGCAAAAGGAATAAATTAAATTATCAATAAGGATCATTGAAATGATACATATATGATTGCCATTCACATATCAAAGAGTTTCCATAAATTCACTCAAGTTTCAATTACATCACTAACTTTCAATCAGTACATCTATTTCAATGTTACATCAAATATTTCTTTTCAATACATCTATTTCAATGTTACAATATTGAGTTACAAATAAAATTACATTTACAAGTGGGCTTCACAAGCCTTCCATAATAATACATGAGTACATTTATAACACATAAATCTCTGAACCTCAACCGTCGTGACACCACTGGTCTTCTTGCAAGTTGGGGCCAAGAGTGTCATTAAGGCACCTTTTCCGCCCAACCACAAAGTGCAATACTTCTCCAGGTTTCTTCCTAGCTCGAAGAAATCCCCGGCCTTGCACGAGGAGCCTAGCAACCTGAAACAACAATGCAGGAGGGAACTCTCGATGCAAGTCTGATGCCTATATGCATTCCTAACATGAGAATCACATAATTCTTGCAAACAGGAGGTGGCAAAGACCTATATTCATTTAGTTCTAGGATTTTAATTCCATCTATTTCAATGGTGCATGTGCTTGGCCAAGCATAAATAAAACAAAAGATAGTTTTAGAAAAGGTAAAACTATCATCTCTGTGGATCCACCTTCGGCATCCTGTCCCGAAAGTTTCTCAATTACAGTAAATAATGCAATTTCCATCTAAGTTTTCATTCATTTGTACCCATTTCTAATTCCAAAAATAAATTCCATCATTTCCCAATACTCACACAAAGATTATTAAAAATAACTTAAAAACATACATTCAGATTGAGAGGTTTCTCTATACAAACTCTATTGAATTCTACTATGCAATTATGAAATCAAACCAAGTTTTTGTTTCCTAAAAGAAAACTTGATCAAAGTAAATAGACTGGATAGATTCAACAAAAAGAAAACCACTCTTTTTAGAAAATTTGCAAATTTTAAATGTGTTTTCAATAGCCTACATTTGCTATAAAGTTTCATCTTCGGCTTTTATCATAACCTTATGTGTATTTCACTAAGTTCATAAAGGATGTATAATGGTTCACATAATGCATCGAAATTCAGAAATATAATGGTTTTAGGAAAGAAAAGCAATGTAAACAACCAGTTTTGCATATAAATTCAAGTTTGTTACAGTACACAGTATTATTTATGTGAATTTACTCTACTTCTTTTCTAAGTTTCAACTTTTAGACATTAAAATTATCTGTACAGATCTATCTATATATTTTTAAATGTAAATAAAAAAATAGATTTTCAGCTGAAAGTGTAAACTAAGCTGTGTTTTTTGTTTGGTGCCAATGACAATAAGTTATGTTTTCTGTAAATATCATGATATTTATACCAGGTATTATATATATATATATATATATTTGTTCATATCTATTTACTATGTAATTCCATTGACAGAGGCAATATTTTCTAAGGAAGAATAGAGCTTTCAAATGTCAGTGTTCCTATGTATTTGTATATATTTATGGATTTATATATATATATATAACTGTGTGTGTGTGTGTGTCTATATATATATATTGATATATACATTTTATACAAAGTTTTTCATTCTACATACTTATCAACGCATGCACTTCATATAATATAAGTTTTTGTTTGTATGTATTTGTATTTATCCAACAATGCAATGCGTATTCCATTTGGAATTTACATGGCAAAATGCAATCATGCAAAGAATTTTGTAAAGTTTTTAATTGCAAACAATGTATATGAAGGGCATACGCCCCACCCACATGGGGAGGCGCTGCCTATGGAAGGCAATGCTTCCTCAACAGGCTGCGGCCTGTGGTGGGAGCGTTGTCTCCCACAACACAGCCCCTCCCTTATGGGGAGGGCTCGACTGTGGAGAAATCCCAGTCGCCCTTCAAAATAAAAAAAACTTATGACTTCCTTTAAACCAAAAAACAACTCCATAATTTTGAATTCAAGATGTCTTCAACAGTTGTTCTCATAAATTCGTTTATGAAGAAATACACTGCAATGCTTTCTCAATTCATCTGTTCCTGAAACATTAAAAGGAATTGTGGTAGAATACATTGAATATATATATATGTACATACATATGCATAGGGAACTCATATATGTATATATGTATATATATATATATTTTAGAATTTCTATGTACTGAAAGAGAAATCAGAGACAAAATTTATAAACCATAGTTTGCAAAGGAGGAAAGCCAGCAATCTGAAAGGGTCAAATTATACAAATTCTTTCAATGCACACAGAAGGATGCAATATTTTCTCAGATTTCCTCAGTTTTTGCATACAATTCAAACATTTTGCATTCAAATTCTTCAGAAGTATTTTCATATTTCAACAAGATTTGTGGAAAAAGAATAGAAAACCTGGAGATTACACTTCCAGCTAGAGATGTTCTTCAGACCACTTCTTTCCTTTTCCTCTTTTCAATCTAGTTTTCCTGAGCAAGATTCTTCTCTTTCCTTCTTTCCAGTTGCTTCTCTAGCTCTTTGTTTTCCTACTATCCTCCAAGGGACAATTCTCAACTCACTATTTTAAAGATTCAACATCTTCTTGGCAGCCATTAAAGCAAAGATTGCAGAGCTTATTTTCAAGAAAGTTTTTCAAGAATCGTTACCTTCTCGGGAACTCTTTTTCCCTTTTTAAAATTGTTTTTCCTTTCCATTTCCACCCTAATCTTGAAATGGATTTTTAAAATAATAATAATTTTCAATTTAATTGCATGTAAATCTCCTTTTTAAAATATTTACTCAATAATAAAAAGAATAAATATCTTATACCTAATGCTTAACTTATTAATGCAAAGATTAACACAAATTAAAAGAAGAATGGAATGCATAAGCATGTAAATCAAAATCTATAATTAACTTTAATTAAAACTTAATCCTTTATTTTATCATGCTTTCACTTCATCATTTATTTAATTTACTAATTATTATTTAATTCGCAAATAATTTAAAACAAACACACTAAAGTTAACATTCCTAAATGAAAACTACATGAATCTAAGTGCTCGTGTGTGTGATCGAGAGATCTTCCTGCTCTGTTCTGTCAAGAAGCTAAGCACCTCTCCTTAATCACACCCTTGGTCTTCGACTTCCTGCAACTCAAGTGCACTCAGACACACAAAAATAATTAAATTAGTATCACATTAAGATATAAATAAAGCAATACATTACATTAATTAAAATGTTTCTACTCTATTTTGCTTCATTTTCAAAATAAAACGCATTCAATACTTTTCAACTTTTCATAAGTTAAATAAACACTTTCATTTATCTCCACACCAAAACACCATCATATTAATTATTATTCTACTAGGCACAACAAAACATGTAACAAATCTACACAAAACCACAAGTAATCTGCATCAGAATTGAGACGTGACATAGACATGTAACAAAATCTAATAATTCTGATATTTTACACCAAAAAAATTTAGGCCTATAACCTCCACAAATTGTCACAAGTATAGCAACTTCGGGGAAAATTCAATACATAGATAAATTGTCAAAATCACTTTTATTAATAAAATTTATGCCCGACGTTCGTCGAAATATTGAAAAAAATTATGGATCATCACAATTTCAATGAATGTCAGGCACAATTTTTTTTTTGAAAATTTCACATTAAATACATAGGTACTCGACGATTCATCTAATTATACATCTTTCATCAGAAAGTTTCATCGTATTTTGTAGCTCAAACGAATTAGCATGCTCACACTTTAGCTAGGGACCTAAATTCCACTGCATGCCATGGCATGTTTACAAATTTACCAAACTAACTTTGCAAGTGGTAGTTTAAACATGGTTGTTATCCCAAATCTATGTTAACACCAAGTAAATAGGTGCAAAGAACTAAGAGGGGGGACCATCTATCAAGCACAAGTTGAAACTTGAAATTTTACCACTTCTATCAATTCTTCAACTACACCCATTCTATTATTAAATATGAGTATGAAAACAATAATATAATAGAAAGTAAATCAACACAATGAACACCAAATTTTACATGGAAAACCATGCAGAGGGTTAACTACAAGAGAAAGATTATAAAAACCGAATATTAAAGGTCACTACCCAAAAGAGGAATCACATCCAAATACAAAGGATCACTACCTAAAGACCTAATTATCCAACATAGTGCCTTACTACCTATAAAGGATCAGCATTGTCCAATAGGAGGTCATTGCTTACATATACAAAAGAGAAAAAAAGATCCACCACTACAATTAAAGCACATTTGCAAGATTACAAAAACCTTCAGCTCACTGCCTTTAGCACATTGAAAAACTGTTATCACAACTCACTCACACACAATTCTACTCTTATGATTTGGGGCACTCTTTCATCACTTTGCATCACACTTTCATACAACTCTTCACAATTCAACTTGCTTTTATACCATTCTCAACCTTAGAAGTATTTACCAAGGTCGGCCACAAAATAACCCATTTCATAAATTCAAATTAGGCCAACAACTGAAAGTTACCGCGGTGGAAATGAATAAGAGTGGACCAATAAAATTATTTTTTTGAATGTTCTACACACTTGCTCAATTAAATTTTATTCTTCAAATGAAGTGTAAACACTAGGCCGAACAAACCTAATGAATACACAAAATAGCAATGATGCACACACTTCCCAAGATGAAGATGACACACGAACACCTCAACTCTTCATTATTCACAAGACTTCATCTTAGACTTCTTTAGATACATCCATAGCAAAAAAATATACTTCATACACTGAATACCTTTCACCAAATCATTCAAACTATGCAAACTTGTACTGGAATATAGAAATATGACTTCCAAATTACCAAAATTCAACCTTCTTCACCAAAGCATAGAAAAGACCTTCACAAAACATATCCTAGATTGGCAAGATCTTAAACAAAACAGCTGAGGATTGTGGAGCAAAAATATTTCTCCTAGTCCACAGAAGATCAACTCTTCTAGTAGAACACACATACTGGTGGACACAACTTTCACATACCATCTCACCAAAAACTGAAACTCATAATATATCACCATTAGATCACCATAATGAAAACTTGATAATTGCACAGGAATAGGATCAACATAGGAGAAACACAAAGCACATACTAGAGCACAGTCTAAACACATTCATCACTTTGACTTCTCTTCTTTATTAATTTTCTAAAAAGCACTTGGAAACTCATCAAAAAAATGCATCTATAGAAATATAAGATAGCTCCATGTACTCAGCATCTCAACTATACATGTACAATATGCAACATATTGAACAATGTTGACATCAATGAAAACACAACCATACTAGCCCATACTTGCAACAATCTCCCCCCTTTGTCATTGATGGCAACACACGATGTGAAAAACCATCAAAGATAAAAAAATTTGCACAATACCCCAAGAGAACACCTTCTCTTCTTCTGAAATTGTTTTTCACATGACTTTTTCTCCCCCTTTGACATCAATAGAAAAGAACAACTGCTCTGATTACTCCCCCTTAGGAGTAAACTCATCCTACAACAATGGAAACCTTTTCTACTCCCCCTGCGGAGTAGACCCATCTATCAGTCCAGATAAATGAATAATTTGTGATTTCACTGGACTAATGTACCTTCATGTGCACTTAGTTAGGAGGGCCAATGACCCCCAACCTCTCCCTAAGATGTTCAAAAGTATCCTTCAGAAGAGCCTTAGTAAATATGTTTGCAATTTGTTCCTTTGTTGTCACATACTCTAGTATGACCTCATTCTCCAACACTTTTTCTCTCAGAAAATGATACTTGATAGATATGTGCTTTGTTCTTGAATGCATAACCAGGTTCTTTGAAATGTTTATTTCACTTGTATTATCATAGAAAATGGAAATAGGCTCATCACATACCATACCAATGTCTTTCAAAGTTTTCTTCATCCACAAAACTTGTGTGCAACAGGATGCTGCAGCAATGTATTTTGTATCTACAGTGGATAAAGAAACTGAGTCTTTCTTTTTACTCAACCATGAAACTAATCTTTCGCCAAGAAAGAAAGCACCACCACTAGTATTCTTCTAGTCATCTACACAACCGACCCAATTAGCATCTGTATGAGCACTCAAAGTGAAATCATTACTCTTAGGGTACCATAATCCATAATTTGGTGTGCCATTAGGATATCTAAATATCCTTTTTATAGCTATAAGATGTGCTTCTCTAGGATCTACTTGAAATCTAGCAACTAAACACGTTGGATGCATAATATCTGGTCTGGTAGTAGTGAGGTACAATATTCCACCAATCATGGATCTATATTTGTTCTAATCAGTCTTAGTAGATTCATCGTCTTTGCTCAGTTTACATCTGGTTACCATAGGGGTACAAACCAGTTTAGAATCTTTCATCCCAAAATTCTTCAACAACTCTTTTACATACTTAGATTGTGAGATGAAGATCCCTTTATCAATTTGATTCACTTGTAGACCAAGGAAGAAATTTAATTCACCAATCATAGACATCTCAAATTCTTTCTGCATTTCTTCAACAAACCTTTTACACATGCCATCATTTCCACCAAAAATGATATCAACATAAATAACTGAAATCAACATCTTATTACCTTGCACTTTGAAGTAGAGGTTGCTATTAGCATAACCTTTGTTGAATCCTTTCTTTGACAGGTATCTATCTAGTCTTGCATACCAAGCACTAGGAGCTTGCTTCAATCCATACAATGCTTTCTTCAATTTACAAACCATGTTTGGCTTGTCAGACAATTGAAACCCTTTAGGTTGCTCCATGTACACTTCTTCCTCCAACTCACCATTTAGAAAAATTGACTTAACATCCATCTAATATACCTTGAAGTCCTTGTGGATGGAAAATGCCAAAAACATTATGATAGCTTCCATTATGGCCACCGGGGAAAATGTTTCTTCAAAATCTATACCTTCAACTTGCGAATATCATTTACATACCAGTATCTCCTTATTCCTTACTACTTCTCCATTTTCATTCAGCTTATTCCAGAACACCCATTTTGAGCCAATCACATTTTTGTTCATAGGCCTAGGGACTCTTTCCCATGTCTGATTCTTTTCTATCTACTGCAATTCCTCTTTCATAGCTCTCATCCAACTTTCATCTTCACATGCTTCTTTTATAGATTTAGGTTCTATTTTAGAAAGTAAACACAAATTACCTCAACTAAAACTCTACTTCTTGTCTTTACACATTTACTCTTGTCTCCAATTATTAGATCTTCTAGATGATTCTTCTATACATATTTAGGAGTCCTAGCAGTAGGTTCTAGTTCATTCTCTTCTTATTCTTCTTCCACTTATTCTTCTTCTTTCTCTTCTTCTTCCTTCTCCATATTTTCTTTAGGTAAATGTTTGTAGATAGGATCATCAGGTTCAACTTCACTTATCTTAATAGGTCTGTGTATGTCTTCATCAACTTTCACATTAGCACTTTCAATAATCTTTCTCAATATTTTGTTAAAACATTAGTATGCCTTGCTAGTAGTAGAGTATCCAAGAAATATTCCTTCATCACATCTAGCATCAAACTTTCCAATATTTTCATCATATCTTTTAATATAACATATGTTTCCAAATACCTTAAAACATTTCATAGTAGGAGTCTTACCAGTCCATAACTCAAAAGTTGTCTTTGTGTTGTTGTGTTTGATCTAAACTCTATTAAGAACATAAACATCAGTATGTATTGCTTCTCTCCAATATGCATCCAGTACATTGGACTCTTTCATCATAGTTCTAGAAGCTTCATGTATTGTCTTGTTTTTCCTTTCAACTAGTCTATTCTGTTGTGGGTTTCTCGAAGTAGAAAATTGTCTTTTTATGCCATGTTTCCCACAAAATGCATTAAATTCATCAGAAGTGAATTCACCACCTCTATCAGATCTCAAACACCTGATTTTCAGATTTACTTCATTTTCCACTATTTCTTTGAATACCTTAAACCTATCCAAGGCCTAATTTGTTTCTCTAAGAAAAGAAACATGTGTCATTTGAGTGTAATCATCAATAAGCAACATAAAATATATGTCGCCATTCAGGCTTCTAGTCTTTGGCGGACCACAAAGATCAGTGTGTACTAACTCTAGCATTCTGGTAGTAGAATGTTCTTTTCCCTTAAATCTACATCTTGCATGTTTTCCTAGTTGGTAACTTCTACAGATAACATTAGTAGGTCTTGTGATTCTAGGAAATCCTCGAACAATCTCCTTAGAACTAATCTTGACTAGGTTATTGAAGTTCACATGTCCCAATCTCCAGTTCCATAGCCAAATTTCACTGATTTGAGATACAAGGCAATGACCATCAACTCCCTTCAGCTGATAGATATTTCCATGAGTTCTTCCAACAACAATCATATCTTCATTTTTGGATCCTTTTTTTATTTCACAGGTATTATTTTGAAACAAAAGTTTAAAACCATTGCTACACATCTAACCAACACTTAGAAGGTTATGCCTCAAACCCTTCACATAATATACATCATTAGTATTGTGCACTCCATCAAAACTAATTGAACCTTTACCAAAGATCTTAGCTCTTGAATCATCACTGAACATGACTAAACCATCATCATATTTTTCAAGTTTAGTGAACTTACTCTTATCTTTGGTCATGTGATTTGAACATCCACTGTCAATTACCTAGTATTCTTCATCCTATCTTGCATGAAAAATCGGTAACCAAAGTACCTTCCATCCTATTCTTCTTAACCTCCAGAGCCTTCTTACTTACACATTTTCCAGAGTTATTAGATATAGATTTATTTTCCAAAGCTAAGAATAAGCATTCACTATCATCAACCTCATTTTTAGATTCATCATTAGAAATACCTGCCTCTTCCTTAACATAGTACAACTTCTTATACTTCTTATCCTTCCCGTCCTTATCCTTTTAATCCTTGTTCTTTTTATGTATAGCCCTATTTAGACATCTCAAATCATAATGACCAATGTTACCACAACTGAAACATTTAAAGGGTAACATACCTTTATATTTTCTGGTACCTTTCTTCAATTTCCTGGTGAAGTTTTCTTCCAACTCTTCATCATCACTATCCAATTCTTCAATCTTCAAAGCATTAAATGTCATTTTTGTCTTCTCTTATGTCTTTCCATCTTTCCAAATCTTCCTTATCTCAAATGCTTGCAAGGTGCCAAACAACTCTTCTAGAGTGTACTTCTTAGTATCATACATTTCTTCAATAATAGAGATCTTATTGTTGTAACATTCTGGTAAAGTGATCAGGATATTCTCGATTATATCTTCATTTGATAGTTTTCCTCCTTGAATTCTAACTTTATTTTCTAATAGTTCTATTGGGATTATGGATGCATAGTACCTAAAGCTCCAGAATCTTCAATAAAGGACCTTTTCCATGAAAGATAATCAACCACAAAGGAAAGTGTTGCAACAATGGAATGTTGAATAAAGATTCTATATTGATTTGATATGATATGATAATATGTTACAAATGAACAAAATGCCTGATTAAATAGGAAAAAGAGAAAACCTAAGATGCAAGAGATGTCATGTGTCATGATCTAACAACATGTGACAACATGTAAACCCTATCTAGGAAATTATTAAATTTTGAGATAAGTTCTAGAAGGACAACTCATCTTCTAGAAGGAATCTTATCCCTACAAACATGGAAGGGAATATTACCCCATTTATTAACATCTAACCTAGGACTAAATGATGTGTGACCTAAGTTAACTTATGCTAGTGTAATAATTAATTAATTAATTACACTAACACCCCCCAATAAATTCATCTTAGGGAGAACAAATGAAATGATTATGCAAGAAGATGGGTCCTGCCTACGAGGCCATGTTAGGTACCCATGTACATAAAGATGCAGAAAATCTCCCACAATCGAAGAAAAGGGGAAAACCCAGTGGGAACAAAACCCCTCTCCAAAAAGGAGATATAAAAGAAAAAAATATGGAAGAGTGATGTTTGGAGGACTCAACATTATCCCCCAAGGACTACAACCATCACATATGTACAAAAATAACAAAAAAGTATGTGGAATAGATAGCCCCCCCATAAAGGAGAGTAGTCCCCTCTAGAATGTCTTCAAGACTAGTGATGAACTTAGAGGCCAAGTCGGATAGACCTGAAGAAAACCCATCCATGTACCACAAGTCTGAAGAAGTGAATGTATCCATCCCTGTTGAAGCAAATATCAACTGAGAGGTGTCTAAGGAAGAAGATGGTGCCATGCAAAGAGCCAAGTCAATCCAGCCTCCACAACCCTAGCGAGGAGGGGGTGATGATGTGCTTCCTACCCTTGAGTTTGGAGAGTCAGGAGCAGGTTGATCTTGATCCCATAATTTGATAAACTTGTATACCTTGGAGTGATGATCAACTTGACCATAGGCAACAAGAAGATCAAACCTATCCCTAATGATGGCAAGTTCTGAAGTGAACTCAATTCTCAATTCCTCCTAAGCAAGTTGATAGATAGACAATAGATTATGAGCAATCTGAGGAATGTAGACAACATCTTCCAACCTCTTTCCATCAAGAGCAACATCACAGATACTAGCAACATAGAAAATATCTGCATTTGTGGTAAACATTCTGTCAAAGTTGGCAGGACTCAGAGTATCCCACAAAATATGTTGTTGAGAAGAAGTGACATGTCAGGAAGCACCGAATTCAAGTACACATCCTTCCCTGTTATCAACCAAAGTAGTTATCAAAGCATTCCCCTTACCAATATTTTCAACAGTGGCAATTCCAACAATAGCTAATGATGACTCTTCATGAGAGGGGGAGTGAGGAGATTTGACTGTTGTGAGAGGGAGAGAGATGTTGTGATCTTTGAGTATCTGCCTTAGCTCATGTATCTCTCTCTTGAAACATGTATCCTCAATGTGACCAAGCCCATTACAGAAGTCGCACTTGGGCCTCTCCCTCTTCGACTTTTCTTCCCTAGGTAGTGATGATGATTAAGAAGAAGCTCTTGCCTTTGATTTTCCCTTGTGCTTTCCCTTTCCTTTGGTTGGTCCTGCCACCAATGCATGGGATTTTGTGGATGTATCAGCCTGATTGAGCTTGGATTGTTCTCAAGTTAGCCGTTCACAAAATGTCTCAAATGATGGCATAACAAAGCTATCACCAAGACCATGCATGGTGGAATAGAAAGAGGTAGAAAAGTAGGAGAAGGAACCTCTTAGCTTAGATAGGATCGTGAATATACACTCTTTGTCATATTTATCTTTGCCACACCCAGAAAGCTGAGTCCTTAAATACTTGAATCTTACCAAGTAGTCTTCGATGGAAGGAAATTGATCAATGGTGAGTGAAGCAAGTTTAGCCTCCAATTTCAAAGCTCGTACATCACTAACAGAACCGAAGAGATCCTTGAGCTTGTCCCAAACCTCCTTGGGATTCTTGCACCCCTCAATATGGAAGAATAAAGAGTTGGAGACATGTAGAGCAATGAGCCCCATAGCCTCTTCACACTTAATTTGATGTTGTAATTTTTCATATTCTCTGGCAGATGAGGTTGATTCTCATTCAAAGTGGACTAGCATCCCTTGGACTAGAGAAGTATCTGCATACTGACCTTCCATGTGTGATAGTTATGAGGAGTAAGAATCTCGAATCCTCTGTCAGCCATTAGAGGAGAACAACAATCCAAGACAAAATATTTTTGACAAAAAATGTTGAAAGTAGATAATTGATCAACAATCAACTGAAGTGAAGCCTTTGAAACAAACTAAAAGACTAGAAATCACCTCTAAACCAAAAATTAGGGTTTCCACTTCAACTGAGAATATTTTTTGATAGAATCAAAATATGGAAAAATAGAGCACACCTCTAGAAAGTAGACTTAGAGAGCTTTCCAACGATATATTTTTTGCATATTTTTGATATCATATGTGAAATTTATGCCCTCTGGACGATCATTGATTGCATTGAACTATACTGGCTAACAAGGTGAAAAATTCAAGCACCTGGGGGATTAAAAACTCTTGGCCCTTGGTCACTAATATGACCGCAGGCGCTATTGATGCAAAACAAAAGCCTGCCTGGATAGGGATGAGTGGCACGGTTGGCGAGGTGATTGCACCGCTCGGAGTAGCAGAGCCCACGGTTACTGATGGGACTAGGGTTGGACCAGAGTCTGCAGCGATCGGTGTTGGTTAGTGAATGCACGCTAGTGGATGGTGGTTAGATGGTCGTCAGGAAGAAGACTCCGGTGGGGGGCTTGAATAGATGGTCGTTGAAGTCAGAAGGGGCCCTGGTGATGGAAGGATGATGTTGGGAGGTTGGTGATTGATGTGACAAGTCTGCAGACCAACGACTCAAAAAAAATAAAATTGAATATTGTAAAATACAATTCAATTTTTTTTTTAAAAAGTCGATAGATATATTCTGCAAAAAATATTTTATATGTCGGTCGATACAAAATTAACCCCAATACTATAGCCGTAGAAAATAATATGTATGTCGACTCTGTATTAAAATGCCAGTCACCCAGAAAATGAAATTTTTGCCAGAACTATAGGAAAAAAATGCCCAAAAATAGCAAGATTTTTTTTTTTTTTTTCTAATAAAAAAATTCCTTTGAAGAGGATTGAGAGGGGAGATTTTTTCCTGCAGATGTGTACAGATAGTACAAAAAATGCAAACCCTAGATTGTACCTCAAAGGCTCCTGAATGATATAACTCCAATTTTGACAAATGAGCAAGTGATCTTTGGGTTTTGAGGCCTTCTGGATGCAATGGAGAGGTTGGAGAGAGCCTGATGTGCACCAAAAATTAGCTTGGCTCCCAGGTAGAACCAACTATCCTACAACATAAACACCAAGCCTGCAAGAATCTTGCACTCCAACTTCCTTGATCAAGGGTTGATGTTTCACTAGACAAGCTTTGATACCATGTTGAGATTATGGATGCACAGTCCCTGAAGCTCTAGAATCTTCAATAAAGGACCTTTTCCATGAAGGATAATCAACCACAATGGAAAGTGTTGCAACAATGGAATACTGAATAAAGATTCTATATTGATATGATATGATATGATGATATGTTACAAATGAACAAAATGCCTGATTAAATAGGAAAAAGAGAAGACCTAAGATGCAAGAGATGTTGTCATGTGTCATGATCCAACAACATGTGACAACATGTGAACCCTATCTAGGAAATTATTAAATGTTGAGATAAGTTCTAGAAGGACAACTCATCTTCTAGAAGGAATATTATCCCTACAAACATGGAAGGGAATATTACCCCATTTATTAAATGATTTATTAAAATCTAACTGAGGACTAAATGATGCATGACCTAAGTTAACTTATGCTAGTGTAATAATTAATTAATTAATTACACTAACAATTTTAACTCTCTGAAAGAAACTTGTAAATTCTTCACCATCTTCCATCTTCAGGTTCAAAAATCTATGCTTTGTCACTAGCCTCTTTTTTAATTCTACCTTTTCATTTCCTTCATACATGTCTTCCAACTTCTTCCAGACTTCATATGCAGTATCCAGAGAATTAACCTTAAGTCGCTCATTTTTAGATAAACCACTGCAAATCGCATACTTCACCTTCTCATTTTCTTCACAAGCAGAGATCTCATCTACAAAATTAACACCTAATAGAAGCGTATACTTACTTGCAATAGCCTTCTAGGTCTTGAAACTAAGAGATATAATATATCCTCTCATTTGTCCCTTCCAATCATTGTAGTCAGTTCCATCAAACATAGGGATCACCAACTTGTGTGCCATCAGATCTTCCTTAACCAGTTAAGCTCTACACAAGGAACCAAAAGCTCTGATACCAATTGTTAAATAGGTGCAGGACAACTGAGAGGGGGGTGAATCAATTGTCACACAAATTCAAACTTGAAAAATTTATCACTTATCAATTCTTCAACCACATTATTATGTTATTAAATATGAGCATGAAACACAAATAACAGAAATTAAATCAACGCAATGAACACCGAATTTTTACGTGGAAAAACCACAGTGAAGGTTAACTCACAATATAAAGATTATAAAACTGAATACAAAGGCCCACTGCTAAGGGCTCACTGCCCAAAGAGGACTCACTGTCCAAATATAAAGGCTCACTACTTACAAAGGACTCACTGTCCAAATACAAAGGCTCACTGCCTACAAAGGACTCACTGTCCAACAAGGAGGCTCACTGCCTACAGATACAAAAGAGAAAGAAAGATCCACCACTTCAATTAAAGCACATTTGCAAGATTACAGAAACCTTCAACTCATTGCCTTTAGCACACTAAAAAACTACTATCACAACTCACACACACTTCTGCTCTTATGATTTGTGGCACACTTTCGTCACTTTGCATCACAGTGTCATACAACTCTTCACAATTCAACTTTCTTTTATACCATTCTCAACCTTAGAAGCATTTACCAAGGTCGGCCACAAGATAACCCATTTCATAAATTCAAATTAGGTTGACAACTCAAAATTCCCATGGTGGAAAGGAATAAGAGTGGACCAATAAAATTATTTTCTTGAATCTTCTACATGCTTCCTCAATTAAATTTTATTCTTCGAATAAAGTGTAAACACCATGTCGGCCAATCCTAATGAAAACAAAAAATACCAATGATGCACATGCTTCCTAGCACAAAGATGACATGTAGAAACCTCAACACGCTTCATTATTTGTGAGACTTCATCTCAGACTTCTTCAGATATGTCCACAGTATAACAATATACTTCATACATCGAATACCTTTCACCAAATCATCTGAACTATGCAAACCTATACTGGAATATAGAAACATGACTTCCAGATTACCAAACTTCAACCTTCTTTTCTAGAGCATAGAAAAGAACTTCACAAAACATATCCCAGATCCGCAAGATCTAAAATGAAATAGTGGAGGATTGTGGAGCAAAAGTATTTCTCCTAGTCCACAGAAGATCAACTCGGTCAGTAGAACACACATACCGGTGGACACAACTTTCATGTACCATCTCACCAGAAACTGAATCTCAGAATATATCACCATTAGATCACTGTAATGAAAAGTTTATACTTGCACAGGAATAGGATCAACACAAGAGAAACATGAAGCACATACCAGAGCACAATCTAAACACATTCATCACTCTGACTTCTCTTCTTTATTAATTTTCTCAAAATAACTTGTAAACTCATCAACAAAACACATCTATATTCATATAAGATAGCTCCATGTAATTATAGCATCTCAGTAGCATCTCAACTATACATGTACAATCTGCAACATATTGAACAATGTTGACATGAATGACAACACCACTAGATTAGCCCATACCTGCAACAAACACCATCAAACATTTAAGTACATGCTTCCTCAAATCCAAAGATGACTCGTGGACACCACATAACAATTGAACACAATCTAGAATATTCCATAAACACCCAGAAATCTAACAAGTTCCTTCACAACAACTTTCACTTGAAGAATGTACACACCTAGTACACTCAGACATCTCTACCATACACTGCAACTCAAGAAACTAAATTTTGAAGCACCATACCATGAACAACTTCAACTGAAGAAAGATACAAACACTATCATCATACTTATAGATCTATAAGAACTAAAACAAATCTATAGATAAATGCGAAGAAAAAAAATCTCTAAGATACCTCTACAATACACAGTTCACAGATTGGTGAACACATCTTCCTCTAAACAATGATCTAGCACACCAAATTTTGAATGCAACACCTCTGAACACCTTTGATCAACATATCCAAACTACATAAGCAAATATTTAACCTAGAAGAAATGCGGAGCCAAACCAAAACACTACTCTGCAACACACTGTTTCCTCTTTTTATTCAATTTTCTCAAAAGCACTTCGAAACCAAGCACCAGAAACATATCATCAATATCTTCAACACTTCCTCATTACCACCAAGCCAACTACAACCTAGCGAATCAACCATACATCCATAGACAAAATCTTATCAAAGAAACACTAGAGGTTGACACCAGTAACTTACTAATGACAACGTAATGAAACTAATCAAAGAATAATTAGAGATAACATCAACTCAATACCAACTACTCACACTCTTACAACAATCTCCTCATATAGTCTACTTCAATAAAAACAACAAAGCTTGTTTACATCAATGAAAACATCAACTACTCATACTTGCAACAAATTTATTAGTCAATTATTGTAGCAATCAAGATCAAGATCATCATGTCAAAGTTATTTGCATTCATGCATGTTTTTGGAGCTAATATTGTGATGTAGGTTTCAAGTTTTCAAGCATCCAATCAAGCCATTTCATGCAAGTCTAATCTTTGGAGTGATGTGTTAGACCTCAATCCTCCAAGGGTAGCCATTAAATGGTTTGGTGAGTTGCAACAAGCTAGGTTTTACTCATCATTTCTTCCATTTATGATTTCATTTCATTTCAAGGTTTACTTACCAAAATAGGGTTTGACCAAGGAAAATCCTTATACAGAAAAAAATAAAAAATTTCTTCTCTTTGTGTGTTTGTAGGTTTATAGGTGGAGTGAAATTGGATCAACAGTGCAAAGTTGTCAAAGTTGTCAAATTTGTAAACAAAGTTGTCAAGACACAAAAACTCATCTACATGCTTTATTTTTGGCCTTCTAACAATAAAACATAGAGAAATTGAAGCCTTAGATCCAATGTATGAGGACTACAAAAATAATTTCTAGAAAAGGATACAAGGACACATTCACCCAAATAGGATGCTTTGCAATGCTTTTGGAGCCGGTTACATAACATCTTAACCTTCTCATATATACTAGTTAATGATTGCTTCTGATATTATTATCATAGAACTTTAGATTCCAAGTGATAGATCTTAGTTATTAGATCATTAATGCACTTTTATTCATCTCTTAAAAGTGAATTTCAGCCATATATTGGGGTGTCCAGCTTTGGCTAAGGTGTCCTTATACAGTTTTTGGGACAAGATTTTCTAGGTTGATAAATATCATCTTGTAACCCCCAAAATTTCCTACAAATTTTATTTTATGTTAGTATTATGCTTTAAATATGCATTCCAATTTTTACATTGCACAGTTGAGCTCATTAAGTATTTTAGTTTATCTCCCCAAAGTGCATTTCAATCATATTTTATAGTTTTTTTGTCATAAGGAAGAAGAGATCACATAGTGTCCCAAAACTTGTAGTTGACTCACCTTAAGGGTTGTGGGTCAATTCTAATCTCTTGTGGCACTATCCTTCTTCCTAATGAAATAGGAAAAGGTGGGCTTGTGATTAGGTGGACAACCCTTTTGTGTTTTTTGCCATAGGTCCCTCATTTCTAGGTCTACCCATCTCACCTAACATATCCCACTTTCATATGTTTCAGTAACAAATAGAATGTTGGCTCTTCATCCATGTTGGGTATGAGATCCAGCAAAGTATTATTTCCATAAGTTTTTTTGAGTTTCTAGAAGAATTCCCTCATCCAAAGTTTTGATATCAAAGGATATTGATCGTCAATAGGTACCTCAACCAACTGATCCACAATCACTTGTCCTTTTATTATTTTTCTATCAACATACACTATGTCAAATTCACTGAGGTTCATGATCCATTTTTCCATTCTACCAGCTAGAGTTTCTTTTGACAAAAGATATTTTAGCAGGTCTACTTTGGAGATGATCTTGACTTGTCTATTAATTATGTAATGTCTAAGATTTTGTGATGTGAGCACAATGCCTAAACAAGCCCAATTAATTGGTGTGTAATTTAATTTATAGCCCACCAGTGTATGGCTAATGTAGTATACCACTCTTTCTTTGCTTGTCTCATCATGTTGTGATAATAAGGTGCCTAGAGCTGCTAAGGTAGCTGATATGTAGAGGATCATTAGTTTGTCTAGTAGAGGAGGCATCAAAATAAAAGGTGATTCCAAATAATCCTTTATTTTTTGGAAAGTGTGTTGACACTTCTCATCCCATTTAAAAGAAACATCTTTGTGAAGCAAGTGCACAAAAGGATGGCATCTATCAGCTAGCTAAGATATGAACCTTTGGATGGATTGGAGTTTTCCTTGAAGAATATGAAGCTTTTTCAAGGTCTTTGGCTAAGTAATTTCCATGATGGATTTACCCTTAGTAGGATCCACTTCTATACCTCTTTGGGATACAATGTATCCTATTAGTTTCCCTAATGTGACACTGAAAAACACATTTCTCTTGATTGAGGCATATTCTATATTGTTCCAAATTGTTAAATATAAATGCTAAGACATCCAAGTGACCTTGTATCATTTTGAATTTTGCTAGGAGATCATCTACATAATACTCCATGATGTCATGAAACATATCATGAAAGATAATGGGCATCACTCTCTAATAAGTAGCTCCAACATTTTTAAGCCCAAATGGCATAAAATTCCAACAATAATTTCCCCACAAGAAAGTGAAAGTTGTCTTATGTAGGTCTTCTTGAGCTATTTTAATTTTATTGTACCCTAAAAATCCATCTATGAGGGAGAGAATTTTTTTTCATGCTATTAGATCCACTATGATGTCTATGTTTGGTAAGGGAAAATCGTCTTTCGGACAAGCCTTGTTGAAATCCTTGAAATCAGTGCATATCCTTATGCCTCTAGTGGGATTAGAGATAGGTACAAGATACGATACCCACTTAGGATAATCAATCGGTCTGATGAAGCCAACATCCAGGAGTTTCTATAATTCTACCTTAACCAAAAGTGCTATTTGTGGATGCATTTTACGAAGCTTTTGCTTTACAGGTTTTGTTCCTAGAAAAACTATCAAGTGATGTACTACCAAGGATGTTTCTAGTCCAAGAATATTAGTATAAGACCAAGTGAAGTTGATCATATAGGCTTCCAAGAAGGATGTGAAATTATTTTTCTCTTCAAGATCCAAAGAATCTGCATAGTAGGTGATCTTAGGTGAATCAAATGTTCCCACATTTATCTCCTCTAAGTCTTCTACTAGCACTATAGATCTTTCTTGATGTTTAGTGATACTTGGGAGATTGAATCCTTCATCTTCAGGCACCTCAAAGAGGTTTTCACCCTTAGATAGGTCCTTTATTTTCTTTTTCACAATCTGATAGCTCCACATTGTGGTTTTCACTAGGGGATATCTTTCTAATTTTTTATATTTTTGCTTTTGTGATTGGACCCTATTTGTTCCCCAAAGTATGCTCCTTCACCAAGATCTATGTAAAATCTTGTCTATGATCTCCAAGTGTAATATTGTCTCATAGTCCCAAAACTCAGCAATAGCTTTGTCATTTTGGAATATATCTAAAACCGGTGCTTATGTTGGTCCCAATCAATTAATTAAGGATAGACAAGCTAGAGTTCATTCTTTTGGGATGATTGGTAAAATGAAAGGTTAGTGATGGTATTCATGAAAGAATTCTTGAATAATTCTATCATGTACATGGAAGGTCTTTCATGAAATCATCATTATTAGATGTCTTAGCCATAGGAGAGGATGGACCTTCCTCACAAGATACTTTTCCAATGTTTAGAGTAACATTATCCAATGAACCATACTATATTCCTTGATATTTATCTCATTTTTCCAAGATAATGGGTTCCCTTATACCTTGCTAATTTATTCTTGTAGTGTAGGAAAAAGTATCCCTTTTTCACACTTAATTTGGGAATAATTAACAATAAAATGAGTCTAATGTTGCCTTAATTTAGTGTTGTAATATGTTTTTCATATTCACATTAAGTTTAGGGCCCTTTTTAATAAAATATACTTAATTGTGCCTTATTTAGGATGTTTTAAAGTGTACCTTTAGAATTTCACATTAATCTAGGGCTTTATTAATTAATTGAGGTTAATTTTCCTTAATTTTCCCCTTTAATTCAAATCCAAGCCTAATTAAATACAAATTCTGAGGGATAAAACCTGACATTCATAAATTCCATTGCTCAACACTTAACTTTGGAAGATGTGTGTCCTAGGTAGGTAACCTAGGACCCATTCACCATAGGGTGAATGGGTTCTCAAATTAACTTTGGAAGATGTGTGTCCTAGGTAGGTAACCTAGGACCCATTCACCATAAGGAAAATGGGTCCTCACTTAATCTAAGGACCCTAATTTTTCATAACATTTCACCTTGTCCGATGTGTGTCCTAAGTAAGTGGCCCAGGACCCATTCACCCTATGGAGAATGGGTCCTCACTTAGACCTAAGACCCCTCTATGAAATATGTTTTTGGTGGTATTTTAATGATTTCAAATATATAATTCAATGTCGGCTTGTGATATTTGAGTTTTAGGAATTAATGTTAAGATATGTATAAATACAAGGCTATTTCACTTAGTTTCATCTAGTAATTTCAAGTCTCCAATCATTCTAACAAAACTATGATCAAGAAATCATTCAAGAGAAATTTCTAAGGAATTCAAGGGTAAAATTATAGAAGAATATTGCATCAATCAAGATTCCATTGTCATGTCAAAGATGTATTGCATCATGCATGTTATTTGAGCTAATGTGTTGATGTAGTGTTTAAGATCAATTAAAGCATATTCAAAGGCATTGTTTCATATCAAGGGTCATGATCAAGATCTACATTCATTAAGGCCACTTCATGCAAGTTTGTAGATTTTTACTCCAAGGTTTCAATTGAGGTTTGGTGAGTTGTTACATATTGTTGTTCATTCATCATTCCTTTCATGCTTTTATTCATTTCAAGGTTTAATTACCAAAATGGGGTTTGACCAAAGAAAACCCCTAATTCCTAACAAAACAACATTTGTCTCTCTTTGATGTGTGATTACAGATTTTAGGTTGAAGATCAATTGGAGAGAAAAATTGAAGAAAGTTGCAATAAAATTTTTCAAATCATAAAAACTGAGCTACAAGTTTTATTTTTGGATTTCTGAGAGTGAACAACTTGAATCTGGGAGTGCAAACATAGAAAAATAGAACCCAAAAACCAATTTTTAGGAGCCCTAGCTAGGACCCATTTGCCATAGGCTGAATGAGTCCTCAGTGAGGTCTAAAAAAGCATCTTTGGTGATAGGTACACAACATTTGACCCTTTCTAGATCTACCTTTTGACTATTAGTTGGGTTAGATTTGATTATTGTTTCTCACTGGCACTTTTTAATACATATTTTAAATGAAATAGGAAAAATAGGTGTATCGTTATACTCCATTTTGATCACCCCCCTACATTTTGATTCATTTTGGTGAACCTCATTTTTCTATATTTGAATTCCAAGGCCACCTTGTCCTGTGAATCCCATGTTTTTGATAAGTTGAAAACCTTTGTTATTATGATCAAAAGAGATAGGGCGTAGCTCTTCTTCTTCTTCTTCCTTGTATAACCAAGTAGAGACATCTTCTTCATCTATGATTTCCTTATTCAACTCTCCCCATTTAGAGAATATTTTAGGTTTGAACTTGATTGTGGTATGAGTTTTATCAATATCTTGTGGCTTTCCATATGTTCTTGGAGATAGCAAAAGTTTCCCAATGTAGGATTGTTTGATATGATAATCCTCACAACCATTGTCAAATAATTGGATCTTGAGCTCAGGTTTATGTGAGTTTGATTTAGATGATGAGGCTAAGGATGATGGATTGACGTAGGAAAATATGCATGAAAATATGTCATTTCTAGGAACTTGGAAGATCTTTTTATATTTCTCTTCTAAGTTATTACAATAGTGGAAAGGTTCTCGATCACCATAAATGGTAACTTTGGTCTCATTATAGGGAAACATTAGTCATTGGTGATAGGTAGAAGGAACACCTTGGATAGCATGGATCCAGGTACATCCTAAGAGAAGGTTGTATGGTAACTCAAGGTACAAAACTTGAAAAGTTGTTTTTGCTATTTTTGGTCCCACTTGAATGGGAAGTTTGATGGTACCTTATGAATCTTACTCATTGTCATCATATTCCCTAATGGTTGTGCTTTTATGCTTTTCAATAACCTCATTGGAATATCCTAGTTGTTTTACAAGTTTCAAGGTACAAATGTTTAAGCCTACTCCACCATCTATCAATACTCTCTTGATTTTATGTTTATGGATGCATACTTCTAGATATAAATCTTGATTATGGTATATATGGATAGGAAGATCTCTTTTAGTGAATACAAGATGATGGGTAGAATAAATGTGTCTTTCCATGGCTTGAAAATATTCACTGTTAATTTTGGTACGTACAAAAGACTCTAAGACAGATTTATCCAAAACTTCTTTGGGTTGGGGATATTTTGAGAAGTTCAAGGATGGAAATCTATGCGAGGGTATTTTTCAAGTGGTCAATAAGGTTATATTCAGACTTTGGAAGCTTAGATAAATCTTTAGATTGTGGTGGGACTTCTTGGATTGTAACTTCGCTCGTTGTGTAGTAACACTACACTCATGATTTTTGCCAAATAAGGTTACGATTGTGATGTGATGGTTAGATTCATGAGCAACGCCCACTATATTATCATATGAGTTTGTGAATTTATTGTAATCCCATCCTTTACCCTGGTCATTTCCTTTGTTGTGGTCAAGTATTGGATTCTTATAGATTCCCAAGTCATTGTTACCAAATGTTCTAGAATGATGTTTGTTGTTGACCTCTCCCTTATCAATTAGGTCTTGTATGATATTATTGAGTTTCATGTAATTTAAGGTTTTGTTTCCTTTAGTTCTATGATACTCATAATGGTCATTATCATTATACCAAGAAGGCCTGAACTAAGATTCTTCATAGTTTCAAAGATCTATTAGTTTGATGAGGTTGGTTTAGATCAATATGTGTAAAACCATTTCTATCGTTTCTCCCAAAGAAGTGTACTTTCATCTTGTTTGATTGAATTTATTGTTGGTAGGTCTTGGTGGTTCCCTTCTAGGGATTAGATTTTGATTGTTCAGTTGGGTTTTTGGTGGATTGTTCAATGGAGGTTGTATGTTTTGTATGAACTTAGCATCCACTATTTTTTCATTGGTAATGTTTTTGTTCTTCACCCATAAACGAGGTTTGTCATTTGAGCTTGAGGATTGATCTTTTTTATCATTGTATATCTTAACAAGTCCTTTTGCAGTGAGGGATTTTTCAATAGTTATTCCTTTTACAATGATTTTTCCAAATATGTTAGGACATAGCATGGTCAACTACAATCCCAATTCGGTGTTTAGATTTTGTATGAAGATGTCAACAAGTTATTTTTTGAGAATGGGCCACTTGCACTTTCTTACTTTTTGTTACTTACCATCATTGCAAGGAGGCAAATGATTCGCCTTGTCTTTTTTTATCTTGTACAAATCAATTACAAAAATCTCTTGTTCTATGTTGTATGAGAATTGATTCACAAGATTTTCCATGAGTTTGTTGAATGTTTTGATTCTAGAAAATAAATGAGAAAACCATTCTATAGCTTTCCCACCAAGGCTTCTTGGAGAAAAGTCTCATCAAGTATGTGTCATTATAGGTTACTTTCATGCAAGCTATGAAATATTATCATATGTGTTCAATAGGGTCACCTCTTCCTTTATACTTGTCAAATTTAGGAATCTCAAAGTTTTTAGGGAAGGGGATCATAAAAATGATTCAATTGTATGGATAGGGACAAATATCTTCCAAGGCATAACTCTTATTAGTTTTCCCAAGTTTTATGTCCATAATATTTTGATTTAGATTTTGGATTTGTAATTCCAATTCATCACCATGAATGTCTTGAGGTCAATTAGGTGGATTGTATTTTCAATATGAGTTGTAGGATGGGTTTTTATTTTGCATTGGGCCTTGAGGGATGTTGTATGTGTTGGAAGGAACATTCAGTCCTTATAGAATGTTATAAGTGTTTGAAGGAATGTTCAAACCTTGTGGGATATTTTATTGATGTTGAGAGGGTTTTTTTGGATTTTTAGGGATAATGTTTTGGTTTTGGGGAGGTATGTTTGGATTTTGAGGGATGATGTTTTGGTGTTGAGGAGGTATGTTTGGATTTTGAGGGATAATGTGTTATTGTTGCGGTAGTATGTTCAAGTTTTCCGGGATGATATGTTGGTGTTGAGGAGGAATGTTTGTATTTTGAGAGATAATTTGTTGTTGTGTGTGAAGGATTATATTGGTATTGAAGTGTTTTTTAGAAGTTCAAACCTTTTTGTTGATATTGGGTTTTATATGATTGGTTTTGGTTTTGAGGAGGAGGTTGTTTATGAATATGTTGTTGTTGTACCATACCTTGAGGGGTGTTAAGTGAGGGGTTTGGATATCTATTTGTTTTATGCGTTATTTTTTGTTGAGGTGGATTGGTTCACATGTATTAATAGGTAGGCTGTTTTTGATGTGGGTTAAGTTATTTTTAAGGTGGATTATTTTTTCAATATTCATAGGTCGGTTCTTGTTGATGTGGGTTAAGTCATTGTTGAGGTGGATTGGTTTGTGAGTATTAATAGGTAGGTTGTTGATGATATGGATTTTGAGTTGTATTGGTTGGATTAGGAAAGGTGTAGAAAGGTGAAGTTGTATGTTGTTGTTGTGATTGGATATTTGTGTGTAGTGATGGATTAGGTGTGAAGTTTGATGGTCAAGGAGGAAGGTTTGACACGTTTTGCATGTTGGAGTTTGAATCTTGTTTAGGTGCATTGATGGATGGAACATGTGATAAGGAGGTTTCATATAGGATCCTTGATATGTTTGGTCTCCAAGTTATGGTTAGAACATTATGGGTTGCCTATAGTGTGGTGACAAAGTTTTTTGAATGTTCTGAGAGGTTTTGTGATGGAATGATATTAGGATTTGGTTGGTTTTGATCTAGTGCACCTATTTGGTATGTTTGAGGTAGATTTTGATACAATGGTTTGACAAATTGTTTTCCATAAGGTGTTCTATTTATTGATATTGTTGGTTAAGTAAGGATAGCTAGGATTCCTAATTGTCTTATGAGTTTATTAATACGTTGAACTATTGATGTATCTTCATCGAACATGCAATGTATGACGACATTGGTTGTAGCTTTCTCCCTAAGACATTCAAAATTAAAATTTATTGGTACTTCAGCACCATTTTGGTAAAGCCTAAGGAAATAATTTTTTAGATCAAAGGAGATTATTGCATCAAGTGCTCGAGCTAGTGCAGGATCTTGAGTCATTTATAAGAGTCTTTCTTCAATGAACTCCTCAAAATTATTGGTTATGTCTTCTAAATGTCCATCTTGTTCTGGGAAGGTTTATATTTTTGTTTTGATGTGGTATATCCAAGAGGAACAAAGTTAGGGGGAATTCTCGTGGAAATTTAGTTTTAGTTTCAGCAATTGTAGTGTTGGTAATGTTAGAGCTACTAGGATTTGACTACATGAACTTGTGTTAGGATCTAGTGATAGGAATGAAATCACAATCGACCGTATAGGATGGAAATATGGGGGATGATAGGTGTATGTTGATATGGTTTGATTTCAATATGGATTTAAAGGATAGGTTACTTAGCCTTTTGGACAAAAAAGGATGATTTTTAGGTTGAATAGATTATGCTAGATCTCAAGATGTTGATAAAAGGTTGGATGATACTTTCACTTGGACTAGACTAATAAGTGAAATTAAAAGGGATGATTATGGTGATTTTTCAAACCTGGAGGGGAGACAGATCCAGTAAATTAACAAGCTCACAAGATAAGGATGGATATGATCAAGAGATGCTATCAAAATGATGGTTTGATTAATAGCTTGATGTCCAAAGATTGGGTTGATTTTTGACAAAGGGTGTTAAAGATTCACTTGACATTGAGACTGATGTTGTTTGAGGATGCTAATTGTTTAAGGATTTTGATTGGCTGATGTTATTCCAAAAAAGCTAGGGTGACATTTCCTAAGGAAACCCAAGATGAAAGGTGATATGATGTTTTGTGGATGAAAAGGGACTATGCAAGACTATAAGATCTACTATGTCAAACACCTCTAGTTCTAGGATAACAAGTTATGAAGATTTTATACTCAAAAAATTTTAGGTTTAGGAAGATCTAGTTTAACAATCAAGTGTGTTGATTTAGGAAAAAGCATTACATGCCCTTAGACAAACACGTCAAAATACTGATAAAAGTGGCAATATACAAGCAAAAGAAATGGGATATAATAGTGTGACCAAAGTCATAGTGTGAACTAAATATGATAGATCCAAATGATTTAAACCCTATTTAATCCCCTAAGCAATGATCCCAATAAGATATTCAAAATTTCAAAGAACAAGAACCAATTAAACTAACAATAAATCAACATGAAAATGTAAGGGAAATCTATTCTAAGACCTCAAATCTTATCCTATTGGGGGAGTTGTGTCGCATTAATGTGGAATGGTGACCCTTTCCCAATCCCTTGGATAATATGAGCTTATTTCGATTGATTTTATTGAAGAAAACTAATGAAACCAATGAGATATGAATGAAACATAATAAATGTCTAGTTTAGCATGATAAATATGAGTTCTAAATGCTAAAATTCTTGATAAAATGGATGGAACCTATGCTATATGGAAACAAAATTCAAATATGTAAGCCATGGATGTAAGCTATGCTAAAATGAATGCAAAATAAGTTAACATGGAAGCCATTAATGGATGCTTAAGCTAAATATGGATGAATATTAATCTAAAATCCTAAATGATGCTCAATATGGATGCAAGTGAATATGAATTTCAATAGAATAAATATTTTAGCAAAAGATGGATCCATTTCTCTCCAAATAGTGATGTATTTATAGGAAAAAAAATGAATAATCAATGGATGAGATTGATTTGATCAATCAATGGTCAATAATTAATGAAGGGTGAAACATGGATCAAGGATTCTCATCAATGGATGAGAATCAAAGATCACATGGATCAAGGAAAGAATCAAGGGTTGAGAATGATTTCAACAAAAACACTTTGTAATAACTTTGAAATTTTGTCACAAAGTTTATTTGAAAACAATCATTCCCTTTTTGGAGCCAAATAGGAGAATATTCTTTTGGAATATTCCCTATGCAAGTGGATGGGAGGGGAAATTAGCAATTTAGTAATTAAAAATAAATTTGAATGTGCAAGATGAAGAATGTGAGGATGTCCATTAAATAATTAGTTTATTTAATGAAAAAGGGGTTGCAAATGACATTTAATTAAATAATTTAGGATTATTTAATTAAATGAGAGGACTTAGGGGGTTTTAATTAAATAATTTTATTTATTCAATTAAACAGGATGGGAGGTGAAGGTGAAAGGGGGTGAATTAACCCAATTAAATTAATTAGGTTAATAGATGAAAATGATGCATTTAATTAAATAACTAGGCTTATTTAATTAAATGGGAGAAAAGAGGATGAATTTTAGGTTAAAACGATGTTAGTGATCAAATTCAAGTGTCTAATACCATTCAGGACAATTTTAAGTGTCTACATTTTTCCCCTCTTTGAAGCAAGGTACCTATTATGTTGGTTCAAGGACTGATGCTTTTTATATTAAAACTATTGCTCAAATCAAAAATTTAAAAATTTCTAACTTTTGGATGCCCCAGTGGAAGGAATTAAGCCAGTACCCTGCCCCCTTGAGAGTGTAGAGAACCAGGATTCATGGCTCATGAGTTCTCTTCATTTAGAGAGCCTCATGGAGAAAACTTCCCTAAACTACCTCAAGGAACAAACGCGAGAGTCCTAGATTCAAAAAGAGCAAGCCACGAAGATTCTCCAGGAAAACTAACAAGCTCTTGGCCAAAGGATGACAACGTAGGTCTAGGACAATAGCGAGGTGCATTGGCATCTCTTTGGTGTACTGGAGTCTACACAAACTAGAAAGTGAGTTTATCACAAAAAATCACAAAGTGGCCACTTCTACTCTAATTGCTAAGAAACATTGGAGTGTGAGAAAGAAAGATAATATAGCAGAACTAAAATAGAGTGAAGTAGAAATGACAAAGATAAGGAGAAGAAATAAAGTGCTTACAACCACCCAAGTAATGAAGCCTCCAGCTAGTAGATATCTTCAATACCTACATGTGTAAGATCTAGAGAAAATGTTGGGGTTGTATAAGGGTTTTCCTTAGTCAAACCCTCATTTTGGTGTTCTCACCTCCATGGACAACCAAACAGATAGAGAGAGTGAGAAGTAAGCAGATGCAATGTGATAAAAGCAATTCCCGCTTGAGGAGGATAAACTATATCACAAAGTAAGGATGCAATAGATGGGGGATATGAAATCCCAGGATGCTCGCAAGCACGAAGTGAAGGAGATATCAACTAAAGGGCTTAAGCAAGCCAAAGAGGGAAAGTGATAGCTGCGATAGCCAAGAGATTTACAAAGAGTGTTGTAAAAGCTTGAGAGTGCTTAAGGCTGTTGTAGCAAGCTATATGAAGCTATGCAAACAATAACAAGAGAGTGTTAGAATCAAGGTTGGAAAGAACCTAGAGGTGAAGCTAGAGATCAAATGAGTTGAAAAGATGAATTTTAAAGAGGGAAAAGAAGCTTCTTGAGTTGTTACAAAGTGTCCCCAGTCATTACCACCAACAAAGTTAGCTAACAAGTGGAAAACATGCTCAGAGGCGGTCATTTGAACATTGAAATGTTGTAGTACGCTAGTACATGGCACATAAATCCATGTGATGTGCTAGTTTCCAGACACATCACGCTATAAAACAACATGAACAAAAAAAACACAAGGTTTAACGCATAGCTGACATGCAAGGGTAGCTATGGAAAAGGGGTCCCAAGCATCTTGAGAAGGGAAAAAGGATGATGTAGGGGCTAAAATGAGCCTACACAAGTTCTAAGGGAGTGGAAACTAAAGTGGATACAAGAATGTATGTGAAATTGCAAGGGGTGCAATTTTACAATATTACTTTTTTCCCTCACTTTAGCGGACATATGAATCTACACTAATATGCATGCTAAAGGAAATCTACCAAACATAAATAACATCATAATGCCAAAAGGATACTGTAGAGGAAGCAAAAAACTCTTCAAACCAAGGAAGCATGCCCCTAGGCTAAAGACCTACAAAAAAAATGCATTAGACAAGAAAAACCTGCACCAAACAACAATGTTAGTGCATAAAAAACTAAAGGATTTGAGTCAACAAAGTGAAAGGGGCCTCAATGTAAAAGGTTGTCTCAGTCCCTTGTGTCATCCCCAAATTAAGAAATAACACACTTAGAAGAATTATAAAACTAAGAGAGGAAGGGCATATATCTAGGATGAAGAAGATACATACCTTTGATTTGGTATATACAAAAGAGAAGAGAAGAGAGAAAATAATTTAAGAGGGAGAAGCTATTAAAGAATGAAAATTCCAAGAGAGATGGATCCACAAGTACTCTCTCCTGAGGATTGAACAAAGTGCACCGAAGACCTACAAACCAATGATGGACATATCTTGCAGGATGAGAGTGTCTTATAGGCCCATAGACCTGCAAGAAGGCAACCCAAAAGTTCTCTCTCATGAAGGAAGCCTAGAGAAGTAAGTGCCTCACAGGCCCGCAGACTTGCAAGGAGGCATCCCCAAAGTTCTCTCATGAGGGAAACCTAGTAAAGTAAGTGCCTCATAGGCCCACAGATATGCAAGAGGCATCCTCCAAGTTATCTCTCATGAGGGAATCCCAATGAAGTAAGTGCCTTACAGGCCCACAGACCTGCAAGGAGGCATCCCCCAAGATCTCTCACATGGAGTAAACCCAAAGATGTAACCACCTTATAGGCATACAGACCTGCAAGGAGGTATCCCACAAGATCTCTCACATGAGGGGGAACCCAAAGAAGGAGACTTTGTAGAGTCAAATAGCAGCTTCATAGGCACACCTATGAAGCAACATGTTTACCTATAGATAAAACATGTTTGAAAAAAGGTGGCCACACAATAAATCAAGTGGATAGTCATGTAGACAGTTAATAGATCAAAATGATTTCAAAGGGGTCCCTCAAGAACCCTTTAAAAGAAGAGGAGTCCACTCAAGGGGTGCATTGTTTTAAAAGCTAGGTCTAGTCAAGATATTCCCAAGTTAGATGCCATAGAATTCATTTGAGAAAAAAATTTCAAAGGGGGTCCCTCGGGAACCCTTCAAAAGGAAAAGGGGCTCCACTCAAGGGATGCTTCATTTGAAAGACATATAGAAGAGAGGTGGTCCTTAAGAAGGATGCACATCTTTAGAACAAGTCATAATTTCCCCCAACATACAAGGGAGGAGAACTATGCAAGATACTTAGGACATACATGATACAGGTAGACCTCGATATCACTTGTCATTTGAAGAAGAGGAAGGTGCATCAGCAAATAAATGAGTGATAGAACCTAAATCATGACGTTGTAGTATTTTATCATTCAAGGTCTTACATTCATTAGTGGAATGGCCAGGCACTCGATGGTATACATAGAAAGAATGTTTTTCTTTATCATGCTTATGAGATTTCTTACATGTAGGAGAAGGAAGAGTAATCAAGTGGGATTTGAGAAGCCTCAAAAAAATACACTCTTGCTCAGAAAAAGAATGAGGAGTAGGAAGCAACCCTTTATCTTGTGGAGAAAAGCTAGACTGCTCACAAGAAGAAGGCACAAAGATAGAAGACAATGGAGGAGGATCTCCATAGAGAGCGTTACAATTTGCGTTCACATTATCCCACGATACAGAAGAATAATCATATTTGATAGTAGGTGTGGATGATGCTATCAAAAGGTTTAAGTGGATTGGGGTGACTTTATTATCTCTAATGAAAGATTATGTAGCTTCTAGAGAACCCCAATCATCACCAAGACATGCATTTTCTTAAGAAGATGTAGACTTAGGATTCGTTGCTTCAAAAGGACCTTCTTCAGGGACATCTATCTTGAGAGAATCCTTTTTGATAGGTACTAACAAAGCATAAATCAACACATCGAAAGACACTAAAGGGATAAGAGTAGGCACAACTGAAACCTGACCAACAACTTCCATCTCACATAGGTGCATAACATCAAGGTCAACCTTGACTATGACTACTCGATTATTGCAAATGAACTTAATAGATTTATGCAAGATAGATGATATTTCCCCCATAGCATGAATCTATAGTCTACCAAGAAGGAGGTTATATGGTAATTTTTATAACATAACATATAGAAGGGTGGGCACGGTAATGGGTGCCAACCTCAAAGGAAAGACTATCATGCCTAGGGCTTGTCAATTGACATTATTGAACCCACAAATGACAATAGGAGAAGCATTAAGAGAAGATGAATCAATATTCATCTTGGGCAATAGATCAATGCTACATACATTGAGCACCTAACTAGTATCAATAAGAGTACGTCTAATGTCAATATTATTAATGTTAACTATAATCATTAAAGGGTCTACTTGCTTCTTTACTTCCAAAGACGGGCGCTCTTCTAGATAGAACATAATATTCAGTGAATCCACATGAATATGAGCTATCAATGCATTAGCATATGTTAGCCTAGTAGAGGTAGGCAAGATGATCTTCTGCAAGGCTTCTTAATGCATACCTTGGTAAACTGGAGTAGACTGAAGATGGCCCCACAATGAGATCTTAGTTGGAGTAACTCGAAGTTTCTCAAGAAGATCATAATCACCGGGTGCTTTAGTTGTATGTTTAGGAGCTTGAAGAAGGCTTGGTTGTTTATTCATTATATTCTCATAAGTATGGGCTACCACTCTATAAGAGGGAGCCTTAGAAAGATTAGGAGAGTCACTATCAAATGGAACACCATTAATAGAACAAACATTTTAGGAGAAGTATTAGCTAGAGTTAGGTAAATGAACTATCTCTTAGGCCTTTGAGGGGCAGCAGAGACATAGATTACATTTACAGACTCATCATAACTGGTGGAATAATTATTCAAAGAAACATTCTCAATATTGATCTAGGGAGCATCAAATCTAGAAGGAGGTTCATTATTCGCTAATGCTTCATCTCTAGAAGAGAGTGCATTGGAATAAAGAAGAGAAGGTAGAGTAATGTTAAGAAAGGTATCAATAATTTCATCTTCTTCCAACAAAATATCCTTCGAAGCAAGAGGAATTTCATGAGAAGGATCAAAGATACCAAGTGACATAGGAAAAGCCAAGTCATCATCACATGCATGAAATGGGACATGATCAACACTTTGAATAAAATCAGATATTGAACTAACAAAAGAAGATATTAAATTTATTTTGAAAATAATAAGGTAAGATATTAAATTCTTCACATCGGGTTCCCCAAAATGTAGAGAAGGGGGATTTGCGACTCACAAGTTCTCTTCATTCAGAGAGCCTCACAGAGCAAACTACCCTAAACTAACTCAATGAAAAAATGTGAGAGTTCTAGAATCAGAAAGAGCAGGTCACGAAGATTCTTTGGGAAAACTAACAAGCTCTTGGCCAAAGGATGCCAATGCGGGCCTGGGATGACAACGTGGCATGTTGGTGTCTTTCTAGCATGTAGGAGTCTGCATGAACCATAAATTGAGTTTATCATGGAAAATGATAGAGTTGCTACTTCTACTCTAATTGCTAAGAAATCTTGGAATGTGAGAAAGCAATAGAATATAAAAAACTAAAATAGAGTGAAGTAGAAATGACAAAGATAAGGAGAAGAAAGAAAGTGCTTACAACAACCCAAGTAATGAAGCCTCCAGCTAGTAGATATCTTCAATACCTACATGCATAAGATTTGGAGAAAATGTTGGGGTTGTATAGGGGTTTTCATCAGTCAAACCCCTATTTTGGTGTTCCCACCTCCACAAACAACCAAAAAGATAGAGAGAGTGAGAGAAGTAAGCATATGCAATGAGATAAAAGCAATCCCCGCACAAGGAGGAGAACCTGTATCACAAAATATGAGTGATAAAAGAAATCCCCGCTCAAGGAGAAGAACCCATATCATAAATGATGCAATAAATGGGGGATATGGAATCCCAAGATGCTTGCAAGCACGAAGTGAAGGAGATATTAGCTACAAGTTTTAAGCAAGCCAAAGAAGCCAAAGAGGGATAGCAATAGTTGTGAGAGCCAAGAGATTTATAAAGAGTATTGTAAAAGCTTGAGAGTGCTTAAGGCTGTTGTAGCAAGCTATATGAAGCTATGCAAACAAAATAACAAGAGAAAGTGCTAGAATCAAGGCTGGAAAGAAGGTAGAGGTGAAGCTACATATCAAATGAGTTGAAAAGATGACTTTTAAAGAGGGAAAATAAGCTTCCCAGGTGGTTACAAGGCGTCCCCAGCTGTTACCACCGACAAAGTTAGTTGGCAAGTGGAAAACATGCTTAGAGGTGGTCATTAGGATGTTGAAACATCACAGGATGCTAGTGTGATGCGCAGACATCTCTGTGAGGCACTAGTGTCTAGACACATCATGCTACAAAACAACATGAACTGGAAAAACACAAGGTTTAACACACAGCTGACGCGTGAGGGTGGCTACTAAAAAGGGCTATCGAGCATCCTGAGAAGGGAAAAAGGTTGATGCATGGGCTAAAATGAGCCTACACAAGTTCCAAGGGAGTGGACACTAAATTGGATACAATAATGTATGTGAAATCACACGAGGTGCAATTTTATGACATTACAGAGAGATCGGGCAGAAATTTGAAATTTTGAGTCGATGTCACAACAAAGATTGAACATTAGTTCAGCTCAAAGAGGACTAGAAAGCTCAGATGTCTAATGTAGATAGATTTCATGATGTATAGACATTCATCAGCCATGGGTAGCCTCATGTATATTTTTATATATCACACATATTCGATACTTGGATAGAACTATTAGTAAAGATAGAAGAATAAGAAGAATAAGATGAATAGAAGAATGGGATGGACATTGATTAACCATTGATTTCGAGATTGATTCAGAAGTCCAAAAATTCCATGAGTCGTCAAAACTTTATTAGATATGGTGATGAGAAAGATTATTTTCTCATTTATGGGATTAGACTCTCCAGCATTCCTTATTTTTGATATAACACATAGGCATGATGCATCAAGGTATTGATAACCAAGATGGCATTGTATCTAGTGACATGGACTTTGACTCTACAAACAACTAGGATAATCCTTATTCACACCTTGACATACTGAAATCTAGTTGGATTTTAGTTTAGAAGTTTAGAATATCTTGAACCAAAGCATATGCAATAATCAATAATCTATTCAAAAAACCTCCCTACACACAACTAAGCAAGTATGCACCAAGAATATTTTACAAGAATATCCCACAAGCACAATAAACAAAAGATAATGATCAATTCCCCATTCTTTTCTCTCTAAATTATTTAGACATCATTGAGAGGTCCTTAGAATGGGTTAATAAGATAAATCATAAGACAAGATCAAAACAAGCAGTCAATGTTATATATATCTCTTGCCAAAAGGATGTTGTTTTGAGGATAAATATCCAAAGTGATTTCCAATGATAATGCCCATTGTAGGAAGGATGCATCCTAGGACATGTTATCAGATATTGGCGGGTTGATAGGTTTTTCGAAAGTCCATTGATATAAGGTATGATTGACATGTTTGATGATGATAAAGAGTTTGATTTTTGTGTTTAAAGGTTCTACCTTTGTTGATTGTTGTACTTGTTTTCTGTTTTTGTTACCAAAGTTGGAAGATGACGATTGATTTATTATGAATGGAGATTTATTGTGGGTGAAAGCGAAATGGGATGGATGGTGTTTTGGATATTTTTGGAATATTTCAATGTTTTTAGTATTTTTGAAATGTTTTGAGGTTGTTTTTGGAATTTTTGAAAGTTTATACAAATGTTTTGGTTTTTGATTATTTGAGGCTGTTTAGGGTTCAATTTTCAAATGTTTTTGTGTTTTCTAAATTTTCAAATGTTTTTTGTGTTTTTTGAGTTTTAAAATGTTTTGGGGTTTTCTGAGATTTGACCAAAAACCTAACCTAAAAGACTATCCTAGGGGCCTCGGGGGCTTATCAAAGATGAGCCTTTCCTACGTTATACATGCAGAGACCACATAGTTCAATTGACTCTAACTTATTGATGATGAGAAATGAACACTTGATTGATTGTCGGTTTATTATGACAGACTCCTAAAGGATTGACCTAGGGTGTCTCGGGGGCACATCAATGATGGCCTTGCCCACATTCAAGCTCAGAGGCAACATAGCTCAACAAGGTAATGTTTTTGGATTTTGATGTTTTGACCTATTTAGAGATTTTTTGATGTGTTTTGGATGTTTTGGATTTTTGACTTTACAATTTTTTGAATGTTTTTGGATTTTAGTTGTACAAGATTTTGAATGTTTTTGGATTTTTTATGAAGTTTTATGAATGTTTTTGGGATTTTCAATGAGATTTCCAATAACCTTTTTCCCAGATTGCATCTCTAATTACATCACTTCAAACGAATGAAACACACTTTGAATGGATCAAAAATTGTGAATAGGTATTCCATCTCCTGAAGGAGAGGCTCATGACAGCACTAGTGTTGGCCATCCTTGATCTTAATGGAAGATTCACAGTAATCACAGATGCTTTAGGACAAGGATTGGGAATAGTACTAATGCAAGATGGACAAGTGGTAGCGTATGAATCAAGGAAGCTTAAGCAGTACGAGGTGAACTATGCACCACATGATTTATAATTGACCTCAATAGTTCATGCCTTGTAGATGTGGAGGCATTATCTCTTAGGGAAGCCATTTGAGCTCAAGACAAACCACTTGGGATTGAGATACATTTTTACTCAACCAAACCTTAATGCACAAAAGAGAAGGTGGTTGGAATTCCTTAGTGAGTATGACTTTGGAATTGAGTATATAAAGGGAAAAGAGAATAGAGTGGTTGATGCTCTTAGTAGATGAAGAAATTTTGTAGCCATGATATCAACAAGGTCTGATTTGAGACAACAATTGATACAACATTTTCCAGGGGATGAGCACTATGAGAGAGTGAAGATCACCCTAACAGAGAATCCATCAAATCATCGGTTCAATGGGTATGAGATCGAACCAAATGGTATTTTGAGATACCAGAAGAGAATGTATATTCCAAACTCTGGAGAACTAAGGAAGTTGGTTTTATAAGAGGTTCATAATACACCTTATTCAAGATAGCCTAGAGTATCCAAGATGATCGCAAAATTGAAACTATACTTTTGGCCTAAATTCAAGAAGGATGTAGTAGAATATGTAGCTAGATGCTTAGAGTGTCAGTGTTTCAAGGCTGAGCATGCACATCCAACCAGGCTATTGTATCCTCATGACATACCTGCGTATAAATGATAGGCAATCAATATGGACTTCGTACAGGGGTTTCCTTTGAGAAATAATTGGCATGATGTTATCTTGGTTGTGATTGATAAGTTGACCAAGGTGCACACTTCATTCTAGGAAACCTTAAGGATGGATCATTGACCCTGGCCAATAATTTTTTTCAAGAGATCTTTCGTTTGCATGGAGTTCCATAGACTATCATTTCTGATAGAGACACCCAAATGACCTCAAAATTTTGGATGACCCTGAATGTTGCATTGGGAAACAAATTGAATTTTATCTTGGCTTATCATCCCTGGACTAGTGGGCAGAAAGAGAGGGTGAATCAAGTAGTCAAAGACCTCCTCCAAATGTACTGGATGGACCAATAGTATAAGTGGGAAGAATATTTAACATTGGTGGAGTTTTCTTATAATAACTTTGTTGGGAGAACAAAGAAGATTGACTATGATGTCACCATGTTGTGACTACAAGGTTAAGGCAGTACTTGATCTAGTATTTTGGTCTAGTATCTAAACCGGTATTCGAGCTACACTCTCTGGTATTCATGTTCACATTTTTCAAGTAGTTAGTTGTTGGCGCTTGCGGTTTTGGGAAATGGTTTGTAGGCATAAGGAGAACATACTCTCAAGATCTCACGTATTTGATGCTTGTACAAAATGTTTTTGCTTTTGCATTGAATTCTATTCTTGGCTTACTTCTTTGGGTAATTATGATGTGGTGAATTAATTTTTGCTATGCAGATATATGTGCAACCTATTTTCGGTCCTTGTTGACATAATGTAGTGTGCTGGAAGTTTGAATTATTTTCTTGAAATATTTTGTGAATGATTGGAGCCGATAGTTGATATTTTTGGTAAATATGAAATGCATCTAATTAGGCCGACCTAATTGATGCTTGTGGGAAAGATTAGGTATATAAAAGAATATGTTGGATAGTTTTAGTGTGAAAAAAGTGAGAAAGAGGTAGACAAAGAGAAGTATGCATATGCAAAGTTAATAAAGCAATTAGTAGTGAGCAAAAAGGATGAAGTGTGTTGAATCAGTCTATTGAGCATCACCGGAACTGCATCGACACTTGTTAGGTGCACTATTCTTGGTTCATTTTGTCTACAAAGCCCAATTTTGTTTTGTCAATATTTTTGTAGGAAGTGATATTCTCCTGTAAGTAGTGAGATTTTGTACTTGGACAGTGACCCTTTTATTTTTATTTTAAAACTAATTTATACTATGAGTTGATCCTACCGTTGTTTTTCCCTTCTTGGGCTTTCCACGTAAAATTTGGTGTCTGCTATGTTGAATTACTTTTTGTTATCTTTGTTTCAATGCTCATCCTTAATGATAGATAATATGATTATGGAATGGATATGTGTTGAAGTTTTTAAATTTGAATTTTGTGACAATTGATTCACCCCCCCTCAAAGTTGTCTTGCATCTTTTAACAATTGGTATTAGAGCTTTGGTTCCTTGGTGTAGAGCTTAACCACTTAAGGAGGATCATGATGGCTGATCAAATGGATGGTAAAGAAGAACTTCATACTACACTTAAGGATCTTGATGTAGTTGAAACTAAGAACATAGATCTAAAGGAGAATCTAGATGAAGCTAATGAATGTGTCCAGAAACTGAAAGAAAAATTAAAGAAATTCAAAGAAAGGCACAAAGAAGTGAGTGAGAATTTTAGACAAGAGATAATTGGATTGAAAGTAATAGTAGAAGAAAATAAGAGAATTGAAGAATTTTTTACTACAATTGTGCAGAAAAAATCTGTTGAATGCTCTAAACTTGAACAGGAGGTGGTAAACTTAAGAATCAAACTAGAAAAATCAAAGCTATGTGAAAATAATTTCAAATCAAGTTCTGATAAGCTTGGAGAATTTATTGTTGTACATAAGTCAAATAAAGACAAAGTTGGTCTAGGAAATGATCCAGGTGAAAGTCCTAAGGACAATCAGAGAATTTAGGACAAAGGAAAGTGGAAGAGAAATTCAAGAAATTTTACAAGGAAACTTCCTGTGAGACAGCCTAATGCACAAAGGTATCCCTCTTTTAATGGCATTTATTTCTTTTGTAATAAATATGGTCACAAAGAAAAATAATGCAGAAGAAAGAATAATCAGTTTTACGGTCTCTTCACTAGGCAATGCTTTGAATGTAAGAAGGTTGGACATAAGGCTACTAAATGAAGATCTCTGGTGAAAATGATAAGTCAAGTAACGAGGAACAAATTTAATGAAAGAAAAATGAATTAATTCTTTAATGGCTATTGTTACACCTGAAAAAAAATTGGACATAGAGCAAATCAATGTAGATCGAGAGGAAATGGAGGTTAGAGTTATCAAAAAAAATTCATCTATTATAATTGTAATAAACTAGGACATATTTCAAAAGTTTGTAGAAGGAAGAAAGGAAAGAAGTCTGCTCTAGTAGAGAAGAATGATCCAGTAATGAAGGTCGACAAAGAAGAAATGAAGCAAGAGATGAACAAGATATGGAAGAAGAAAGAAGAAGAAAAACCTTAAGCTATTGATGTGTTTGTGCCCTCATCTGGTACAGACGAATCCTCCGAGAATTAGATCTAGCATGGTCTTAGGGGGAGCATTATCAAAAAATTACAAAAACCCCCTGGATAGATGGCGTGTCAGAGGCTGGCATGAGGATGAGATGTGAAAATTGGAGAATCAGAGGTTGTGGAAAAAAGAACTGGAAGAAAACATGTTGTCATGATGATTTGCAAATCGAATTAGGGTTTTCTATGTTGAGAAGAATATTTTTAGCAACTTTTTGATGTTTTTCGCATTTAATGCATTTAGGGAAAACCCGATGGTGTTTAAGTTAAAAATTTGTGAAGTTTCTCAGTTAATTATGCATTTGGAGAACTTGGAAGGTGCTCTGGAGTGTTCTTGAAGCAAGCGTGAAGTGATTCTAAAGGGATTTCGAAGAAATTGACTCAAGTAATCTGGAATTCATTTCTCTATTTGTAAAAAGGGGAAGAAGGAAAAATGAAGAAGTTTTAATTAATGAATTAAAGAAAGTGTAGATATGGAGAGAGAATCAAGTGATGTCATCCCTCTGAAGCTAAAACGAGTTGAATTAGATGAATTTGATCACAAAAAGATGAAAGAAATGGAGCTAGGGCTGAGCAAAAACAAATTGAAGAACATCAAAACCATAGGTATTGATTTGTGGAGTGAATTTTTGTGGGTTGTCGAAAAAGAGTTTATTTTTTTCTTATTGAATCACTTCAAGGATAGAAGTATTGTATTGGACAAACCCTACTTGGTTACGAAGGAAGCAATCGAGGTGATTACTGGCTTATGTAGTATTGTGGATATTCCTAGAAAGAAAATTGTAAAGTACAAAGATGTGGAGGAATTGACTGGCATTAGCAAAGACCCACGAGCTCTACTGATAAATACTCTCGAAGATTTAACTATAAGGTATGTTGTGTACGACATTTTTTACAAAATCTATTTTAGAAATCGTGAAGGTTCCACATTGGCCATTGTTGTTTATATTGCACATATGATGGTTAAGGAGAACATGAAATTTGATTTGTGTAGCTTGTTGCTTGAGAATCTTTCTAAAAATGTTTGTATGTCGGTGATTGAGGGTTATCCCTTTCGTTTCAGATCCCTGTTGGCATGCTTAGTGTTTTAATTTTTGTGTTCCTTACTGGGAAAGAATAATGTGGTATGGGAATCTAGGATTCCTATTGGAAAATAGGTCTACATATATCTAGGAGCATTGGCAGGTAATTCAAGTATTTGTAAATCTTATTTCACATCCTTGAAAACAAATCTTTACTTCGGTATATCTATTTCGAGTCAGCTTGAAGTAGGCTCCTCCTCTAGAAAAAGGGAATTATAGATTTTCATTGATGAATCCCCTCTAGAATCAAAGAGGAAGAAAGTTGTAACTAGAGATATCATTGACATTTCATAAAAAGGAGAAAGTATCCTCTGATGACATCTAGTCTATGATTGTTAAGCGAAATTTGAAGAAGATTGGTGAATTATGGAGTGTGGTCGTTCCTATTGATATACTTAATATTGATGATGGTTTGGTAGAATATTTACTTTGGAAAGGTATTGGAATATCAGTTGTTTTTTATTTCTTGTAAGAAAATCTAGTTGAGATTGTTGAAGAAAGGATGTTGCTTGAAGGTTCAAAAGGATGCAAGCTTCAAGCTTTGGTAGAAAAGAAGTGTATTAAAGCTAAAGGGAGATTATCTAAACTGATTTTGGAAAGAAAGAAATGCATTAAAGAAATATCTGATATTTACAAGTATTGTCTCTGGTGGCCTGCTGCAGTGGATAATTTCGTAAGTAAAATTGAAGTAATTGAATCTAAAGTGAACAATATTGGAAAGAAATTTGACATCTTTGAAGACAAAGAAGGAAAGCAAAGATTGAGAGTTGGTGAACTACAGGCTAAATTGGTTGTTATACAAAGAAAAAGATATGATATAGTGAAAACCTTCTGGTTTCTTAAGGAAATTGTTGATGTCTGGTTAGAACATCTTTCTGGAATACTTACTGATGCAGAAGATGTTGAGAGACAGAGCTCATATTGGTCACCATCTTTTACTATGTTGGGTTTATTGGAAAGCAATTGCACAAGAATGGATTTAGCTACTTTTAACTAGAAGAAATTGCATCTAGTTCTTGAGGAAAGGTACAAGAAAGTGTTTCAAGTGAAGAGTGTCATTTTTACTTGAATCCTGAGTGTTAAATTTTTGTTTTTTTGTTGTGGAGAAGGAGAAAAGGAAGAAAAAGATGTTAAGTGATTTGATGTCTAAAATTTTTGGATGATTAAAATTTTTTGATCAATTGAAATCTTCTGATGTCACCATGCTAAACCCTTATTTATATCATTTTTGGCCGCCCTTTTCCATTGATGTTAAAGGGGGAGAGAATTAGAGTATGGGGAGAGTTTGAAGGAGAAGTTTTTACATGTTGTCATCAATGACAATGGGGGAGATTGTTAGAAAAATGAACAAGATTGACTATCTCTATAGTTTTGTGTTGGCATTGATGTCAACATGTTGTGACTGCAAGGTTAAGGCAATACTTGATCTGGTATTTGAACCAATATCCGAGCTACAATCTTCGGTATTCTTCTCTGCATTTTTCAAGTAGTTAGTTGTTGGTGCTTGTAGTGTTGGGAAATGGTTTGTAGGAATTAGGAGCGTGTACTCTCAAGATCTCACATATCTAGTGCTTGTACAAAATGTTTTTTCTTTTTGCATTGAAGTCTATTCTTGGCTGACTTCTTGGGGTAATTATGATGTGGTGAATTAATTTTTGCTATGAGGATCTATGTGCGACCTATTTTAGGTCCTTGCCGACATAATGTAGCGTGCTATAAGTTTGAATTATTTTCTTGAAATATTTTGTGAACAATTGGAGCCAATTGTTGATATTTTTGTTAAATATGAAATGCATCTAATCAGGCCAACCTAATTGATGCTTGTGAGAAATATCAAGTATATAAATGAATATGTTGGACAGTTTTAGTGTGAAAAAAAGTGAGAAAGAGATAGATGAATAGAAGTATGCATATGTGAAGTTAATAAAGAAGTTGGTAGTGAGAGAAAAGGATGAAGTGTGTTGAATCAGTCTATTGAGCATCACTGGAACTGCATCAACACTTGTTAGGTGCACTATTCTCAATTCATTTTGGCTGCAAAGCCCAATTTTGTTTTGTCAATCTTTTTATAGGTAGTGAGCCTCTCCTGTAAGTAGTGAGCTTTTGTACTCAGATAGTGAGTCCTTTCAGGGTAGTGACCCTTTTATTTTCAATTTAAAACTACTTTATACTGTGAGTTGATCCTCACTGTGGTTTTTTCCTTCTTGGGTTTTCCACGTAAAATCCAGTGTTTGTTGTGTTGAATTACTTTCTGTTATCTTTGTTTCAATGCTCATCCTTAATGACAGATAATATGATTATGGAATGGATATGTGTTGAATTTTTTAAATTTGAATTTTGTGACAACGGATTCACACCCCCCTCTTAGTTGTCTTGCATCTTTTAAGAAAATCTTATCACACATCTCTAGTTATGGCACTGTTTGAAGATCTTTTATGGGCGAAACTATCATACACCCATCAGTTGGGATAGATTAGAAGATAGTATCATAGTAGGACCTAAAATGCTTAAGGAGATGGAAGAATAAATGAGAATCATTAAGAGCACACTGAAGGAGGCAACATATCGACAAAAGCATTATGTCGACAAGAATAGAACTCTTAGATAGTTTGCAATAGGGGATAAAGTTTTCTTAAGAGTTAGGCCACATAAAAGCTCCATTTCCTTTGGGAAGTCTTCCAAGTTGGCCTCAAGATATGTGGGTCTGTTTGAGGTTTTAGAAGTATGAACCCAATTACTTATAGACTTACTCTACCACCTTCTCTAGATTGACTTCATAATATGTTTCATGTTTCTTTGCTTAAGCCATATCATCTTGATGTAGCTCATGTGCTTGATTGGAAATCCTTGCAGATACAGGATCTAGGAGTGGTGCTAGTGGAGCCCATTAGAATCTTGGATAGACACAATGTTAAGTTACGGAGCAAAGATATTGCTTAGCTTAAGGTCCAATGGGACTAGTATTCAGAAGACGGTGCTACTTGGGAGGACGTGGAAGAAATAGAATGCTCCTTCCCACATTTTTCTTCATAAGAAAGAGACTGATAATTTTGCTTAAAATTTTTGGATTGAAATATTATGATGTTTTCGTTTGGAATGATATGATGTGATGTTGAAATAGACATATATGTTAAATTTTGAATAAATAGACATCGGGACAATGTCTCTTCGAAGAGGGGAAGGATGTCATAACCCAATTTTATTGCATTTTTAATTATAATATGATAAATTGAATTATTAAGGAAATTCAATATATTGAATGGAAATTTTGATATTTTTGAAAATATTGAAAGAAGTTGACCGTCGTTGACTATGTGATCTTTTTGAATTATCTTATATTTTATCATGAATCGAACATTACTAATGAATTTTGTAAGTGCAAGTGTATGCAATTTCAGGGTGACAAGTTGAAGGATGAGAACATGGTTGAAGTAGGATCATTTAGCCAAATCAAACGATAAGCTCGATGGAATCTAGGTGCACACACCACAAAAAGCATGATGACTGCATTTGAAAATTCATATAGGAAATTATATTAAGCTGTCTGAAATGATAAGGTGATGAAAAAGATAGACTTGTGAAATGAAATACATGTGAAAATTCTTATTTAAATTTCTATCATGATTATGTGTTTGAGAATTTAAATAAAAACAAAAGTGTGACTTAACATATAAATGAATGTGTGTAATTCAAAAAATCTATTTCATTTAAACATTGATGCTTGAAATAAAATAAAATTTCTTTATTTAATTTAAATGTCAGTATATGAAACACATGAACATCTTCAAACAAATACATATACATCCATATATATATATATATACATAATATGTATATTGATGTTCATATACATATATATATACATGTTCATATACATATATATATACATGTTCATATACATATATATATACATGTTCATATATATATATATATCTTATCATTTGAATTTGAAACCAATATTATCACCATCGAATTGATAGAATTTAAATAACAACATGAGAAAGATCTCATACAATAGTGGACTGCCATCGAAATTAAGGAAAATATTCAAATTGTAACAATGGGGCGACAAAATATTAATGCCCATTATCATTTTGAAACAACTCCATAGTGGAGGCATAGGAAAATCAAGGAAAGTTGCTATTCTTGAAAGATTATCAACTCCAATTGGGGGAAGAACGGGTTGTTCGTCAAGCATTGTGGGAAAAAGTTGAAGGAAAAAAATCCTCAAAATTCAGAGGTATTTGGTGTTTTTACATTGAAATGTTTGCAATATTTTATAGTTTTGTCTATTCTAAAATGCTCAGTACGTGAATATTATATCATCATTTCTATAGAATCAAATGGAATTTATTTATCAATTTACCTTATGCAAATCTTTGATCGACTTAGATAAATTTTACTGTTGTGAGCAGGCCATGTCGGCCTATCTTTGCTCGGTTATGCTTTATACATGTTACACCCAAGGCTTGTAAGTTGATCATGATTTACTCTGTAAGTTTGAAATGTCACCACCCCCCTTTTGCATTGATTGCATGTGTTTCTATTTAGCTTATCACATGGCTATCAGATGAAACAATAAGCATGTGATAGAAATGTAATGATTTTTAAATTGACATCACTCTTTAAGGGTAGGCCACGATCTTTCACAAACATTTTATGTTGTAATTTTATTTGTATGTTGATAACCATTCGATGGCCACCCATATGGAGCAAGAACCATCACCCTTTCGACCTTGGGTCAATGGGTATCATGGTTGCATTAAGATGCCTCATTGTTATGCGTGATGGTGAGCTTATGTCGCCCAATGTTGTAATATGATTTCTTGTTATTCTTTGTAGTTGTGTTATCCTTACTACATCATAATGATAATAATGCATCATGTTTCCTAGTCCACAGAGGACGATGGAAAAATTTCAAGTTTGTTCCAACAATAAGCTTGCATGTATGGTAATGAAAACTATCATTCTCCATGACACCCATATCATCGTTGGGGTGAACATATCTAGGTCGAGGGTCAGCTTATATGGCTTCAGCCTCGACCACCATGTTATAAAGCAACAATCAAATGATTGTTGTTCATTCGTAGAATGACAAGGTTATATTTTATTAGACATTGAACGAGGGTTCTTCAAACTCGAGTATGGTTGAGATTGATCCCATGATTATGATCATAATATTATTGTTGATTAACTATTAGCATGTTGTTCAAGTTCTTTATTTACCTTTCAAAAAAAAATAACAACATTATTTGGTTATTTTCTTATTTTTTTTTTATATATAACTATTCTCATATTGATAAGAGCTTGAAATAATGAAGCAATGGTAAATTGGAGCTATAATTGTTTAGGTATAAGCAACATCATTTTTTTATAAACATTGTTTATTTTACTGTAAATGACATCATTTTTCTATGAACTGTAACTATTTAGTTGTAAACAACATTGTCCTATTATAAATAGTGTAAATTTTGTTGTAAACGACATTGTTTTGCTATAAATTGTAACTTTTTAGTTGTAAACAATATCGTTCTATTATAAACAATGTTTTTTTGTTGTAAATGGCATCATTTTGTTATAAACTATAATTTTTTAGTTGTAAAAAACATTGTTCAATTCTAAATAGTGTTTGTTTTGTTGTGAATGACATTGTTTTGTAATAAATTGTAAATTTTGGCTATAAATAGCACCGTTCTATATAAATAGTAGTTATTTAACTACAACAACATAGTTGCTATCATAGCTTGGTTTGATACAAATGAAATAATAGTATATGGGAAAATTGTTCAAACAGACTTGTCTTAAGATTTGTTTACTTCTTGTAATTTGACAAACGATATGTCAACCTGAAAACATTATTTGAATGATAGCAATCTGACTTATTAGTTTTATATTTCAAAAATTATGCACAAAATTTATAACTTAAGTAGGCACATATATGTGTATGCACATAGACCTTCATCTATGTATATATATATATACTTGTGACATACCTTCTTTTGTCACTTATTGAATTCATTCTTAAATGAATAATGATTTACATTGAATGTAATCATGTATCACGTGTATGATATGACTCGATAATGTATTGAATAGTTCCATTTGAATCATTTTTTGAATTAATTGTTAATGAGGAAATAAGTAGAATGAATTACTTTTCCATAGATAAATGAGTAAAGAATATTCTCTTAATTGAGTAGAACAACAACGCCTAAGTAGACTAGAGCACCTCAGGGTAGATGCTGCTAGAGGGTAGATAGTTGTCATGGAATAATTGTAGAACATTACCTTTTGGGATGGGTGCCAAAATGGAGTTCAGAGAGTATAGGTTTTTTCTTTTATCGAAACCTATTGATTTTTGTTGCAACATTATTCTTATGCTTGGCCAAGCAATTAGTTCACTATGTATGTATGGACTTTGTAATAACACTCTCTTCCATTCCTAGAAAATATCTTGCATTTTATTTTCTAACTTGTAGATAGAGATACATGTTGATGTATGGAAACCCACCAGATTCCACCTTGCAAAGTGTTCTCTTGCTAAAATTTATGTGTAGGATCAAGTATTCTTCAAGTTGGAAGAATTTCAGGGAAGCGTAAGCTTTGTGGTTGGGCAGTAAAGTGCTTCAACCATGTTCTTGTCCACTAGTGGAGGCGAGCATCAAGAGGAAACTTTAGATGTATACAAGACTATTTTAGTCTATTATGTAACCTTGATGTAAAATTTATACATTCTATTGACTGTGGACTTATGAGCCAAGTCAAATTGGATATTTTAATTGTACATTGAAATTGCATATATAAATATTTGACTCTTTTTAATTAGGCATGTGTTTCTATGATAGATAATAGCTACTTAGTTATGTCTTTTTAAAATTAAATATTCATAATGTCAATTGCAATAATATAAATTAAGTAATAATTTAGAATGGGTTATTACACGGGGGAACCCCCTCATGCCCCCCCATTGTCGATGTATCAACAATACTTTATGTATCAATGGTACTTTTTGTAATTGCAAGGTTGAGACACATTATCCCAACAATATTTATTTAATTATGAAAAAGAACTAAGGTGGTAAAGAGCTAGTTCTTGTTGAAATTGATCAATGATTCTATTGTAAATATTGTTATTTTTAAAATGAAAAGTTGTAATAGTTGAATGACTCACTTGAATTCATGTGTATAATTGACACTATATAAATATCCTTTAGTACCCAATCAACTATATAAAAACTATTAATAATGCATGATGAAGTTATGATTAGTTTAAAACTGTATGTTTAAGACAGTTTCATTATGAGAATAAATAGCATAATGGTATTTTAATTTTGATTCATTGTTATTGTTAATGTTGTTGTTTAATATTATTATTACATTAAGTTATATTTTCATATTATGTAATATTACAAAGTGAGCCTAGCCTTGGGAGAAACTTTATGGTTAAGTATACTTAAGTCAAAATAGTGTTGAGATGGGTGACCTCCAGGGAAGTTTTTATGCTTCACCCCTATGAGCATCGCTTAGATGAAATGAGTGATGAATGGACCATTCATTCTCATGAGAGATGGGTTCATGGGAACAAATGCTGATGAAATATATGTCAATGAGTTTGGCTGAAAAACTTAGTTAAATCTTGATATTAATATCAAAACTTGACACACTATATAGAGAAAACCTCCTACATATCAATTGATGAGCTACAAGGGATCTATGATAAATTATTCATAATGTACAACACTTGATGAAGGTTTCAAAAATTGGATAGCAAGCTAAGTGGGTATGACCTTGGGGGAAACTCCATGGTTAAGTCCACTCAAGTAATCTAGTAAAATTGGGATGGGTGACCTCCTAGAAATTTTTTATGCTTCACTCCCTTGATCATCACCTAGATGCAATGAGTGATAAGAGTACCATTAATTCTCATGAGATATGGGTTTTTGTGAACCACTAGTCATGAAAAATGGGTCAATGAGTTTGACTCAAAAACTACATAGTTGAATCTTGATAATAATATCATAACTTGACACATTGAAAAAAAACCTCCTAGTTATTCATTGATGAGATAAAGGGGCTCTATGATGAATGATTCATAAGGAAAAAAACTTCCTATTTTTTTTAAAATGGGGTAGAAAGCTAAGTAGGCTTGACCTTATTGGAAACTCCATGGTCAAGTGTGTTTGAGTTGGAGTAGTATTGGGATGGGTGACCTCCAAAGAAATTTTGATGCTTCACCCTTGTGAGAATCACCTAGATGTAATGAGTGCTAAGTGGACCATTCATTCTCATGAGAGATGGGTTTGTGTGAACAACTACTCTTGAAATATGGGTTAATTAGTTTGACTCAAAAACTACACAACTGTTCATCTTGATATCGATATCATAATTTGACACACTATGGAAGAAACCTCCCAAGTTTAACAATTGATGAGCTAAAGGGGATCTATGATAAATGATCCATAAGGAATAACACTTTCTAAAGGTTTTGAAAATGGGATAACAAGCTAAGTGGGCTTAAACTTGGGGGAAACTTTGTGGTTAAGTGCACTTGATTCAAAGTGGTACTAGGGTGGCTCTTGAGAAGTTTTTATGTTTCACTCCTATGAGCATCACCTAGATGGAATGACACTTGATAAGTGGAACATTCATTCTCATAAGAGATGGGTTTGTGTGAACCACTACTCATGAAATATGGGTTAATGAGTTTGACTCAAAAAATATGTAGTTGAATCCTGATATTAATATCATTACTATAATTCTTGTTATATATTCAAATTTTAGTGCATTCATATTCAATTACTCATCTAAATTATTAAAGTTTAATTTTTTTTTTGAAAAAAGTGGTCAATTTTGACCTCCCCTTTGTCCTCTATTTCTATGCATTTACTCATAGGCTCCTTCACAATTACAACTATCAATTTTCTTGGTGAGGCTCTTTTGTAGCCATATTTATCACCTTTTGTTGTAAGGTCTTTCATAAACATATTACCTATTTATTGCAAGCTCTCCTATATAGCCATATCATGTTTTGTTGTTAGCTCCTTTACAAGCCCTTATATCTCTCTTTTCACTTTAATTACTTTATTTTATTAAACTATCAAACATTTAAACTAATGATTTCTACAAATTATTATTGAAAATACTACTAATGGAATTTTATGCTCATAGGCATGCTAAGAGGGGAGCATTCATTACAAGGAATGCATATGGGGCTTTCATGTATATCAATATCCTTTTGATATGTACATGCTATTAACATTCATGTTGACTACTCATTTACTTGACATGCATGATTCATAATAGTTCACATGCAATTCAATGTGATGGAAAAATGTAAGAGTGAAAAGTACATACCTTGCACCTTTTTCCTTTGTTTTTGCATTCACTTTGTCTCCTTTGTCCTATATGCAATGACCAATATGCAATTTGAATTATTACATGTGAAAGTTGAAAAATGACATGATCCTTAACTAGATCTAACTCCACACATCCTAAGGGTCTCGACTTGATATATTATAATTCCCCATTCCCTAACCTATGTTGAATCTATAGTTACAATTTTGAACATGATTCAAATACATGGTTGTAGATTTGACCCTCAAATTTTCAAACATAAAGTTTAATCCTTAATCTAACATAACATCTTTCCAACTAGACATTACTTACTACCTTGAGAGCGAAGTATTAAAATTTGCATGTTAGGGTGCTACATAAAGGAAATACCATAATTCATTTGAATTGTATAAAAAATATTTGGGAAATTCAAGGAATCACATTACATCATTATTATACAAGCACAAACACATCATAACATCAATATTTGCATGTACAGTAACATAATAGACATTTGCATGGTTACTTGAAGCATCTTCAATCTTGTCAAAAACATTGAATCAATTCAAGGGTTTAACTAAGGAAAAAGAAGGTGAGCGAGTCACCTCTAGTCCTAGCACAACAAATTCTACCAATGTCTATTTGCACCATTATGTTTAGATATTAGAAATAAACACAATTTTGAGAAAATTTGATAGTAGATTAACATCCACAAGAGAAGGTCAAATCCATATAAAAGGTTTAGATTTTCTATTATGAGGATCAAATCCACAAATATGAAAATGGTCCATAGCAAAACACATTAGCTTTTAGAGATTTTCAAGAGCCGCACAATACATATTTGATCATTGTACATATAGACAAAGCTGCAATAAAAATTTAAAAATTTCTTCATCAAATCTTAAAACTAAACATCCTAATCCCCCATGATTAATTTTAATACTTGATTGGTTAAGGATGTGTTTCAAAATATACAAATAAAAACCCCGCTACTATGAAGATATAAAAAACTCACTAAATGTAGTTCACATAAATCTTTAATAAACAATATATTTCAAAATTAAACAAGAGCTACACTAGAGTAGTGAAGTTCTTGCCAAAATGTACAAGAATAGTCCCATTTTTATTTGGTGTCTCCTATGTTTAATTACCAACAATGTTGATAATATGACAACTTAATAGTAATCTTGAAATTTGTCAGATGGTGACATGCAATACCATAAACAATATCGGGAAATAAGGAAAGTTGTTACAAATAGGAAACACGTATTGTCCTTTCAAAATCAACAATTTGTGTATTCAGATCAAATAGACAACTCTTTGGTTTATGCTATAATTGACACTATTGTAATATTTTTCATTGAACTAAACACTCAAGATGAAGGAACTTTTTGATTGTGCATTTTATGTTAGCTTTCTGCCTTGTACATTTAATTACATGTAATGTCACAAATATCTCTTCTCATAGTAATGACTATGATGAATTTTTTTTGTTTTGCATTGTCCTTTCAAAATCAACAATTTTTGTATTCATATCAAATAGACAACTCTTTGGTTTATGTTGCAGTTGACACTATTGTAATATTTTTCATTGAACTGAACACTCAAGATGAAGGAACTTTTTGATTGTGCATTTTATGTTAGCTTTCCGCCCTATACATTTAATTACATGTAATGTCACAAATATCTCTTCTCATAGTAATGACTGTGATGATTTTTTTTGTTTTGCAAGAGGTAATTTTTTGTTCATACAAAAATAGTGATAGAAAATTTGATTCTAGAAATATCAATTCTGGTGCACAAGTTTTGTCTGGGAAAGAAATCTGAAAATCTTCATATTGCAACTATCTAGTGGAAATGTTTGCATGTCTTGCAAATGAAATGAGGAAAGTGGAAGAAAATACAGAGGAATACCCAAATCTCCAAATTGTAGACATAGAAAATATGAAGATAAACTTAAAGATAGTATTGAAACCAAATATTGCTTGGCTAGTGGAAGATGATAATCCAGATGATTTAGAGGAGGTTCTACTAAGTGAAAGGAATTTAGAAACAATACCTTCAAGCAAAAAATGATAAAAGGGAGCTAATTCTTTTCTTTTAAATAGGCATTCAATGATGCCAATAAAATCAATAACACTCTTATCTACCCGTTGTGCCTTGATCATAGCCATGTCTCACTTAGCTGTCAACTGAGCTACCTACCCCTATAAACCCGTATTTATTAATTAATTGAAAATTGAAAATTCTTTAATTTTTTATTTACCATTAATTAATAAATACACTCAAATGTGCATCTTGTTGGCTGGATAGACAGTACGAATTTTCGTTAGGGTTGCCTAATAGACTTGTGTGAACAAAAAATCAATTCATTTTGTTTTCAAGTGCACTCTTTCTTAGTACATGCGCGTACAAACCAAATTGAAGTTATATATGTCCAAACATAAATTCGGGCACAACTGGATTCATACTGTGATAGGGAAAATTTCAGTGTTAGAAAATGAATAGCAAACAAGAGAGTGCAAAATAACAACAAAAGACACCCTACACCTCAAGATTAGCCTAATTGGATTCAATACAAAATAAAGACAACAAAATGAAACCTTTTACCTTGTCTCGAATCGATCCTTTGGTTGGCCCTTTGATTTTTGGTGTTGTATTCTCCTTGGATGGAAAGAGATGCAAGCTAAGATATGGGATGAGGATGGAAAATGGATGAAAGTATAAAAATGGCTAAGTATGGCTCAAGGAAATTTTTTGCAAGAGTTTGGCTAGCACGAATGATCTCCTTTAAAATGAGAGAAAAGAGGGGGTATTTATAGAGATTTTGGAATTCTCTAGGAAAATGGACGGTCAAAATTGAGCCACCAAGATCAAGATGTAGGGCTAAGGTGAGTTGAGAACTCACAAGCCCTCACATCTTGACATGTGGCATGTGAAGTGGCTTAAAAGAGGTGATGTGTACATGAGGTGGAAGGGTAGTGCATGACATGGAGGTGATACATAGTACCTTGGGATTGGACAAGATCTCCTCATAAAGGAGTTCCTTGTCCCCATGTGGGTGAGAGGACATGTGAGGAATTAAAAATTCCTCAAATATCCACATGGGAATGAGAAAAGGAATTTTAATCCTTTTTAAATTCCAAGGGATGCATTGGGGGATTAAATGTGAATTAAAAATTCACATGGGGAATGGAGTGCCTTCTTCAAAAAGATAAATTTTTTAATGAAGTTGATTAAGGACACATTCCATAAATGATATAGGGATTAGGGATGACCTAATTAAGTGATTAAGGTTGTGCAAGTACTTGATTAGACAAGTTAATGACAGATTAGAGGCAAGTGGGAAATTATGGAGGATGGGACCCTAATGAAGATTAGGGGTGTGCACATCTTAACCATAAATTAATTATGACTAAGAAAGAGGGTTAAATTGCTAAGAGGGATTAGAGACCAACTTGCAAAAGTTGGAGGATGTGACAATGAGAGAGAAAGTGAGGAATTTAAAAATAAATTTCAAATTTTAAAAGATAATATGACTAAATTAAATAAATTGATACATTTATTTAATTTAGAGAGGAAAGAGGGGAAAAGTATTTATTAAATTAAATACTTTGGAAACCTTATGCAAGACACGAAATATTAATTAAATGAGTGATTTAATTAATACCAGCAAAGAGGATAAATTAAACGAGCAAAAGGATGGTTAAGGAGACGCCTTTGACCATAAGGAAGTGGTCAAATTTAGGTTTCTACATTTTTCCCCTCTTCAAAACACTATTAGGATAATAGGGTTTCGAAAAAGAAAAAAAATAGACGACTCTATGGAAGAAGCAACCGGAAAAGAGATGCCCCAACATGGGAGGGATCTTGCGTGAGCTACCCGAATGGAGGAGAATTAAAGAGGATGCTCTGGTCTCGCAAGAGAAGGCTTATGATAGAATATTGGGAGAGAATGGTAGGGTATGCCCCCTTGAGAAGGCGGATGGGGAAGGAAAAGGGGCACCGGGCAATTTCTCAAAAGTATGAAGTGGTATATGTCGTTGGAAAGAGCACGAAAAGTTGAGAAGAATGGCGCTTGAACAAAGCAAAATGGGTTTACAATGTGCAAATGGCGGCCCTGCAAAGATAGAGGTGAGTGAATTAATTGGGTCTAAAAAAAGCTAAATAAAAGGAAAAAAGTCCTTTTACTTTAAAAAGTAAAAAGGAAGGAAAAAGGCTATAAAAGGTAATTCTAGGAATTACCTCTCCTCATTTGGACAACTGTCAAGTGAGGAGGAGAGGAAGAAGAGAAGAGAGCAAGAGGGAAGGGACACAATGCTAGAGTACGATACCAACATCATTCATCGGGCGGGCAAGAAACGACAATTCTTTAGCGAGTGTGTCATGCCATGCCAGGTGAGTCTGAAACCCTACTTTGATATTTTAGTCAATTTAGCTAAATTTTTTCAAGAAATGAAAATATGGGTTTTGTGGGGTTGCTAGGGAGGAAAAATGGGTTAGAGGAAAAAAAAAGGTTCGGGGTGGGGTATAGGGGGGATGGGCTTGATACCTGGCGAAAAGGGCCAGCCGGGCTCTGTCGAGTCCGCCCAAGTTGGGCAGAGGCCCACCCAGCTAGCCCAAGTAGGTCCGCCCAGGGTCGGGTGGGTCCACCCGAGCTAGGCGGAGGCCCGCCCGAGCTACCCAAGCAAGTCCGCCCAGGCTCAGACAGGTCCGCCCGAGCTGGGTAGAGGCCCGCCCAGCCAGCCCGAGCGGGTCCACCTGAGTTGGGCGGAGTCCTGCCCAGCCAGCCCGAGCGGGTCCGCCCATGCGTAGGCGAGCTCGCTTGCGAGCACGGGTGGGTCCACCTGGGCTCAAGGTGGGTCCGCCCAAGGGCCGAGGTGAAGCAGGGACGACTGAAAAAAAGTAGAAGACAAGGAAAAAACAAAAGGGGGCAAGGAGGAGATGGAGAAACGGTGGGATAGGCAAGGGAAATCTCAGGGCGGGAAGAAGTGAGACAAGAAAAATGGGGGCAAAACAAAACCAGGAGGAACTGACAAAGTGTTGTTGTTATGGATGTAGAATGTTGAGAGCCTGCAAACGCGAGAGAGACGATCAGAGGTATTGACGAGATGCATGGCGGCGATGACGGGCACTGATCACCAGAAATTGGCAAAGGCAGGGCTAATTCATATGCTGACATACCCGATGATTAAGGCCCACAGGGCCATGCTGACAGCCTTGATAGAGCACTAGGACTCGGAGACATCGACGTTCCATCTACTGACTGGGGAGATGACAATGACCTTGGAGGATGTTTGGCAGATTCTAAGGCTCCCTATAGCAGGGCTTGCGGTTAGCGAGTGTTGGACAGCAGGCGAGGCACTATATGAGTCTGTGCATGTGGTATTTGGTAGTGACGATCTACCGATTCAACAAGGGCAATTGGATGTGGACAGATGTCTATCTTGTAGGGTACCGACATTGTCACTGTACCTAGCAGGATCTTAGTGCCAGACCAGAGTGGTTGATTCCTACATCTCAAGTTTTTCGAGGTGATTCGACATATCATCGAGGGTCGAGAGGGGCAGTTTGCGTGGGGGACCTGCATGTTGGCACAACTATATCGGGATATGCACTAGGTATGTTACCGAAGGGCGCAGAATGTGGTACATGTCACACTGCTATAGGTTTGAGCTTAGGAGTAGATTAGGGTGACCAGGTTGATTATGCACAGATTAGGAGAGTAAGATGACAGAGAGGTCATGGCTTAGGAATGGGGGGCAGAGGCGGGAGCAATACTATGGTATCGAGATGTGAGAGATGTAGATGTATGGAGGAGATGGTTGGATGATGTGCAGGCAGAGATGATAGTGTGGCGTCCCTATCTAATGCAGCGCTTCAGAGGCTGGAGGGATGATGAGGAGGCACATAGTGGTTACTTCTTCACCTGTTGTTATATGATTGGAAGAGTTTCGCTTGTAGTGGACCTGCACAAACCCGATCAGGTGACACAGTAGTTTGGAGTGAAGCAAGATATTCCCGTGGGGCGGGTGATGTTCTGGCAACTATCACGGGAGCAGCCATGGGGGGCTATGTTGGACCTGGATGCAGTGTGGGTGGAGCTAGAGACACTATAGTTTGTGCCATACCCAGATAGGCGGGAGGGGCAGAGGGATGCAGGGGTGACATATCGATATCAGTAGTGGTTTAGGTGATATCCATCACCACATATATACCCCAGTAGTGTCGATTGAGGGAGCACTAGGGTTCGGGTCAGAGGATGAGAGATGGCTGAGGGCGGTGGGACCGGTACCCCAAGGGTGACAAAGAGGAGGTCAGGTGAGACGATGACAGTAGGAGGAGGGACAGGAGGCGGTTGGAGCAGCTGAGGAGCCAGTGAGGGCAGCCAGGAGGAGGAGACAAGAGGCTATTGGAGTAGCCGAGGAGCCAGTGAGGGTAGATAGGAGGAGGAGACAATGACCCAGAGCTCGAGGAGGAGATGGAGCAGAAGAGGGAGAGAATGAGGCTAGGGATGCAGCACAACAGGATAGGGAGCCAGAGATCTAGAAAGGGAGGAGCCAGGAGGCACGTGCATCCTTAGGAGGTCGGCAATAAGAGGGTAGGAGGCTGGGACTAACAGAACATGGGAGAGACAGGAGGTAGACATGGCCACAGGAGGGCATCAACAATAGAGACAGGAGGAGGGCAAGGCCAACAAAGCACAGGAGAGGATGACAGGGAGAGGGGGAGCCCCCTTGGTGATAGATGTGGATGAGATGGAGGCGTCAACAGAGAGTGAGGGGTATGAGCCACGAGAGATGGACATTGACAATGATGTGTATAACCTTTGACCACAGTCGACAACACCTCCTAGAGGAGAGGATCCTGTGGCAGTGTTGAGAGAGATTGCGCCTCAGTGAGCAGCGATTTCAGGAGATAGAGGCAGAGCGAGTCAGATTAGAGGCAGCGTTGAGTGAGCTACATGCACAATTTGCCCAGGGTGAGAGAGATTACTTAGTCTTGGCCACGCTGGTGTTTGATGTGGAGAGGAGATTGATGAAAGAGAGATATGAGGCACGAGATGAGGCAGTTGACCTGCGAGCAGAGATAGAGAGATTGCAAGTGGAGGTGGCCTAGGAGCATGAGGAGGGAGATGTAGCAAGATGGGAGTGAGACTGTTTGGTGGTGGAGGTGGCGATATGATAGGTCTTTGGAGGAGGGACAGGGCAGGAGCCATTAGAGATTGGGGCAGGGACTGCCGGAGTACGAAGGGTTTGCAGGGACAGCTAGAGCAGTTACGGAGGGATAGAGCATATCTGCACAGGGAGTGGGCTGAGCTCAGAGATAGAGTGGACTATTTAGAGTAGACAGTTGGGGATATGGGGTTGATGCAGCAGAGAGAGGAGGAGATGAGGAGAGAGATGTGCATGTTGCGGTCAGAGAGAGATGTGGCACAGGAATAAGTGCAAGTCATGGAGGCAGATAGGGATGTGTTATAGGCACATGCTCAGGTGGCCGAGAGTGAGAGGCAGGTGGCAGAGATAGAGGTTCAGTCTCTTTGGAGGGAGAGGGATGCAGCGGTGTCACAAGTTTCAGGTCTTCGACGGGAGTGAGATTCTACTGAGCTGAAACATCAGGCACTTCAGAGGGATAGAGATGTAGTGGAGGCTCGGGCATAGGCTGTGCAGAGAGAGAGAGATGTTGTAGAGGTACAGATGCAGACACTACAGAGTGAGCAAGACACAGCATAGGCTCAGTTGCGAGTAGCGCATGGTGAGGGGGGTGAGCCAGGGGCAGAGGTACAGGGGTTACGTGCACAGTTACAGGTTGCAGAGGTTGAGAGAGATAGGGCTACAAAGTATGTACTATTGTCAATTAGATTTGCACCCTACTAAATGTAAGATTCAACAATCTACTGAAACATGGAAACCTTCTTCGGATGTGGGTGATCTGAACGAAGAAGGAATCTCTAGAGTAAGTTGGTTCTCTGAATGATAAATTTTATTCTAAGCTTTTTTTGAGAAAAGGGATAAAAAAGATGACTGAAATGAAAACTATGACTTAAAGTGATTGTTAGGACTTGATGATAATTTAATGATGAATCTAGTTTTTCCCACAAATAACTTTCAGAAAACAACAGTATTTCACAATTCCTCATGAACACTAAACACATGAATAATTTGCATGAAGATTCGAACTTAAATACAACATGCAACCTATATTCTATGAACTTTTTGTACCAAAATTACAATTCTAGGACATAATAAGGATTCTACAAAATAGAAATCACAATATAATATCAAACTAAAATTGCAAAAGAAACAGAATTGAGGAAAAGGAGTGTTGCTTTATTCAACTGAAGGAGAGTGTCATAATCTGAAAATGAGTACAAAAGGTTTTACAAACTCAAAAATGTGTATGAGCAAGAAAATGAAATCTCCACTGAGAAGACCCAAATACTAAGTCTTTTCAAAAATATATCTCCAGGAAACCCTAATCCGAGCTCACAAAGAAGCTCAAGGAAAAAAGCTTCAAACTGTCTCAAAAACTGCATAAAAGCATAAAAAAGCATACTACTTTTATGATCAAACTATAAAGCCTCTAAAAATAGGTTGAATCTGCTTTAAAAGCCAAAAAAACATGTTATCTCTCCAAGATGAGACTCAAATCTGACCAAGGGAAAAAGTCAATACAATCTGCTAAAAATAGTAAGAAATCATAAAACAATTTATAAAAGATTGCCTTATGATTCTGCTCTACATGATTGCAGATTTTATAATTTGTCTATTTTGCAATTAAAAGATTGGAAAATCTTTTGCAAAAGAATTACATCCTATCTCACCAATACAATGCTTTTATTTTTCTTAAAAAATCATAAAAATATCAATGCACAAATCTACTCATCCATATCCCTAATTGATTTCTTCAAAATCAATTCAAAAACAAAGTAGATAATTGATTTCTCTTAAGAAAACAAAAAGCCTAAGTGATCAAAGATTCATCCCTAGGTCATAAGATATTCAAGTCTCCAAAATTTTCTAAGACATAAGGGTGTCAATAAAAATACAAGCCCCTAAAGACTTAACATACCGACCTAAGCATATAAATTTTTGGCCACCAAACATTAGCTTCAGATTTTAATATTCATAGTGCAAGGTAACCCTAATTCAAATTTCCACATGCTAATGATAAAAGTGAATATTCGAAGGCAATTATTATGTCGGCTCAAATTAGGGCATGAACAAAAGAAACCAAACCCTAAAATGATTTCATTTTGCATTCATCATTTCGAAAGCATGGAGCTTTGCCTGAGAGAGCACACCGCCATGATTGAGCTCGGTCTGAGCTCCTGTGCTCAAAAGTCTTCACTTTTTCCTTCTGACACTCGAGTTCTTCAATGGGTAAGCTCAACTTGTTTGTTATGGTAGTTCTTTACTCCATTCAAAGAGCAAGAAAAGCCATTAAGGCCGCGGCTTGTTCATGCTTGTCTCTAACTTTCTTTTAAGTTCTCATGGCTCTATCCTTCTTGGTCGTCCTATATGGGCATGAACTCGAGCTCCATGAGAAAGCCTACTCGAGGGTTATTGTTTTTACTATGCACAAGGTAAGCTACTATCATAGTCTTTTTATGGATTCACTCTTAAGGCATTTCTGATCTTGTAGCCACAATTTTAACATAGTCTTTTATACATTTGTGATGGCTCCTTACTTCTTGTGCTTATTATTTTGTTACTTCTGTGTTCCTTGTCTCCACTGGCCATCCCATACGAGCTCGCACTGGATACTTTGCTTGGAGTTTTGAGACTCAAATATAGTTCTGGCCGCGGGTATAAGCATTCTCCTACAGGCTTGAAATGGTAAGTTTCACCTAAAGCATTTATCTCATTCTTCAGAAAGCTTAAAGAACTTTTCCCTTATTTATGAGATCACGGTCATACACAGGCTGCACCATATGTATCTTAGAAAAGCATTCTTTAGAGCTTTTGGGCTTGACCCAAAACAAGAATCTCACCCTTTTGTATATTTGAGGACAAACCCATTAATGGGTATCATGAGAATTGAATAAAAACTGTATTTTCTTATTCTGAAACTTGACCCTTACGATTTCCATCTGTATTCCTATTGCTTATCTTGTAAATATGACAAAATTTTTACCTTGTTGTTCTGATGAAATACCCATACGGGTAATCTAGAAATGGTGAAAATTTGTACACTTACTTGAAACCCCAATGTGGGTATTTGTTGTCTGTGAAGAAAATGTACTCCTTTTTGTATGCCAGTTTCGATTCATGATATTTTTCTTGTTTTGCACTTATAGTTGCAAAAATTAGACATGACATTTGTTACTAAAAAATTGGGCCTGACCCACCCCTTATTTATGCATTTTGTTTTTTCTTGTAACAACACGATGTGGGTATATGGAAAAAATCTGTACTTTAGCTCAAACCCTCTCATGGGTAAACTATATCTTGATGAGATTTCTTTTGTACTCCAACTCCAATCATGAGAACACTGTGTAAACTTTGTTGCTTTATTAAAACCCCACTTGGATACACAATATTATGAGAACACACTTTTGGGGTATGCTGACAGCTATAAAGAAAACTGCATTTGTCTTTAAAATCATGCATTTAAAACTGCACCAGACCTTCCATTTTGGTCTTAGACCTCTTCATACATCTGCATTTGTTGCATTTTGTAGAGTTATCTTCACATCTCTATACCTCTGAATGCTTTTCTGTCGAACATCCTCCACAGATTCATGAAATTCTGGAAATGTATCTTTTGTTTGTATTATTTTATTGTCCTCCATGTTGTTTCCTTCTTGTGCACAGAATTCCTTTTTTGATTTAAGTCTAAAATTTTTTGGACCAACTTGCTACTTATGCATTCACAATCATGTACTTTCACTCATGTCATATCTAGTACGAGTTTTTTCTGTTCTAGAAATGAGTTTTGTGTATTTAAATCCTTAAAAATAAACATGATTGAGAACAACTTAATGACATCAACATCCTAGAACAGTGTACTAGTTTACTTCTTTTCAAAACAGTGATGCATAGACACCTAATGTTGTATTTACACCCTCAACCAAACTGGAACTGACTGTTTGATTTATCATCCGAATGCATCGTTTGTTCTTTCATATTCCTGCCATATCATCCATTTGAACACATGATAAATGATGAAACAAAACTTAAGAAACAGTGTACCTTGAATTATTACATTTCACTGTCAGCCAAAAGATTGAGTCTTAATTGTTCCACCATATGAACGACTGAACTGCTTATATATGGCACTCTTCATGCATTTTTATGCTCCATTTCTAACAAAGTTGTTCCATGGATCTGAAACAATTATATTCCTTGTTAAGGCATTATGTATGCCTGTTCACTATCCTTGGTTGTGAGAAAGAATACTGATGAACTGAACCTTGCATGACATCTGATCATGATGAATAGATAGCATTGTAGCAAACGATCATGAACCATGCAACAATGTTTGAAATAAATGTACTCAGTTGAATTAATTGAGCGGATTAAACTCACTGTTCACCTGTAGCTTTCAGAAAGCATTAACCTGATTGTTATGAATGCACAGTTGGTTTAATAGCTCGATAGATAACTCTATTTTACTCCTTCAGTTGTATATCATTTCTTTTCTTGATGAATATGATGATGTAATTGCTATCTCTTTATCAGCCCACTTGTAATGAGTAAGGGTAGCATGCCGAGTTCTACCCTTGTGGGAGCCCATTTTTCTCCACATGCTTGGTCTTCGAATAATAAACAGCGTCGTGATTTTACCTATACCTGCACAAGGAAACAAACAATGTTAGAATAAAAACAAGATATGATGATCATACTGATGTTTCTCCTTCAGCTTATTTCTTTGCACTTTCACTTGATTGTTTCAATGCATAATTAACAACAGACTACATTATTGTCGGTGATTCATATAGGTATCTTCATAATTAGAGCCTCTGACATCCCACTCTTTTCTCTTACAGGTCAATGGAGCTCGAGCAAACAAAGGTGCACCATTCAGCGTCGACCATCAACCAATCAGGCAATGATGATTGTCGTTACTTATGTGATTTCCTCTTTTGCATCTTCCATAGTGTAGTGTGCTATTAGTTATGCACTGTGACAGTCACATCCACGACTTGTGTGGATACTTTATTTCATCTTTTGCTTTTCATTTGAAAAGAAAATGCATTTTAATGCAATGTTGTATTATCATTTGGGTTCTTGCAATCAAATGAAGCTATGTAAATATGAATCATTTCATGAAATAAAGAAATCATTTAAAATGATCTATTGTTTATATGCTCAATTTTGTACTTTATTTAATCTTGGAACATTGAATAGAACTTCTGAAATTCTGATTCTTCTTTTAAATGCACAACTGTCACTTGACGAACAATGAACATGATGCAAGCAACATTTAAACATAATCTGTAATTTCACCTTAAGATATAACAATGTTCAGCCAGCTCCACCAATTGAGTTGTGGTGAAAAATTGGTAACACAATAGCTAACAGAGGCACAAGAGGCTTGGGTACATGAGCAAAGAGTTATTAGCGGAGACCGAGAAAGGTATAGACTTGAGCAAAATGTCGCTAGGCAATAGGTTGTGTAGCGAGATGATTATATGCAGGAGTTGATTTACTGGAGGTGTACGTAAGAGCATGTCATTCCAGATCCAACGTAGCACACAACGTGCTACATCAGATAGGTACCTCAGATGATAGCACTATCATAGTCATTAGGGATGTGTACAAGAGGGTATAGTGACTATCGACAGACTCCTCCTCTCGGTGTTTACCAGGGGACTCCCACCCGCGAGTATCAGGGGACTCCCACACATAGAGGGCCAGTGTTGGACTCTCCTCAGAGATCAGATGTGGGGAGCTCATAGTAGAGCAGCCAGGGAGCAGATGACAGGATACTAGTTTTTTGACAGACACAGGATGGAGTGTTTAGTACTTATCGGCAGAGATCAGATGTGCTCTACATCTCTGGATTTTGTACCCGATTTGATGATATATGATCGATATGTGGTGGATATATGATGGATTTTGTACCTTATTTGATTATGATATGGGACAATCCTTATTGACACTATGCATTATGTTTTTTGTGATGGGTGATTCAGTTTATGTATGCACATGTATATGATATTTCCTACTTATGTAGATGGATACTTTGGTTTATTTATGCACATGTTTATCATACTACATGCTTATGTGGATGTATGAGTATATGATACTTCATGGCTATGTGGATGTATGAGTTGATTTGGTTTATTTATGCTCATGTTTATGATATGATAATGGATGATTTGGTTTATGTATGCACATGTTTATGATATTTCATTTCTATGTGGATGGATGATTATGCATATATTAATGTTGATAATGCAGGATGATATGGATATTCGATATGAAATGTAATTAGGATGTATTATGTAAATGTTAATATGGACGTGTATGGATTAAACGAAAATATGATGCTTAATCTAATTAGCCTATGAACTATGAAATATATTGAATCTATAATGTAACATGAAATATGAATGAAAGATGAGTTCTTATAATGCAAACCTAAGTGTCAGTAAGGACTTGCATGGGATCGCGGATAGGTGATAGGTGTATGGTGGGTGTGATACTGCACCTGTCAAAAAACCATTAGTATCCTAAGGGAAAGATCAAGAGGGAAAAAGAGTCAAGACCTTGCACAACCTAAATCACAAGTCCTAGGTCATCAAGGAGGTTGAATGAAGAGTGTATGCAGTGAAATGAGATGTGCAATTAAGAATGTAATTTGCTATCTTCAAAGCATTGAGTTTTTCTATAGCATAAGATACCGAATACCCTGATATGTAAGACCAAGGCGAGTTGGCATCCTATGCATGAAACAAACACAACAAACATAAAGGCTATCCTAACACCCCAAGGTCACAATGACCTTGGTTAGGCCAAGTATTGGGATAGCCACAAACACACAAGGATTCCCCAGCATAACACAAGACCTCAAGGATCTTGGTGGGTACTACGTGGGACAACCGAGAAGACAACAACAAAGAAAAGACTAAGATACACTCCTATGTAGAGGAGTCAAATCACACCATGATATGATGAATCAAGGCGACCATGACAAGTGTTGATAGTGAGCACAAATGATAAACAAAATCCAAAAACATCAAAAGATCACAATCGATTTCAAAACGTCATTTTCCATAAGATCAAGGGGATGGGTGGGGTTGATGAGGTCTGCTTGGAAGGATGCATCCCGTTGAGACCGATGATGGATACTAAATTAGAATGACCCAGTTGACGCAAGATATTTTCCATTAGCCAGATATTTTGACACTAGGAGATTTTTCTTGTGAAGAATGAGCCAAACAAGGACATAGACTAACACACCCTACAAACCTAGGGGCTTGGGGGCTGATCAAAGATTAGCCTTGCCTACGTGAAAGCTCAGAGCCCTCGTAGTTCAAGAAAAGACCATGGATAAAGTGGAAAAAGGACGATGAAGGCAGATGATGGATGACCAACATGGGATGGTCAAAAAACCCTGGGGGCAGATCAAATGATCAACCTTGCCTATGTGACAGTGCAGGGGCAACATATTTCGACTAAGGACATGACAGGATGAGATCTAGATGAAGACCGACACGATGGATGATCCTATGTGATGACACAGACCGAGCGACGAGGAGACAAGCGACATAAGTTGAGAGTGGGATACTAAAAAGCTCAGGATGAGGGATAGCCTAAATGGATTGTCCAATGCTCAATCAAAATATACCAAGCGGCCAAGGATGGGATGGGTGAGGATAATAGTGCAGATGAAAGCATAAAATAGCTAGGATGCTAGGTAGATAATGATTAAGCCATCTATGGATGATGCCTGTTACCAGGTTTTCACCACCCGTACTTATCCAAGGTGCCACCAAAAGGTGGTTTTCACCATAGGATGAACTTATTTCTCTTTACTATTTTTGGATTTTTTTGATTTTTTGATTTTTTTGATAGGTGGGGTTACCAAGCAGACTTAGGTGTAGAACTTCTTCAGATGCATGATATTGATGGGTTCTTCGAGGGGATCTCCTTCAAGAGTAGTCAACTTATATGCCCCATATCCATATTTGGCGGCTACGATATAGGGCCCCAACCAGTTTGCTTCAAATTTTCCATTCTTGTCTCGGTCTTGTTGAATACGTTGATTCTCTTTGAGGACAAGATCACCCACCTGAAACTGTCGAGGGTGAACCTTCTTGTTGTTGTGATGCTTGAGGAAGTACTGATGTGCTTGTAGATGATCGTAGGCTTTGATTCTTCTTTCATCAAGTAACTCTAGTTGCAAGTCATGCAACACGAACATCCTCCTCACTGAGAAGATTTTTTAGAGAAATTCTCAACGATGGGATCTCAACTTCAATTGGAAAGATGGCTTCAGCACCATAGACTAAAGAATAGGGGGTGGTAATGGTAGGGGTGCAGATGGAAGTGCGATATACCCAGAGGGTGGGATGAATATGGAGGTGCCAATCTCGACCAGTATTATTGACAACCTTTTTGAGGATACATATAAGGGTCTTGTTGGTTGCTTCTGCCTGACCATTACCCTGGGGGTAATAAGGTGTTGACCAACGATGTTAGATATGAAAGGTGTCACAGAGGTGTTTCATGGCTTTGTTTTTGAAGGGTTTTCCATTATTAGAGATGATGGTGGATGGGATACCATATCTGTAGAGAATATGGTAAAGGATGAATTTTGAGATCTGAATACCGGTGATCTATGAGAGTGGCATTGCTTTCACCCACTTAGTGAAGTATGCAGTGGCAATAATTATGAATGTATGGTCGTCTGAGGATGGTGGGTGAATCTTGCCAATCAAGTCGAAACCCCATTGAGAGAATGGCCATAGTGCTAGGAGGGGTTGAAGGTCTTGTGTTGGAGCATGAATCAAATCTGCATGTTGTTGGCAGGGAAGGCACTTCTTCACAAATTCACAAGCATCATGCTCTAATGTAGGCCAATAATATCTAGCTCAGAGAATCTTTTTGGCCCAAGGCCATACCATTGGAATGAGCTCCACAAACACCACTATGTACCTCCATTAGTTTCGTGCGGGCTTTGGTCTCATTCAGACACCTAAGGAGGATCCCATCATACCTGTGACAATAAAGTGTATCACCAATGATAACGTATCAGGCCGAATAGTGAATAAAGGATTTTTGTTGGTTTCGTGTGAGGTCTGGGGGTAGAACATTATCATGGAGATAGGTATATATGTCCTAGTACCAGGGGGAAGCGGGACCCACAATATCACACACCATGTCAGTCTCAGGAATATCATATGTTGGGATTAAAAGTTGATCCACAAGGAACTCACATTCTTTCCGATCTTTAGGCATGTCAATCAGGGAGCCGATAGTGGCCATTGCATCAGTTGCTTTGTTCTGTTCCCTAGGAATTTGGTCAAATTGTATGAAGGTGAAATATTTCTTGAAATCATCCACCATGTGTTTATAGGGAAACAACTTATCATATTTTGTGAGGAATTCATCATTAACTTACTTGATGACCAATAATGAATCACCAAAGACTTTCAAGTGAGTTATATGCCACTACTTTGCAATTTGGAGGCCGGTGAGGAGGGCTTCATACTCTGCCATGTTGTTGGTACACGGGAATGCTAACCTGAATGATTTTGGAATGTAGTCACATTGAGGGGTAACTAATAAAATCCCTGCGCCTGATCCATTATGAGTATATGAGCCATCAAAATACAGTGTCCAAGCTAGTGCTTCTGTAACTATGTAAACTTCATCTGGAAATTCAGTGTCCAAAGGGTAAGCATCTACTAATGGTGCCTCAACCAACTAATCAGCTATGACTTGTCCCTTTATGGCTTTTTGCTCCACATACTCTATCTCAAATTCACTTAGGAGCATGACCCACTTGGCCATGCAGCCAGTTCTGGATAACAGATACTTTAGTGGATCAATCTTAGCAATTAATTTGACCAGATGACTGAGCATGTAATGTCATAGTTTCTATGTGTTGAAGACTACTACGAGACATGATTTTTCCATGGGAGAGTAGTTTAATTCATAGTCGACCAATGTCCGACTGATGTAGTAGATCGCCCTCTCTTTCAATGATTCATCATGTTGTGCCAACAATGCCCCCAACACGACTGAAGTGGCGGAGATATAAAGTAGGAGGGGTTTCCCTGGAATAGGTGGCATCAAGATTGGTGGATGACCTAAGTATTCTTTGATCTTATTGAAACCTGTCTGACACTGTTGGTTCCATCGGAAGGTGGAATATTTCTTCAAAATATGAGTGAATGGCTGACACTTATTCGAGAGTTGGGCTATAAACTGACGGATGGATTGCATCTTCCCTTGGAGGCTTCTTAACTGTTTTAGATTGTGCAGGGGTGGCATGTCCAGAATAGCTTTTACCTTGGCGGGATCAACTTCAATACCCCTTCGAGAGACTATAAAACCCAACAGTTTTCCTGATGTAAACCGAAGACACTTTTTTGGATTTAGCCGTAACTTGTAATGTTTCAACCGTTCAAAGATCTTTTTTAGGATGCTAGGATGTTCTGCTCAGGTTCTAGATTTTCCTAACAAGTCATCGAAATAATCCTCCATGATGATATGGATGAGGTCATGGAAGATGACCGTCATCGCCCTCTGATATGTCACCCCCGCATTTTTGAGACCAAAGGGTATAACATTGTAACAAAAGGTACCCCAAGGTGTTGTGAAAGAAGTCTTGTGTTGGTCCTTAGGTGCAATTCGGTTCTGATTATAACCAGAGAAACCATCCATAAGGGATAACATCTCATGTCTTGTAGTGAGGTCGACCAACATGTCAATGTTAGGCAGAGGGAAGTCATCTTTTGGGCAAGCCTTGTTAAGGTCTCTGAAGTCCGTACAGATATGAATATCTCCATTTGGTTTGGCAACTAGTACTATATTGGAGATCCAATCGGAATATTCAATTGGTCTGATAAACCCTGCATCTAGTAATTTCTCCAATTCCTTTTTGACTAATAATGATACCTATGGATGCATCTTGCGGAGCTTCTGCTTGACAGGCTTAGCATCAAGGTGCACATCTAGATGATGAACCACTAAAGCAGGGTCTAAGCCCAACATGTCTCAACATGACCAAGCAAAGTTAATGATACCCTCTTGGAGTAGCTACACGATGACTGGATACTCTTGCTCTAAGAGTGACTTGGCTACATAGGTGATCTTGGGATTTTCAGTAGTACCCAGGTTAACTTCTTGAGTTTCTTCAATTAGGATGGAAGATCGTGCAGATAACTGAGTTCCCACAAGGGGAAGATGAACATCTCAATCCTCCAGTGCCTCTTCGAGGTTTTCGCTGTCAGATGCGTCCTTTATTTTTACTTTTTCAAGGTCAAGAAGTGCCTTGAGGAGGTTTTCACTAGATGACCACTTTTTATTTTTCTTGTTCTTATTTTTGTGACTGGAGTGTTCATCCTCCCCCAATCCCATGAGGTTGACATATGTATCTACAGACATATTGATGGGTGTGCTATCATGTAGGTCCCAATCAATAAGCTCAAGGTGACGAAGGGATAGGCTAATGGTATAGACGGATAGGCATTCGAACATGGATGATAGGTCAGTGTGATCGACATCATCGTATGCACATATGATGGATTCATCCTCAGGTATGTCTTCCAATGAGCCATCATCCATGACAACACTACTGGAAGTATTAGACCATGTTGCAGGGCCTTTCTGCTTTTTTTCATATCTGATGCCTATGTTCTTTGGAAGCTTTGATGTATCAATAGGTTGCAACCGCCCTTGTTCTTCTTTACCTAGGTCCCTACCTTGATAGTTATACTTCTTTGCAAACTTGGTTGACCAAGGATATGCTTCCTAAAAGTATTCCTTTAGAGGAGGATCTGGTTGGGGTTCTTCTCGGTATACCCATTGACTTATATCCTCTTCTAGTGCATCTATCTTGATACTAGGGGACCTGAAAGTGGTGGTAGGGATGTTTTTACCATTGAAGGTGACGGTCTCATCTTCCTTTGGAGTGGCATGTGAAGGTTGACCATACTCGTGTGGTGACGGTGGCATGGTTGCTACATTAAGAGCAGTATTCATTTTGTATTCACCACACCCCTTGTCAATGATCTGGACTTTTGTGACTATAGGATCAGTGGTGGAAGATGGAGTGGTTGTCATGGTGGAGGGTGGATTAGTGGATGATGACTAAGATGCCCCCATTTCAACCCCAGGACAATAATGTAAATGGGGAAATGATGCTTCTAAAGCGCGATAGTATTCAAATGGTTGGGGGTCAGCATAGATGGTGACCTCTTTTTCGTTAACTGGGAATTTTAGACATTGATGGTACGTGGAGGGGATGGCTTGCATAGCATGGAGCCATTGGTGGCCAAGGAGGAGATTATATAGCAAGTCCAGATCAAGGACATGACAGGTAGTGTACTGAACCACAGGTCTCACTTGGATAGGAAGACTAATAATTCCCTCTAAATTCCTTCCTGCATTATCATAGGCCTTGATCGTGATGATTTGATTACTTAAATCTGCTTGAGTATGCCCCACCTGTTTTATGAATTTTAGAGTACACAAATTGAGGGTAGATCCATTATCTACCAAGACCCTTTTTTATTTTATGACGAGCAACCATGACTTCGATATGCAAGGGGTGATTATGATTGACATCAATATTTGGCATGTCATTATGGCTGGAGTGCAGCTGATAAGATAAAGCCAGGTGTCCTACCAAAGCTTGGAATTGTGTAGGATCGATGTCATTAGGTACATGGGTTTCTTGTAAGGCTCTGTTGAGGATTTCTTGATGTACAGGAGAAGACTTAAGCAGATCCAAGATTGAAATCTGAGTAGGGGTCTTCCCTAAGTGATCCAGAATGTTGTATTTAGAGTTTATAGGACTTGGATGGGCGGGTGCGGAGGTCGCAGGGATAGTGATGCGGGCTCGTCGTGTAGTAACAACACATTGAGGGTCCTTGGCCTTGACATGTATCATAGATACCCAGGGTTCTACCTGCTCAATGTAATGAATAATACCCTCGTAATTGAGGGGTACATTCTTATAGCTTACGTTATTTGTGATGTTGTCTTGGGGATTGTTGTTGGAGGTGCTTGTGCCTTCATTATGGTTTGGAAAGGCATTTTGATATATCTATAATTGAGCATTAGACGACGAAGCTTGACTAGTGTCGACTTTGATATCTCCTCGATCAATAAGATCTTGGACATAGTTTTTGAGACCTTGACACTTATTCAGAGTGTGTCCTTTGATTTTATGGAACTCACAATATTCATTTTCCCTAAACCATGCAGGCTTAGGTTTGGATTCGTCAAGTGGTTTGGTGACAGGGTGGGTGATCGAGTAGTTGATCTATAACAACTTATTGAAGATGACACTCAGAGGTTCTCCTAATTGAGTATACTAGCATTTAGTGTTCCCCTGACTATTCTGATTTGGTTGTTGAGGAGGACGAGGTGCCCCTTGTGGTATGGATATGGTGTTAGGTATGGATGGTTGTTGTCTCTGGGATGTATTAGCCACTTGGACATGTTTAGTATCAGTGACACTGTCATTCACTGTGTTCTTGTTCTTGTTCCAAAAATGTGGCTTGTCACCAAATGACCTTTCCTTGTCCTGGTTGTGTATCTTGATGTGCCCTTTGGTAACAAGGGCACGTTCAAGGATGGGTCCCTTTTCCACTATCTCTGTGAAAGTGGTCACATAGTGTAACCTAAAATTATGAACCATGTCAGGATGAGAGTTCTCCACGAAGAGGGTGACCATGTCCTCTTTTAGAGGGGTTTTCATTCGGCTTGCTAGTGCATGCCACCGTTGAAGGTAGCTAGCAAAGGTTTCCCTCTCATGTTGTTTCTCTTTGAGGAGATCTAAGGTGTCAGTGTCCTCCAAATTGAAGGAGAAGTAGGAGACAAATTTTTCTGACAGGTCTGCAAAATATTTTATGGACCCTCGCTCGAGGCTCATGAACCACTCCAACATATTGCCCATTAGGCTTCGTGGGAATAGGCGCAAGAGATAGTTGTCATTGTGCATAACCTCTTGACATTGGGAGTAAAACTCCTGCAAGTGGGCCTTAGGATCTTTGTTCCCCTTGTATCTATCGAATTTTGGTATTTCAAAATGTTTAGAGAAGGGGATCAATGAGATGGAGGGATCAAATGGATATGGGCATATGTCTTTGAACTTGAATGATTGTTTTCCAGTCCCAGCCTGAAGATCTTTCATAGCGGCTTTGATTTCTAGCAGATCCAAGTTCACTGGTGGTGGGTTGGATGGATATAGATGGTAAGACGATAAAGGATCCTGCTGAGAGAGAGTCAGATTGTTGAGGTATGGATTTTGATAGTGGGATGATGACATCCCTTGTTGGTATTCCAGGGGATTTTTTTGATAGGTGGGTTGTTGTCGTGAGGTATAGTACATATTCATTTGATAAAAATGTGAGGTAGGCTGCTGAGGAGCTTGGATGTGATGTTGCGGATTGACCTGCTAATACTGAGGTATTGTTGCAATTGTTGGGAGGCTTCATAAGGTGGTTGTTGTTGGGATTGTTGTTGGTTATGATAATAATGATGTTGCGGTGGTTGCTGATGTGATGTAAGATGTTGTGTGGGCTAGGACGGGATGTTGTATTGTGTTTGAGCTCGCGGTTGTAGGATGGATGCGAGGAATGGGGATATGGTTTGAGTGGGAGGTTAGGACGGATTGCTTTGCGGCTGGTATGGTGGTTGTTGCAAAAAAATTGGTGGGTTATATAGCGGTTGTTGTTGTTGGGGCTGCTGAGATAATGTAAGGGGATTTTGCAAAGGAGGTTGTTGGGTACCAAAGGGGACATTCGGTTGGGATGTACCTTATGGCAAAGATGGAGGTGGCAGGTTAGATTGGGGAGGCTGCAGAGATGCATATGAAGGCGATGGTAGGTTTATGGCCCCAGAAGGTGGCGGTACTGCAATAAAAGGACTGCTCCTAGTGTTTACAGGGGGTGGATTTGAAAGGGGTGGTGCCGTTAGCATTAATGGTTGTGGTTGCGACACGTTTTGTGGCATTCCAAAGGTAAAAGAATCATTGGGATCAGCTATTTGAGGAGTCCCTATGACTGAGATTGCAGGAGGTGGGGGATTGCTAATGGGGTATAGAACGGTGTTGCCAAACTCAGGTTGATGCCAACCTTCTACTGAAGGAACATTGGGGACGTATGAACTACCCGGTGCGTTTTGTGAACCTTGGGGTATGATAGGTGTGGTTCCGCTATATTTGGATAGGTTAATACCCGATGGCAGCTTAACACCTTTTTCAATTAAGTGAGCCAATATTTCTTCTCCATGTTTTTCAAGAAGGCGATCTATCATTTGCACATTGACTGGGTTACTAAAGTGTTCCTCAAATGTAATTTTGGGTTGAATGACCATGTTTTCATCCCCGGGGGGTGATGTGTTTTGACCGTCGATATTGGATTGTGATGATGTACCATTGTGTAGATCTTGAGGGATGTTTGCACCGTTATAGGGGTCTTGTGAGGAATTAGCTAAGTTGTTCGGATCTTGAGGGATGTTTGGTTGGGATTGTTGTTCAGCCATTTTCCTTATTTGTGACCGGGTCTGAACAAGCATGCAAGATGATATGATGGACTAGGATACTAGAATGACCTTGGTGATGAAAGGATCGATTTGATTTGATGATTGGTTAGCCGCCAAGGATGTGGCTCGATAGGATTGATTTGATTTGATGATTGATTAGCTGACGAGGATGTGGCTTGATACGATTGATTTGATTCGATCGAAGTGGATTTTTTTTGATGAGATTGGATTGGGTTGATTGGTAGACAATTAGCCAATCTGAATTGGATGATATGATGATTTGATTTGGATTGATGATCGATTAGGATGAATGATAATGATCAGAATCTGAAATTGAGTTCAAGAGTGATCCTTGGTAACGCTAGGTGTTGATTAATCGACTAAAGGGCAGATTTGTGATAACAACACTGGATCCAACTTGAGATTGAAGTGGATTGATTGGGCCAATTCGGATAACCGCTTTAACGAGGTTTCAATGGGATATCGGTGGTCCGAAATAGGGAAATGATAACCAGAATGCGGGTTCAAGATGGGTAAATGAGGACTCTGAATGGGTGAATGAATTCTTGAAACAGGTGTACGGATGTTTGGAACGGGGAGATGAGTGATTGAAATGATGAAACCAGGGTCCCAAATGACGAAATAGATGAAGAAGTTGATCTTTCAAGGGTCAAGTCTGCCCCTGTGAAGGGTAGGTCCGCCCAAGGAACAAAAGATGGTCAAATTTTGCCAAAATAGGCCTGAAAGGGTTGGGTCAAAGGTCAAGCCCGCCCTAGGTGGGTCAGGTCCGCCCAAGGAACAAAAGATGGTCAAATTCTATCAAAATAGGCCTAAAAGGAGTGGGTCAAAGGTCAGGTTTGCCCCTAGATGGGTCAAGTCTTCCCAAGGAACAAAAGATGGTCAAATTCTTCCAAAACAGGCCTAAAAGGGGGGGTCAAAGGTCAGGTCCGCCCCTAGATGGGTCAAGTCCACCTGCAAAGGGCAAGGTCACCTGTCTAGAGGTCAGGTCCGCCTGTCGGGAGGGCAGGTCCACCTATGGAGAAAAATTTGGTAAAAAATGGCTAAAATAGGCTCCAAAGGACTAGTTTATAGGTCAGGTTCGCCGCTGGATGGGTTAGGTTTGCCCCTAGAGGGCAGGTCCGCCTATTGAGGGGGTAGGTCCACCTATCTATAGGTCAGGTCCACCCCTGGACAGGTTTAAACTTGACTTTTGACAAAAATACTAAGGCAAAGGACTCAAAACACAATAATCATCAATGAAAAGGATATGGCTAAGTGAAATGAATCAGACAATTACTGGTTTCACAGAAAGAAGACAATTCAAGCAACACAAACCTAAGTCTAGTAGAGAAGGTATGGCCGACAAAGTCTTCTAATCTAGGATGAACATGGTTACTAGGGATTCCTGGATATACACCCGGTATGTGAGGCCCAAACCGTGAACACCAACTCGTTACAAGCGTGAGTCAGGAACCTTAAAGGCTCGGACCAACTCTTCACATCATCCCGACGCTTTGCCAATTATAATGTGGTTGGATTGAGGTACAACTTTCACTCTCCCCCCTTTATATACCCCACTAATACGTATGGTTGGAATCGTCCCTTGGGGTGATGAAATCCCCAAGCAGGTCCCACTAAGAAAAAATAGAAAAGAATGACTCAAAGGACTTGGTAAGCTACGATTTCTCGTCACCCAGGATCACTGAATGGCGCAAGGGGATTGGATACGTCAAATAGGTCACCCACAAACATGTCAAACAAGGTTAATTGACACCCCTAGTTAAACTATGTACCTAAATTAGGGGTTAAAAACCCTTAAAGCAGCCAAAAAGATTGCTAAAAAGTGAGATTTTACCTTCTGGGAAAAACTTTCTAGGGAAAATCTGGCTATGTAGAGGTCAGGTTCGGCTGTCTGCAGGTCAGGTGCGGCTATCTATAGGTCAGGTCCAGCTGTCTGTAGGTCAAGTCCAGTTGTCTATATGTCAAGTCTGCCCCTCTATGAAGAACTTTCCAAAACACTTTCTGGAGACTGTGGAGGGCAAGTCCGCCCCTGGGCAAGGTTGGGTCTGCCTGCGGAGGGCAGGTCCGCCCATCTATCAGGTCAGGTCCGCCTCAGGAAGGTCAAGTCCACTCCTTTGTAGGTCGGGTCCGCCCCTTTGTAACCTGCACCTGCAAAACGTCAAAAAATAGCAAACATGAAAGCAAGAGACCTGTTTGTGGGTCCCATCGGGTGTGCCAGAAACGTGATAGGGAAAATTTCAGTGTTAGAAAATGAACAACAAACAAGAGAGTGCAAAATAACAACAAAAGACACCCTACACCTCAAGATTAGCCTAGTTGGATTCAATACAAAATAAAGACAACAAAATGAAACCTTTTACCTTGTCTCGAATCGATCCTTTGGTTGGCCCTTCAATTTTTGGTGTTGTATGCTCCTTGGATGGCAAGAGATGCAAGCTAAGATATGGGATGAGGATGGAAAATGGATGAAAGTATGAAAAATGGCTAAGTATGGCTCAAGGAAATTTTGTGCAAGAGTTTTGCTAGCATGAATGGTCTCCTTTAAAATGAGAGAAAAGAGGGGGTATTTATAGAGATTTTGGAATTCTCTAGGGAAATGGACGGTCAAAATTGAGCCACCAAGATCAAGATGTAGGGCTAAGGTGAGTTGAGAACTCACAAGCCCTCACATCTTGACATGTGGCATGTGAAGTGGCTTAAAAGAGGTGATGTGTACATGAGGTGGAAGGGTAGTACATGACATGGAGGTGGTACATAGTACCTTGAGATTGGACAAGATCTCCTCATAAAGGAGTTCCTTATCCCCATGTGGGTGAGAGGACATGTGAGGAATTAAAAATTCCTCAAATATCCACACGAGAATGAGAAAAGGAATTTTAATCCTTTTTAAATTCTAAGGGATGCATTGGGGGATTAAATGTGAATTAAAAATTCACATGGGGAATGGAGTGCCTTCTTCAAAAAGATAAATTTTTTAATGAAGTTGACTAAGGACACATTCCATAAATGATATGGGGATTAGGGATGACCTAATTAAGTGATTAAGGTTGTGCAAGTACTTGATTAGACAAGTTGATGACAAATTAGAGGCAAGTGGGCAATTATGGAGGATAGCACCCTAATGAAGATTAGGGGTGTGCACATCTTAACCATAAATTAATTATGACTAAGAAAGAGGGTTAAATTGCTAAGAGGGATTAGAGACCAACTTGCAAAAGTTGGAGGGTGTGAGAATGAGAGAGAAAGTGAGAAATTTAAAAATAAATTTAAAATTTCAAAAGATAATATGACTAAATTAAATAAATTGATACATTTATTTAATTTAGAGAGGAAAGAGGGGAAAAGTATTTATTAAATTAAATACTTTGGAAACCTTATGCAAAACATGAAATATTAATTAAATGAGTGATTTAATTAATACCGGCAAAGAGGATGAATTAAACAAGCAAAAGGATGGTTAAGGAGACACCTTTGACCATATGGAAGTGTTCAAATTCAGGTGTCTACACATACCATTGACCATCTGGTAATGAAACGAACAATTTTGGCCTATGCACGCTTGCGGCCACAATGACACTTCTCTTTATTCTTTGTACAGTTTAGATTGCAGCTTACGACCACCAAGTGATCAATATCTGTAAATCTCGAAATTGCAAGTTCTCTTTAATTGGAAAGAAAATAAAATATGACAGAAACTCTAAAGATCGACACTTGGGAAAGATCGGCCAAGATTCTTCCAATCCATTAATTACTTTCCAACTATGGAAGGACGAGGTGGCGGCCACACTATTTTAGCCGACTGAGTTCATATATCACTAGGCATGGAAACATAGCGCAACCATTTTAGTTTTACGTTTTAGGAAAAAATTAAATGGAACCATGAAGAAAATGGTTGTGCCGACACTCCAAATTAAAAGAAAAAAGTCTACACATATATATAGGTACCCCATTTCATCCAAAAAAAAGAGGATCAAATTCTATTATTTTTTCAATTTTTCACTTCATATTGTTTGTAGGAGAAGCCAGCTGCTACTGGGCTACGATTAAACCCCCTTGTATTTTCTTGGGTAACAGAGTTCATTATTACTTTTCAACGATGGAAAAGCTAGTAAATGAGGAATTACAGAGGTGGGAAGGAGCATCAGTGTTGTCTTGGGTAAGTTTGCTTCTCTTGGGCATATTGGTAATGGTATGAGTTGTATGCTTGGGGGATGCCTACAAGGGGAAAGGACCTAGTATCCACTAGGGCTAACTTCGCACAACTGTAGAATTCAAACCGTACATCGAATCGAAAAAAAAATTATGGGTTTTTTTCGCTCACGAGTTAAGTGGTTATAACTAAGGTTTTGGCTTCTGGGCAATTTGATCAAGTGCAGGAGCATTGGATATGCGCGCGGAGGTCAAAAAGTCACCTTTTAGAGGTGTCGTCTATTTGCCACCACCTAATGTCCCAGTATCCGCCTGCTATAATTTTAATCAATTATAGTTGTTTTAACACTTAAAATCCACTCAAATAATTCACTTTAGCACTTAATGAGTAGCTATTGGTGTTTTTGTAATTAGTTATTCAATAAAATAAAGTTTTTAAATGGATCAAAGTGAATTTTTTTTGGGGGGTTAAGTGAGCATGGAGGTGGTGGTAATTCAATGGGGGGCGATAACTGGGTCCTTTCCCCTATATTTCGGTAGGGTTACAAATGGAGGTAAGTTTTTATTTATATTATATATTATTAAAAAATTGCTTAGTTAGGTTAATGTGAAACACAACTTCATAAAATGTTATCTACTTAAAGTAGCACAAATAATTGAATAAGAAATATATAAGTCAAAGATGCACAAAGTTGTGTAGATAGCAATATTTGGGTGCTACATACATTAAATAAAACTATGTTTAGGTTGGAAAATTGATAATGCCTATCAATACGACCAAACCTTTGAGGGAACTAAACATAAAGAAATTCCTTATCTTGAATTAGTGACAAAGAATTGAGGATATCAGTTGGAATGCTTAGCACAAGCACCATAATAAGAAAATAGACTTCAAGAACCAAATTGAAATTTATTTCAATACCCCAAAAAAGCAGGTATGAATCTATCTACCATATTAAAGAATTTAGAGCACCGACTTTCTTATGATGATTGAATCCAAACCTCTTTTCTCTAGATAGTAAACCAGGTAGGGTAATTCAGTTCCATTTGTATCATGTCCACCGTGGCCCAAAAATACCTGCCATTCGTAATTTGGTAAAAACACACATTTTCTTTAGATCCCTTATATATATATCATGAGTTTGGTTAATCATTTCTCAATAATTTGTCCAAAATAAATTAAAATACAATACCATCAATTAATGAAGCTAATATCCAACCTGTATAATTCCTGGATGGTTCGTTACTCCCAAGCCATGGAGTTTAATCTTACATTGTCCAACCTCCTTCTAGCACCTTTTGTGCTTTAGAAATTAAAGCATTACTATGGAGAAAAGTATATTGTAGAGCCTTTCAGATCCTAGCCAAATATAGTAAAAATATTTAAGACAGTTAACTAATAATCATTGCACCTCTAGATATCCAACATTAGGTTGATAGATTGCCGCAAAAATATTATGCTCAGTTGGACAAAATCATTGCCAATGATATTTGAGTAAAATGATTTTGAAAACTATAAAAGTTAAAAATCTCTAATTGTAAATAAACAACCTTTAAAAAAGTTTTAAAAACTTCTTAAAAATTAATTAAATTATTATTTTTATTATGGTTTTGTCGTGGAAAAATGCCTTTAAAAACTAGGATAAAAAAGTTTATGTTAACATTCCTGAAAATCGGCCTTATGCATTAAAAAAGTTTATGGTTAGCATTGTGAAAAATCCACCCTATCGCTCAAAATTTTTTAGCGAATAAAATTGAGGAAAAATAATTTTCAGAATTTGAAAAGTTAAAAATCGTGCATTTAACTTTAGGAAAATTAAAATATAATGTATTAAAATTAAAATATAATGTATCAAAAATAAAATAATGAATTTTGATTGGTTGCAAGCAAAACATTTAATCACTAGTTAAGATCAAGGCCTTACCTATAATTCCATGGAACTAAAAAACAAAACTTGTTATTTAAAATCTTTAATAAATGATTGTAATTCCATCCAACCTATTAATCTCCAATTTATTTTTATTTCCTTTTTTAAATAACATATTTAAATTATGATATTACTATCAAAATTCAACTTTTTAATTTTTGAGTCAAATACATTGACTTCTAAGTTAATTTGATCCCAAATGACAGTTATTGACCGCAAATGTTTTTGACATCTGAAAGAGAATTTTCAAAACAGACGTCGGTAACCTCACGGTGAATCGGATGAGACGCAGGTTCTTCTATATAAAAAACTTACGTTTATAAAATCTATGTAGAATGTCTTCTAGAAGGTCCGGAGAGTAGTAAAGACACAACGTTAAAAAACATTAAAGACCTAACAAATAAACAGGTACATGCAAATAGTGGGGCTTCTCGTCTTCTTGGCCTTATTGATCGGAGATTCCTTTTTGCTCACATCACTCTCAATTTCCTCTTCTCAGATGACGTTTCTACAATACATATGCAAATAAGGTTGCTAATCAAGACACAGAAAAGTTAAATGGAACAGTCATTCATGGCCTGCACATTGCTAGGTGTTGGAAGCTTCCTGACCTACTTCAATTACTTACCTTTAGAGAGCCCGTTTACCTCCTTCCTCCTTGATTGTCCACAGATACTTTTTCACATACGAACATTGGAATTGCAATTCAAACGAGGCCCACATTACCATGCTCGCTAACGGTTGAAAACCCATGATTGGGGTTTTGTATGTTAACCTAAAGAACGAACATTGATGATGAGGCTGATTGGGGCCATCCAAACTTGATATTTGGATTGTTTGGACCGATGGGTTTGGCTCTGCTTAAGGATATTCCATCTCGTGGTTCCTCTAAGATTCACAACTTGGTAGTCTGGAGTTTACCCAAATTACAAACAGGGGCCATTATTGCAATAAATGTTTGTGTGTTGGGATTGCCCTTTCTGTGGTCAGGTTGCTCTCCACTTGAATACTCAGGGCCCTTTTAAGGCCAACCAAATGAGAAAATCTTGCAAAAATCAGTCTGTCTTAATTTTAAGAGAGTCTGAAATAAAATGGTAACTGTTAACCAATATTGCAGTTGACTGCTCTTCCATCTGTGAACAAAGCAATGATATCTGGAGACTAACATTGAAAGTTTTAACATTTTTGTGTTCATTAATGCTATGAGATTTCCACAATCCATAGTGCTGAATTTTTAATTTTCTGGATTTTGAGATTGTGTTGGAGTTTTTTCATCAACGTTTCGGATCACACTCAGTGATCCATCATCAGATGCTAGAGAGCAAAGGAGATGAGAAATGGTTAGATGCAGACTTAATTTCTCTTAAAAGGAAGAGAGGTGAGAGGTTGAGGAGAGAGATGGTTCCAAATCCCAAGATGAGAGAGATAAGGTAAGAATGGTGAGAAATTTTTGTGTTCAACAAACCATATAGCAGAGTGCCAATAGATAAGTTTGAGGCATAGTTGAGTATAGTATTTTGGGTGATGGAGAGCAGAGTATTTTTCTGGATTGTTTTCTTGCTTCTCTGGGGTTTGCCTTGGATTAGCAGAGTTCAAGCTCTTACACAGGAGGCTCAAATTTTGCTGCAAATGAAGACAAACTTGAAGGATCCCTACAATGCACTGAACAATTGGAAAGACTCCATTGGTGCACCGTGCAATTGGGAAGGAATTACCTGCGACAATACTACAGGTATGGTCACTGAGATCAAACTTGAAAACAAATTTCTTAATGGTCCTCTTTACTCAGATGTTTGCCTTTGGAAAAATTTGAAAAAGCTTGAATTGGGGTCCAATGAGCTGTATGGGAATGTGTCCTCCGTTATCATGAACTGCATCAAGCTTCAATCTCTGAACCTTAGTCATAATTTTCTATCGGGAAGTTTACCAGATTTTTCTCAATTGAAATCCCTGCAGCTTCTTGACTTGACGTACAATAACTTCACAGGTAAATTTCCTGCTTCTGTAGGAAATTTACCAGAGTTGATATCCCTCAACCTTGCTGAAAATCCATTCAGTCCTGGAAAAATACCTCAGCAACTCATGAACTTGAAGAAGCTTGAGGTGCTCTACTTGGCTAACTGCAATTTGGTAGGAGAAATCCCAAGTTTTATCTTTAATTTTACAGATCTGGGCCTTCTGGATCTCTGTAAAAACCACTTGCATGGATCTATTTCAAAAGAGATATCCAAACTGAGTAAGCTTTACCAACTAGAGCTGTATACAAACAATCTTAGCGGGATTATACCCCCCGAGCTAGGCAATCTTACTTTGCTAAGTTACTTTGATATATCAAAAAACAGGTTGAGTGGAAATATCCCACGAGAGTTTGGTAATTTGAGAAACATGGTTTCCATTCAGCTTTACATGAACCAGCTATCAGGCCAACTCCCCGAAAGCCTTGGCGAGTTTCCAAATCTTGCTTATTTGTCCCTGTATCAGAACCATTTCAATGGCGACCTGCCACAGAAGCTTGGCAGTCTATCCAAGTTGGAAATGATTGAAGTCTCAGAGAACCAGTTCACTGGCTCTCTGCCAAAAGATTTGTGCAAAGGAGGCAACCTGCAATTACTTCTTGTCCTTGATAACTCTTTTTCAGGAGAGCTGCCTGAGTCTTATGCGGATTGCAAAAGTTTGGTACGTTTCAGAGTCAATAACAACAGTCTGACGGGTAGAATACCCAAAGGAATTTGGGGATTGCCTAATGTCAACATTATTGATCTAAGCTTCAATAGCTTTGCTGGCGAAATTGGTGCTGAGATCAGCAATGCAAAGAAATTATCAGAACTTTATATTGACAATAATCATTTCTCTGGGACGTTGGTGCCGGAGATTGGAATGGCTTCGCTATTGGTAAAACTAGATGCCCACAATAATCAGTTTACTGGTTCAATACCAAAGGAAATTGGCAGTTTGGTAAATTTGAATGCATTGTATTTGCAAGAAAATGAATTTGAGGGGCCCATTCCTGCTGAAATTGGTTCATGCATTTCTTTGGTTATTATCAACCTTGCAGAAAATAATTTGGAAGGATTGATTCCAGAGTCTTTGGCATCCATTCAAGATCTGAATTCTCTTAACCTTTCAAACAACAAGCTCTCTGGATCGATTCCAAAAAGTATCCGTACGTTGAAGCTAAGCCTTATTGATTTCTCCAATAACCATTTAACTGGCCCCGTTCCAAATTCCCTTATCAGCAGTACAAATAATCAAAGCTTCTCAGGAAATCCAGGGCTATGTGCTGAAAGATCTAGCATCAATATTCATGTACTTGAGACTTGTAAAGATTCCCATTTTAGGAAACAATCCCAAAAAGTGATGCTTATCGCTGGCTTAATCGCTGGAGTAGCGATTGTATTCCTTGTAATTGGGTTCATGCTTCTTTGGCAAAAATACCATCAAATTCAAGATGAATTGGTGGAGAATGGGGGAAATTCATCTTGGAGACTTAAATCTTTTCAAAATTTAAGTTTCACTGAGGAGGATATTTCTGAAGCCTTGGTAGATGATGAGAATGTCATTGGAAGTGGAGGATCTGGCAAGGTTTATCGAGTAGATTTGAAGAACAATGTAACTGTTGCAGTAAAGAAACTTTGGTCAATGGACATGAGCAATAGCAAGAAAAATGCTCTAAACAAACTGATGAAAGCAGAAATGGATACTTTGGGGATGGTTCGACACAAAAATATTGTGAAGCTCTATTGTTGTTTATCAAATGGTAATTCAAATCTTTTAGTCTATGAGTACATGCAGAATGGAAATTTGTTTGATGCTTTGCATAAAAGTGATAAAGAAAATGCATCAAAGGGAGGTGATGTGTACTTGGATTGGCCAACAAGATACAAAATTGCATTAGGAGCAGCTCATGGATTAGCATATCTTCATCATGATTGCTCACCTGCAATTATTCACAGAGATATAAAGTCTACCAATATTTTGCTGGATGAGTTTTATAAGGCAAGGCTTGCAGATTTTGGTATTGCAAAATTTCTTCAAGTTGGTGGAGGAAAGGATCCTACTACAGATTTTGCTGGCACCTATGGTTACATTGCTCCTGGTAAGTTCAGGGTTGTATTGATTCCTGTTTTGAAGTTTACTAATAGCAAAATCTTTTTTCTTTGTGAGTGTTTAAATAGGTTTTATACTTCATTGTGGCCTGTTACATTGAAGCAATTTTGGTATCCAAAAGGTTTTTTAACCAAATCCTATTTTTTACTGTGTAGAATATGCATACTCTTTCAAGGTCACCGAGAGGAGTGATATTTATAGCTTTGGTGTGGTTTTGCTGGAGCTTGTTACTGGAAAAAAACCAACTGAGCCAGAATTTGGTGAGAACAAGGATATTGTTTACTGGGTTTCACGCAAGATATGTACACAACAAGGAGTTTTTGAGGTGCTTGATTCAAGGATTTCCAAATCATTTCAGGAAGAAATGATCCAGATCTTGAAAATTGCAGTGCATTGTACATACAAGCTCCCAGCACTACGGCCCAGGATGAGAGAAGTTGTAAATATGTTGTTGGATGCTGATCCTTGCAGTGGCAATTTCAAGTCACAGCAGAAGGAAAAGGCTTCGAAAGATAAACCCATTGTTATTGATGCTCCTGAAAGAAAGAACTCTGTGCGTGAACATTGAAGAAAATATCATCTTCAATGGAGGTTTTGCCGTGGCTTCCAGATTGGTTTTGACAAAGACAACATTTATCTTTACTGTTAACTCCTGGTACAGAATGTTCTCAGGGCTTGGAAAGCCACAAGCACATATATATTTGCTACGGAAGGCTTTATAGATCTGTCATAAAGCTCTGCGGTTGGATTGACATGATCAGGCCAAGAAGGTGATTTATCTTGATCAGTCAAAAGAAAGTCATGAATCAGGATCTCTGAAAGGCCATTTTTTAGGGCTGTCTTTGCTACCAGGTTGTTGTGGATTAATGGTAAGCTCTGATGGCTTACTCATTGTAGGTCACAGATTCCGGCGGGGTCGCAATTGGTGACTCCCCAGTAAATCTGATATCAATAATTTTAAGCTTGTAACAATAGAAAAAAAGTTACAGATGTTTGCAACTAATACAGAGACAGGAACTTTGAACTTCAGTGCCATCAACGAGGGCTTCATTGGCTGTTTACTTTCTACTCTGATAAGGACGCCCAAATGTAAAATGATTGAACTTGTGGATTCAATTCAGTATTCTGTAAATAAGATTGAACGTGTTTGGCCAACCTAATGCAAATAAAAAACTTGTGGATTCAATTCAGTATTCTGTAAATAAGATTGAACGTGTTTGACAGAAAACCAGAGTATCAGTCATTGGTTTGGGACGCAACTGCCGTTTCTTTTTTCACTAAGCCTGGGTAGCTTGAGTCCCAAAACTGAACTGCTTCTGTAAGACATGTACCTTTGTCACAGGTAGAGCTACTCTAATAGAACCATTGATATTGAAGCAATCCGATGTATTATTCAATAAAATAAACATATTTACAATACAATTCTAGAGCAAACCTTTACAATAGTATCACCAACTAGAGACCTCCAGTAATTATGACATAATATATATACAAACTCATTAATAAGTGCTTCCACCTCAAGCACCTTATAAATATGAGAAGTAATACACAAAACCATCAAATGGTAATTACAAAACCATGAGCTAAAACTATCCAAAAATGTGGTGCCCAAGTACCTAGTTAGAAAACAAACACTCAAATCCCAAGATGAATTTAGAGACTTAAAAATTCATATTCCTTATGTTGGTGCGAAATTATTATATCATAAATTAATTAGGGAGACTTAATTAAGATTTTATTTTCTTATTATATTAGTTTGTTGATCTTGTGACATATATCATAAGATTTTTTTCCACTTTGTCTATTTTTGGAAAATGTAGATTTATATCTTATTATAATTGTTCATTTGTGAATATTGGAATGAAATGGATGAATGCACCAAATTTATTTTTTTGCATTTCATTTTATCTATTTATTTTTTTTGCACGAAACCTTCTTTTGTAGAATAATTTAAAATAGGTGATCATGGCTCCTATAGAGCTACCAATTAGTTCTAACACCTTCCACTTGTCATAAGCACATCATAAACCACTCACCAAATTGAGTGTCTCATTTTGTCTTATATCTCTAATCAAAGATGTTTTATGACACATTAGAATGCACATCATAATAATGTCAACTAGAGCAACTCCCTCTTCTAGCTCCTTTTTATGTCTTATATGTCTTTACATTTCTAATGTAGGACGCCTAACTTTTAGAGGCCATAAATTTGGATTTAGGTGGTCATTGAGGCACCTTTTTTTAATTGGAGAGATAAAAAAAGATTTATGTAAAGGTAAGTGCAATCTAATGGGTTCACTTTTAGTGGAAGTGTCAAATTAAAAATTCTTGACAAGAATGTGCACCCATTTATGAAATGGGGCCTTGAACCTAAACCCACACCCACTACAAATGGGTACCTGCTATGCTTCAGGATCTCATTCATAAATGGGTACCCATTAGGAATGTGTACCCATGTCATAATGGTTACACATTTCATAATTTTATTTTTTTAATTCTTTGAGCTCATTTTCACCTACAAACATGGTGACAATGATTTGTGGATGACACTTCAGAATATATACCCACATTTGTGATCCCCACCCATCATCTATTTTCACCTTCTTCCTACATAGTGACATTCTCATTTGTCTCCAAGTAAGATTCATCAAAATTTTAATATATTTTTTCAATATTTAAGGTTTAAGGTTTTTGGTAAATAGAAGTTAAATTTTGTATAAATGAAATTTTAGTTTTTTTAATTGTTTTTATCATTATTCTAGTGTCATATGGATCAAAGGAACATTTTGTATGTTTTTAAAATAATTATTCAATATTTATATATTTTAAAAACCTCAAGCATGGGCAGGGGCCCTAGCTCGGTTGGCTAAGTAATTCCGTTGCGGCTCTGCTGGTCACGAGTTCTAGTCTCCCCCCGTCCCGTGGTACCGGAGGGCGTGTCGCACCAGCGCCGCCGGTCACGTTAAAAAGTTTACCAGGCGCACTGCAGTTTATAGGGGGTCGTGCTACCCGATTCCTGCAGTATAAAAAAAAAAAAAAAAAAAAAAAAAACCTCAAGCAAAAAAATGATAAACTTGTAAACTACTACTTGGAGCGTACATGTAGAAACCTTGACTATCACTTGATAGCAACCAAGAATATTTTTCAACATTTGTAGACCACCTCAATTATTTAAGAGAAACCTTGAAGAATAAGAGAACTCTAATGGACAAAAATTAGGTATTCTCTAGCAATAAATTATTGAACATATATTGTAGCACTTGGGGAAAAAGAAAAATAGGAATTTCACTCCCTATTGGTGTCACTACTATTTTTGCACTTAAAAATATTTTCCCTTTCTTAGAAAACACAAATCTGTGACAAGGGGAACAAGACTACCATAGCAAAAGGGTGGGATTCATCAACAATGAATATATTGTTATTGATTGATGCATAAGAGTGTGAAACTCATATCCTTCTTTAGGCTTTTTCAAACATGGGATGGTATTTCCTTGAGTCCCTTAGTAATGCAATTAAAAGAAAAAGAAAAATAATACCATGAGCCTTGACTACCACACCCTATACTAGCTATGAATATAATTGATCTTATAATTTACAACCTTATAAAGTGGGGTCAAATGTATTCAAAATTATGCATGCAAAATTGTGTATGTGTGTGTTAAATTTTTATTTGTACATGTTCAATGGTTATGAACATCCACTAGGTGCCAAATATATTGGGGGTTTTATCCCTGTGATGACAAATTTATTTAGGTGTCACAAATATTGCTTAACCTTGCAATAAAGGATGCATGTTCATTGCTCAATGCATGTGTGTTCTCTATGTTAGAAGTAGTGCCTCATATGCATTTTTTATTGCATCATTCTCAAGAATTGTAAGATCAAGAAAATAATCATATTATACATACATTCAAGTTCCTCACACTCATCTTATTTTTTCACAAACTTAGTATTTTCCTATCTAAGAGAATCAGAGTTTAAACATAAACGAATAAAATATTGATCCCATAAATAAGGAATTCCTCTTAATTCTAATTTTATATCTTATTTTTCAAGTCTTTGTGCATAGGTATCTAGCCTATTTATATAGTGTGGTACATTACCATACAAGTTTACCTAGTGAACCCATCTTCAAATCTAATATTCCTAGATCACCAAGAAAACTTAGGCCCTCTTCTCCTTTTTGATAGGATGGGGTAGGATAAGTCATATATTAACCACTTTGAAAAAAATCTTATAGGCTATGAAAAATTAAAACCTACTACCATCAAGAAGTTGTAACTTTATGTCATTCCCAATCCTAAATGATTCTTACAAATATTTTTACCATAAACAATGGTACTAGGTATATCATTATCAGAGGATGACCTTAGGTTCAAAGGATGAAATCTATCCCATATACACTCTTTTAGGAGTTTTTTTTCTTCACTTGGGATAGGTCCATGATAATAATGAATATCACAATTCCATTAAAAATACTCTCGTGTACCTTATTTAAGGATTTTTTAAAGTTTCCTAGGGTTATCATGTCATTAATTTGATCTTCATGTGTAAAGTATTGTGATAAACATAACCATTTAGCTCTCTTCATTATATTAATGATCATGATGTTAAGTTAATTTGGTCGACCTATCACATAAGGTGATTGGATCATTAATTTCCAATTTCAAATATTAATATGATGATATAAGAACAAATTTAGTCATTCTATCACCTTTTAAAACTCTGTTATGAAATTCCACCTAAGTAAATATACTTTCCTTTAATAGACAATATTTATTTGAACAATGTTACTAGAAAATCTTTATCTTCCTACTAAAATCCTACATTGGACACTCTTTCTTAATTTACAACCATCAGTTTTTGAACTAATCCACTTAATCTTATCTTCTTAATTACAAAAAAATATTTTTCTTTGATCAAGTTTATTATTGAGTGACCCTTTTTTGTGCTAAAGGGAAGGGATATTCTAGGAAATATTTCCATTTTTAGTGAAAGACTATTATCCTTAAAAATAACCAAATAATCCTTAATGCACTTTCCCCAAGATTTTGAAATAAAACCCATCTAACCTCCTTTGATTATAGTCTTTCTTCCAGTTTGAGAAACCCATTTGAGTAATCTAGCCAAAAGAGGACCATTTCGTCATTTCAAATTTCTAATGATAAAATGAGAAGTAATCACCTTTTTCAAATATAGAATAAAATTCCACATATGTGATCCCAAAGGAGGATTAGCTATAATAAAAATCCTATTTCTATATGTAGATATCCTAAATTGTCTGAGCAACACCTTTTTACTAATTTTCGCTCTTCTTCTCTAAATGATTAAATAATACCTTGTTATTTAATTATCATCAATTTTCATATTTTGCTATTAGTTAAGTGATTTTACATTATTCAATTAATTCATTCTAATTCATCATTTTTGACTAATTAAATAAATCTTATTTATTTAATAATGACCTGACTATCCTTATTCTTTCCTACTAATTAAATCAATCCTATTTATTTAATAATTTCCTAATTAACATTATTCTTCCTATTAATTAAATAAACTTTATTTATTTAATTATGTCACTAACTTCACTTATTCTTCTATTTTAATTAAATATTTATCATTAATTATTTAATTAACATCAAACACCCTTCTTATATTAAATAATTGTTACAAATTATTTAATTAAACCACTCTCCCACTTTTAGATTAAATAATTAAATTAATTATTCAATTCTCTAATATTGACTCAACATGATCCATTAATAAATAAACTTTTATTTATTAATTCAAACTTCACTTGCATATTCCTCCAAAGATTAATTAATTATTAATTAATTAATTATCCTCTCACATATTGACTAATCAATCAATCCCATTGATTATTCAATCAAATCTGTTGACTAACAAATCAATCCCATTGAATATTCAATCCCACTAATTGATCAATCAATCAATTTCCAATAATTATCCAATCAATTCCCTTGATTGAAGCAATCAAGCCAGTTAACACTCCAATCTATTTCCTCTCAACGAACCTTGATTATTGATCTTGATCTTTCATCTTTGAATCTAGATCATTCATCTGAAACAAGCATTTCTATAAAAGCAAGCCTTCATAGCATGTTGATGGCTAACCACGAATTCTTAAACTTCAACATGTTTGTATCATTGCAATCATCACATATACTTGAAGCTTATAGTGAAAGAGTAGCATGCCCATTTTTGAGAGCAAAAGAATACAAAGAAGGAACAATGGAAGTCATCCATGGTAATATGGTGAAGGTAAAGGTATCGTTTTCTTGAAATATGGTTCTATCTATTATTGCATGTTTCCTATTGGGGAATGTGCAAGATCATGATGGGCCAAAAAGTGGCAATGGAGAAAAAATTACGTTTTTCATTGACCCAAAAACGTAGAAATGTCGAGTTGACTTTTTGTGGCTTGGGTGTCAATACACATTTCCAAAGAAAAAACCAAACCAATATCTCCAAATCGGATATCTGATTTGAACCAAACATATATATAAAAAATTCAGGCCTATTAAAATCATTTGGCATTCACAAACAGGCGGCGGTGCACAGTGAGGAGGTTCTTCACATATCAGATATCCGATATTCATTTTGAAAAGGTTAGATTTTAGATTTTTCTTTGCTTTGATCGAATTTTGAATTAGATTTGTATAATTTGAGTTAGTTTTTTATGGATTTTTTTTCAAAATAGGGTTTTTGATTGAATTTTTATGAAAAATTTGAGTTTAGAATGGATTTTGATTAAAAATGAATGTTTTTTTATGGATTTTGATTTAAAAATAGTGTTGTTTATGTATTTGTATTAAAAATTAGAGAATTTTATAGATTTTTGTTAAAAAGTAGGGTTTTTTTGTTTTTTTTAAAACTAGGGTATTTTTACAATATTTTCATTTATACTGTCTAATTTCAATTAGATTAATTAGTTTTTAATTTTAATCAGGCATTATGGCTGCTGAAAATGAAAATGCACAAATTCCAAATGATCCACCAACTGAGAATGAAAATGCACAAATACCAAATGCTCCACCACCTCCGCAACCATCAATTGAAGAATTAATTGGTGAAAAATTGCAGCAATTAAAGGGAATTTCTGAAGTTTATAAGAGAATCCCTTGATTATTGGAGATGTCAAGCACATTGAAGGATATAATTAAAAATATAGAAACCCTTTCCACCCAACATAATGCCTTTCATTTGTGGCGAGAAGACATGAGGGAATATTATGCATGTGGATTGTCTTATGATGATGCGAAAGATCTCAAAATAACCAAAGCCCAAATAGCCTCTTTATTTGTTAACCCCCACACTGGTTTTCCAGTTAATGTTAATAAACTGAAACTTTCTATAAAATGGTGCACGCATAGGGACATTGTAGATAACTTTTGGGATTGTTGGTGTATGGTTTTTGATAAACCACCGAACAACAATTGTGATATAACATTTTACTTTATTAAAAAATTATATGTTGAGTTTGTGTTAAGGCATCATGTCAATTACTTTGACATTAGACCCTTCCAGGGCATTGGTGGAGGTATGCCCCAGGATAGACCAGGGGCAGTTAGAGTAGTCCCACGCCCATATGTTGCCCCTCCTCCCCTTCCTCTGCCACCTCCAATATATCATCCAAATATTATGCAAGATGTGGCCACACAAACTATCTAGGCTATTCACTATTTGAGTGCCCTTTTGGTTTCGCATGCTTCTACAGTAGCTCAGCCACATTCTAGTGATGTTGGTGATGGTTCGAGTGTTGTTGTGTCATCCTCGTTAGGTCCACATATTTGTGTGCCACATACTTGCTCCATGTGCCACCAGATATGCTTGGGTCCTCTTGGACAACCCGTCGAGCATCCCTTGGACACTTCTGATTATGACCTCCATAATGTGGAAATTATAGATTAGACTCAGGGGAGTGGAGCACACCCTATAGAGTCCTCTCTTGCTAGATAGGGGGACATTGGAATAGTGACACAGGTAAGATTTAAGTTGTAAATTCATAACATGCATTTTTTTTTTAATGATTATTAATAAGAGATAGTATAATGTACTAATATTTATTTACATGGTCTATTTAACAGTTGATGTCTGAGGAGGAGCTTGCACAGGTGACTGATGGTACCCTTAGGGCCATTTCATTTGGCCTCGACACACAAACAATATATATTTTCACAATCACTCGTTTACATTTTTTTATTATATACTTGCTTGTCATTTGAATTGTCATAAATGAAATTATATAATAACTTATATGTTTATCTTATTTTTCTCTTGTAGGAAATACCTAGTGTGAGCGAGGTGCGTCCTTGTCTAGATTATGAAAGTGCAATGTTAGATAAGGGGAAGGTAATTGAACTCAAATTCGATTGAATTAAGAATTTTAAGATCTTATATTGATTATACATACATCGACATAGATTGGTAGTTTCATATGTACTTGTCATTTTTATGTACAGGTAGTTATGAGTTATATGTCATTGTTGACAAGTGTGAGCAAGGTGCAGCCTTGTCCAGATTATGGAAGTGCAATGTTAGACAAGGGGAGGGTTATTGAACTCAAATTCAATTAAATTAAGATTTTTAAGATCGATTATACATACATCAATATAGATTGGTAGTTTCACATGTACTTGTCATTTTTATGTACAGGCAGTTATGAGCTATACATCGTTGTTGACAAGTGCCACAATGCTTGAAGGAGTATGTATTGGAACACTTGAAGGAGTAGGTGTTGAAACACCTCAAGGAGGAGGTGTCGAAACACCTAAAGGAGATAAAGAAAAAGATCAGCCTAAAGAGGTATGTGCTTATTTTATTTTGTGTTTGGTATTTATATGTTCCTATTACCGACAATTGTATGCTAACTTTGATCAATTTTATGTTTTTGTTCACATATATAGATTGACATTACAAAAGTTGGTTTGGTCGGTTCTTTGAGAGGGGCATATTCTAGGATTCCTGACCCTTTGAAGAGATGAATATTTCAAGTAATCAAGATTACAATTTTAGAGTTCAATTATAATTCAATGTATATTGATTTTGATGTTAATTATTTGATTTTAAATCATATAGTATAACTAATCTCAATTGTGGTTTGAATTTTTCTTGTGCAACTACATTCAGAGCCAACGAGTTCTGCAAAGAGGCTCCATTTTGATGATCCACCAGTAGTTTAGGATGAGATAGACATTTTGGCATGTAAATTTTGAATAGACATCGAGATGGCATATGACACATTTTGTAAAACTTTGTTTGAGTTGGCGTTGATGCCATTTTTGTATATCGATATACACTCAATATTATTGGATAATTTGATATATAGAAGTTGACAATCGAAATTGAAGTTCTTCCTCATGTGCATGATTAAACTCTTTGAAAATTTAATCAAGTGAGCAATGGTTAAATATCAATGTACAATAGCATAAAAAGAATGGTTATATTATGTAGTTTATATTCGTATTGTTGATTACATTGCATTGCACATCTTTCAAACTCAAAGCATTACTTCACATTGCATAAGTAACAACTAGATGCTAATAGATGAAAAAATTTCAATAACAATATAGTTTTTACAAAGTCAACCTAAGCAGTTATGCAATTACTTCACATTGCATAACTAATAACTAGGAGCAGCTATCAATTGCATTAGCTTGTCATGGAATTCTATGAGACCACATTTCTTTGAGGAAACTTGGCACAAATCTCACAAAAAATAAAAATAAAGCACTCAAACAAACTTTAAAGGGGTCTCAGACCTGCTGCCCCCTCATTCCACACACTATGCAGCCATTTACTTGTGGTGTAGGGGCCGAACAATGGAGAATATATATATATATATATATATATATGTATATGTAGCCTAGAAGCATGAATTAGGATTAGAATATCACATAACATCATATAAACAAAAAAACCACCATAAACTTGAATTCCATTTAAAACATGCATGATAAATATTCATCGTTGAAACTTGAATTGTGGTAGCTTGATATATAGAGTCTATTGATGCCAAGGTTCAATTTGTATGATATTGAAAAAAGAAGCCAACTGAGTAGAGTTATCAACATTCTTCAGAAATCATAAGAATTTTTTTAGGACACTAGCCATTTTGATGTCTTCTATCAGTCTCAAATGTTATTTTGTATCATTTTACATTGGTCTTGAGAGTGGTAGCTTAATATAGGTCCACAATACAAAATCTAGTTTACTTGTGCAGTGTAACAGTGGCATAGGAAGATTTTTCTTTGAAAGAACCAAAGGGTGATTGTACGTTTGAAGTGTATAAACACATACCTTTTTGTAATATCAAGGATACTTTTTGAATCTTCCATGCATTGCTAATCTAAAAGGAAAGGTCTTTTTCCTAATTTGTATGCAGCCATGCTTTTGACATTGTCAAAAAGAGAAAACTTCCCTAATGATGTAAAGGCATGTCACCAAGTAGTTCTAACTCTCCACATGAGAGAAGAGAGATGTTGGAGAGTACATCAAGTCAGTGAGAACCAAGTGTAATGTGTTTTAGTTTGTAGTACTCCTTTGTTTCTCTGCAGATGTGTGATAAATTCTTAGTTCAATGATGTTGAACAATTTTTGAAAAAAGAAAGTTGTGTCATGGTCCGCTTCAATCCAACAAGCAAAAATGAAAGCTTAGCCTCTTGGAATGAAAATGCTTGTTTGCAAAACAAATGAATAAGAATGAGGTAGTTAAGGTGTTTGAAGTTATTTAGAGGTCACTTTTAGGGTGGAAGGCTTAAAACTCCATTTTAAATGCACAAAAAAGAATGAAATTATTTCAAACCAAGTTTGTGAAGAAGTTAACTATGGTGCCCACTAGTTTCCCTTAAGAGTCCAAAGTGCTAAAAGGAAGCAATCTTTGAAGGGCTATTTCTCAGAGACCGTGATGCTTACAGACTCTCTGTTGGAGGCTATGGGATTATATTGGGACCATCTACAAAAACCTCTCTCTATTTTTGCTATCTCGGAAGCGTTTTCCTGTGGTGATGACTTTTCAGTGGAGGGAAAAGTTGCTAGATGCAAGCAGTGTAAAGTTGCAAAGTGGTGCAACTTTCATTCTGAAACTTGTACGACCAAATGGACTATTCCAACACATTTAGATGGGTACGTTTACGCTAGGGATGGTCATCTTTTGCTCCCAAATACATCGAATCACTTCGAGCTACATTGGACTGACAATTTCCCTTAAGAGTCCAAAGTGCTAAAAGGCAGCAATCTTTGAAGGGCTATTTCTCAGAGACCGTGAGGCTTACAGACTCTCCGTTTGAGGCTATGGGATCATGTTGGGACCATCTACAAATAATTCTCTCGGTTTTTTCTATCTTGGGGGCGTTTTCCTATGGTGATGACTTTTCAGTGGAGGGAAAAGTTGCTAGATGCAAGCAGTGTAAAGTTGCAAAGTGGTGCAACTTTCATTCTGCAACTCATACGACCAAACAGACTATTCCAACATGTCTAGATGGGTACTTTTACGCTAGGGATGGCCCTCTTTTGTACCCAAATACGCTGAATCACTTTGAGTTACATTGGACCGGCGATTTCCCTTAAGAGTCCAAAGTGCTAAAAGGCAACAATCTTTGAAGAGCTATTGCTCGGAGACCGTGAGGCTTACAGAATCTCCGTTCGAGGCTATGGGATCGTGTTGGGACCATCTACAATCACCTCTCATTTTTTTCTATCTCAGAGGCATTTTCCCATGGTGGCAAGTTTTCAGCTGAGGGAAAAGTTGTCAGATGTAAGCAGTGTAAAGTTGCAAAGTGGTGCAACTTTCATTCAACAACTTGTACGACCAAACAGATTGGTCCAACACGTCCAGATGGGTACGTTTACACTAGGGATGGTCCTCTTTTGTACCCAAATACACCGAATCACTCAGAGCTACATTGGACCAATGATTTCCCTTAAGAGTCCAAAGTGCTAAAAAGAAGCAATCTTTGAAGGGATCTTTCTTGGAAGCCGTGACATTTACAGACTCTCTGTTTGAGGCTATGGGATTGTGTTTGGCCCATATACAATAACCTCTCTCAATTTTTTCTATCTCAGAGGTGTTTTCCCATGGTGGCAAGTTTTCAGCTAAGGGAAAAGTTGTCAGATGCAAGCAGTGTAAAGTTGCAAAGTGGTGCAACTTTCATTCAACAACTTGTACGACCAAATAGACTATTCCAACACATCGGGATGGGTACGTTTACGCTAGGGATGGTCCTCTTTTGCAACCAAATACGCTGAATCACTCTGAGCTACATTGGACTAAGTGAAATTAGGTAAAAAATTGATGCAAACACAAGGGAACAATCACAAACTCTTTGCAACTTTCCTATTCGAGGCATCTAACAAGATTATTCTGACCTCTTTGGACAGTCCAAAACTCCCTTAAAACTTGACAAGCAACTAAATACACATTTCCCTCTTTAACCCCTTAAACCCTTGTAATAGTGAGAAACTAGTTTTTGTCCAATTACTCCACAATTTTCCAAAACACTAGACCAACACATGACTGATTCAAACACCCTTATCCAAGTTACACAACATATATGAGAAACAACATAGACTCCTTTGGACCAGCGTTGACTTCCTATACATTCACCCTTGAAAAGGCTACTCAATTAGCCCAAAAATGCAAAGCAACATACCTTCAAAAACCACACAAACCCCTGAAACCTTGGGGCAGAAAATAAATTTCCAAGAAAACAAATATTCTATAATTGGATTCCATTTGTAAGGACCTATAACCATCAAATCAAAAAACCCTTATTTTTAGTGTAATTTTGAGGGTTTATTGGATGTAGCACTTCCACAACCTTTCAGACTCTACCACCACCTTAGACACCTTTATTTAGGCCCTAATATGCTTAGAAAACAAAGAAACTTCTAGTATCTCAGAGATTTTTGCAAACCCTAGGGTAAAAATTCTAGTTTCAAGTGAAAAAAACCCACCATTTTTAGACCTTTAACTCTTCATTTTATTTCAAAACCTAGTTCTCAATGCCTTCCACTCTTGAAATATCATTCCCTAAGCCCTACCAACTCATCCCACTGATTCACATTGGCACACAGTAGGTGGGATGAGATTCAAGCCATTAAAATTGTAGAACTCTTATTCGCCTGTTTACGAACCCGTCTAAAGAAAGTCTGAGTTTTGAGGCACAAAATGAATAAAGAAACCCTCTATCAAGAAGTTAGAATAAATTCAAGACATGTAATAATGTTTCTACATAAATTTTTGATACAAAAATGCTTGAATGGCTTGTGCACAGGCAGAAAACACAAGAAAAATAGTAAAATATGAACTGAGCAATTGAAACTTTATTGATTCAAAGAAAAAAAATCCTTCAACCAAACCTGTCTCGTGCCCTTGAAGGCCTTAAGACATTTCTATGCTTTGTAATCCAACTCACAATGCCTTTAACCACCAATATTAACTGACTTTTGAAACCTTAATGACCGTTGAAGGCCAAAATAAAATATTTTTCACATTAATATGACTCATAATGAAATGTTGCACTTTTACACTTCTAACTTTACTAAGACCTCACTTAATGGCTTGAAATAGTATCATTACATGTTCAAAACATTGTTCTTGCTTATCCCTAAACAAATTTACTAATTTTACCTTCAAAGGCTACAAAGCAACAACTAGGACAAGTTGGGATCTCCATGTTTTTTGACCCTAAAACCTAAAAACTCCTCCTAATACATGATCATTAGGACTATTAGATCTCATTAAAGACAAAAACTCAAAATATTAACACTTTAATCATTGAAATGATCCACAATGATATTGTGGTGTAGGTGCTCTTGCACCAAAAATGGTGGTTACAACTTGCTAATGCCAATGAAACGTGGGGGCAACAAGATTTAAAGTTGGATCAAGCTTGTGCAGGTCCTAATAGATGTGTTTGATGAATTTATAGGGTGTGGCAAGGTTGGAAACATTTATTTCCTTAAAAACCTCATGAAAGTTGCTAAAAATGAAGTTGCACCCAAGTTGGATTTGAGGAGCAAAAGTTGCAAGCCACTATAATTTATTATATATAAATGGGAGATATTACAAAACCCTGTTCAAACGAGCATACCAACAGGAAAGAACCACGAAGAAAACCTTCGGTTGTTGCTCGATTAAGTACAAAAACATACCCCTTTACAAAACCTATGAGTTTCCAAAATACAAACCCCTTTACATTTTAAACATACCCTTTATACAATGCCAGACATTTGACCCATATTTCAAAAAACATCACTAGGTATAGATTATGCCCATACACAATTATGACCGTTTTACATTGTTTCCAATTTGAGAATTCAAATTTTACAAAATTTTCCTATTGGAGGCATTCAGGGCACAATCTTCGAACAAAAGTAGTATGTTCACGTTATGGACTGACAAGCACCTGTACAAACCATCAAGGTAGCTTAGAATAACCAATCTATATTATTCTAAATGACACAAAAATATGATGAGATGGTAATGAAAACTATAAAAGACACTTAGAATAACCAATCTATATTGTTGTAATATGTTGCATACCTCTCTGAAAGGATCAAAACTAGCTATTGTTGCAGCAGGTCCATGATCAATCATGCTAGGAATATCGCAAAAGTGGGAAAATGAGAAATCTATATTGTCACAATAGAAAAGATGCTTAGACTAACAAATCTATATTAATCTAAACAACTTTAATGATGATGAATTGGTGATGCAAACTATAAAATATGCTTAGAATAACCAATCTATATTATTCTAAATGACACAAAATATGATGAGATGGTAATGCAAACTATAAAAGACGCTTAAAATAACCAATCTATATTGTTGTAATATGTCGCATACGTCTCTGAAAGGATCAGAGCTGGCTATTATTGCAGCAGGTCCATGAATAATCGTGCCAGGAATATCACAAAAGTGGGAAAATGAGAAATCTATATTGTCACAATAGAAAAGATGCTTAGCCTAACAAATCTATATTAATCTAAACAACCTGAATGATGATGAGTTGGTGGTGCAAACTATAAAAGACGCTTAGAATAACCAATCTATATTGTTCTAATCTATCGCATACCTCTTCGGAAGGATCAGAGCTAGCTATTGTTGCAGCAGGTCCATGATCAATCTTGCCAAAAATATCACAAAAGTGCATACAAAATATCACTATTAAAGACACCTGCATTGTAATAGTATATAAAATATCAGTATTAAATAAAGAACACTAATGAACTTAATCATAATGAACATAAGCATTATGCCTTCCATTCTTGAAAATGCTATTCAAGTGTGCCTTAAGGGTCATCTCTTTGCTTAAGAGTATCCAATATTGCTTCATGATTAGCATTACTAAGTGTCCATAGTTGTTTTGTCTTTGGTCTGGCATGATGCTTCAACAACTTAACATTTGTTGCTATAACAAGGTGCGAATACATGAGAATGGTTTTGTGTTTCTCATAGTCTTCAAATGCAGGTATGCCATTCTTTCTAATCATGTATGTTCGCAACCAAGTTCTCGCAACCACAACTGAACCTATAGGATACATGAAACCATCATCATCTTCCATCGGTTTTGTTAGCTTATGCTTTACTCGTACACATTGAGCCAACCAATAGTCTGATCTCTCTTCATTCCCCTGTGGTGCAACAACTGCAAAAACATGTCCTGGCCGTAGTAGATCTGAAAGTCGGTCGTAATCAACTGAACTTTCCATTATGTCATTTATCATGGATATTGTTTGAGATAATGGAGTTAGATACTGTGGAGCCCATGTATCCACCCACTCACTTGACTCACATTGATCCCACTCACACTTAATACAACTCTAACAAAACAAGCCAACTCTCATGTCCAAATGGTCCATGTGTCAAAGATCCGAGCTTCAAATGAATGCATCTTTGAAGAATATTTGATTGTATGATCCACCGCTTCCCACTGCACTCTCCTCAATGAACCAAAAGAATCTCAAGGCACTATTGAATCAAGTGTCCTCCCTCCTACAATGTTGAACTACACCAATCAACAATAGAACGTGTGATCGCTTTATTTTTCTAAAATCTTCAATTGCTCCTTAACTAGAGCTCTCTTTACGCATGCACCTGCTCCATCACGCTCCCCTTTCCCATGTCCAGCTTCAAAAAAACTCCAAATATGAGGTAGACCCCTCTGTACATGCATTCTACTCAACCAATAAAACATACGAGCATTCTTGAATTGACCTATGCAATTATATGACCAAATTAGATGTCGGCTCAGTGCTATATCATGCTCTTGTAAGAACTCAAAAAAAATCTTGAAATAATGTTGGACATACTCGGACAAGTGAGATCTATCATCACTCATATAAAAATGATACTCTTTGATTATCTTTTGATACTCCTCTATACTATCAGGTGCATGTCTAAACGTTATGTGGACAAAAATAGCAATCTGAATGGAACTGTAATACTGAGATTGTACCTCATTTTGTGGTTGCAATGTGTAGTTTTCTGCAAAATCAACCACTGATATTATAGTGCCAATTGGAAAAGAGTTGTTACACATCCTAAATTTTTGATCCAACCACTGAGACCTATGACTATTCTTTGCATACTTGTAGAAAAGATTGTCCTTAAAAGCTGAAATAAAATCAGCAACATCTGCATTCTTTTGTAACCAACTCACATCTAGAACCTTCACCTCCACTTTGCAAAGTATATTTGACTATCTCATATCTCTTTTTCTCAACAAGCTTCTTTCCAAATTCATGTTCAGAACTCTCATGAAAACATTGAACAAACTTTGACAAGCCATCACATTGTGAGCACTTTGCATTTAAACAATCATTTCTATAGAAAAAGAAACCATCATCTCTAGAACATAAAAATAGATCTAGCAAATCCCTTGATGATTTGGGAAGATGCATTGCACCACACTCCTGCAACATTTCATTAGTATGCAAAGTAGAATGGATATAGCATAATAGCTTATGGTACAATGAAAACTCCACATGGTATTTGCAACAAGTATTATGAATCTTAAGGGGCACACAATAAAATGGATTCAAACCCTCAAAAGTCCTTTGCAAGATTTCCATATTTTTTATGTGTTTCAATAAAAATTTTGAACAACATTGTTTGGCTTGATTCCAAGAAATGTTTAGGATGTGGTGTACGGTCTTGATTGCTAATTCTTAACTTTAAAACATCCTTTACATTGGGTGATACTCTAGAATTATCATGCCAAAATTGTTGAATTACTTGCTTTACATTATCGGTTAGCTTCTTATTAACATGTGGAAGCCTCCCGGAAAAAGCCCATGTATCATTTTGAAGAGGATCATCTATTCTTTCTCTTCTTGCAAGTGCTCTATCCAAATTTTTATGATTTATGTCAAAATCAATACAAGTTTGTCTCATAAAGTGAGCCTTTTTTAATTGATGGCTTACTAGGGCGGTTGTAATAACTCTCTGAGCAACTCTCTTATCCTTTTCCTTGTTATTTTTTCCAATAGACTTGAGAGCATTAAAAATATTTTTGACAATAATAGAATTTTTTCGGTCTTCTTGTTCACACGAATCTTCAATTTGGCTAGCAAAGGTCTCATCTTTTGCATCTTTAACAATTGTACAAAAAGTTGGCATTGCTTGGTCAATGTCTTATCACTAAAATATTGGTTGAAAATTCTTCTTTCCCACAACTGAACAGTTCATGTTGACCTCTTGCCTTCAAAATTGTTTATAATGTTCTCATCAAATTCAAGTAACCATTTACGGTTTCTTGAAGGTCTTGAATTTGGAATATGTCTTTCTTCCACACAAGGTTCTTCATTTCTCATGTAATCTGGTGAAACATAATTTACACTTGCTTCAATATTATGTTCAAAATCTTCATTTCGAACATTTTCAATATCAATTTGAATAATTTCATTCCCAATTTCAATATCATGTTCAACATCTTCAAATCCAACACTTTCACCTTGAACATTTTCATTATCAATTTCAATATTTTCATTCCCAATTTCAATATCATGTTCAACATCTTCAAATCCAACATTTTCACCTTGAACATTTTCATTATCAATTTCAATAATTTCATTCCTAATTTAATATCATGTTCAACATATTCAATTCCAACATTTTCACCTTGAACATCACTTCAATTTTCTCTTCATAGCGAAAGACCATAGAGTTAGGTTCTGATATTTAACATGCCTTGTCTTCTCTTCCTATGGCCTTCTCTATCTCTTTTTCTATATGCTTCAATTTGTTCTTTTGTAAACTTTCTCTTACGTTTTTGCTTCCAACGATTGCTGCTCCCCATTATACCTCATAAAAGATGCTAAAAAATCATTGCTTATGACAAATTTGAGTAGAAGATGCTCAAAAAAGTTGATCTTTGTCTCTTCCTATCTAAAACTACATGTTTGTTGCCTACAAATAAATGTAGGGTCTGTTTGGAATACAAAAGCTTGACCCACATGGGGCTTTTCTATGACCCAAAAATCCGATATCCATTATAATTTGATATCCGATACATTTGAAAAAAAAAAAGTTTTATAATGGTATGATTTTAGTTCTACAAATTGGATATC
>VDFB02000007.1:132868151-132951133 GCA_007258455.2 Sequoia sempervirens | reverse complement strand
TTATTAATATATATATTTAAATATTTATACATTAACAAAAATATTGAAATATTATACATAATAATATAATATATTATATATTAATTACATAATTCGGTAAGAGATTATCATAAATTTTATATTATATATTACATTATAAACTATATTGTAAATTATATATTAAATTATAAACTTTATTGCATTTTTTAAATCATATATTATAAACTGTATAACATTTTTGCAACTCTATATAGAACATATCGGATATCGGATTCAAATTGAATATCCAATCCAAATAGGATATCTAATTTGAATCAAATATTCAATATTTCTGACACAAAATTAATGCCTAGGGATTAGGCTCGGGCTTGCTTTGGATTTTGGTTCAGACCTTCCAATCCTAAGAAGTCAACACAAAAAATGTGTTTAACAACTTACTTTGCTTTTCCAGACTTTATGCATATGGCTGACGACTTTTTTTAACCCAAAATTGATGAAACGAAAAGGGTTTGTAAAGGAGCTTCTCAGCTCTCCACCAATATAAATTATACTTTAGTTTGAATCTAATAAATAATTATTATTCATTTTCTATTAGAATTGTGACTAAAGTCCTGATTGATAGCCTGATTGAAAAAAAATTATAACTTTCAAACGGTATCACATTTTTTGAATCCAAAACATGCGTCACATTCTATGCTTTGCATACTATAGGATTAAAAAAATAAAATTAAATTTCATGAAGTTTTGACCAAGTTAAGGTGGTCAAACATATGAGTTTTTTATATTTTTAAAAGTTGTAATTAAAAATTGATAATTAATTATTTACTTGGAAAAAAAATACAAAAAAATATGCATCACATCCAGATATGAGTCCTCTACTTATATCTAAAATATTATAATTTTTTTTTATGATTTTATTATGGTTATGGTGGTCAGACAGACACCTACTTCTTATTTTATCCCTAAAATTTAAGTACTATTGCATTGAAATTTCAATTTTTCACCAAATAGATTTTTTTTAGAAAAATAAACCTAGTAGTTTAGAAACTACATTCAATTTTCCACAGATTCTATTGTTACATATTTTTGAAATAATATAGATAACTTATTCAAATTTTTACGTCAAGTTGCATAACTCTAATTTTTCTGAATTTTCATTGCCACTTAAAGGCCTATTTTTTCCATGATGATCCTGCACATACCCATTGATTGGATTGGATCTTATTGAGTTTAGGATTGTAGATTGTGGTTGTTTACATTGTTTCCTATTATCTCTATAAACCAAGGGTCAATTTTCCAATTTACATTTTAGTGAACCTGACGTGAACCTCACATTTTTAACAAATTCTATATGGATTTAAGTTTTTGTGAAGCTACAAGAATTGTGAGGAAATCACAGAAAACAATGACACAATAGTGGAAAACTACTAGGCAATCGTGGGGCCATGAATCATAGTTTCCTAACTGTTCAACGCAATCATTGATCTAAGTGACACATATGTAGTTTGTTGTGTCGTACCCAACACTGCTCTTTTTTGTTTCTTTTGTATGTTTTGATAGTCTACCGCATCTGTGCCATTCTACATTGCAATCGATGAACAGAACGTTGTAGTCACTTTCTAGTCCACCGCATCTGATGCTTCTTACAACACAACTTCTTCTTTGTGTAACACATTTGAGCCTTCCTGCACCGCAAGTGATTGTTAAAAATAGAAAGGTAAATATTGATCAATACAGTATTGTTTTCTGATTTTTATTAGTAGAGTAAGGTTTTCATGTTATTGATTTATTTCTTCTAGCTTGCAGCATTTTTAGATTATCTTGCACATTTCAATTTTGGTGCTTAAATGGACATGGTTTTCTTACACATTTTCAATTTTGGCACTTAAAATGGACATGGTTTTTAAACACTTCAATTTTGGTGCTTAAAATGGAAAAAGTTTTTACACATTTCAATTTTGGTGCTTAAAAAGAATAACACAATCTCCCACATTTTATTTTTGGTGCGCTTAAAAAGGATAACACAAATCTCATTTTCTATCTAGGATTAAAAAGAACGGTGTGTTTGAACATGCCATCCTTCATTTGGTTTAAACTTAACAAACAAATTACACACTTTATTTGGTGTAACTAAAAAGAACTAGAGTGATTATTGTCTCTTGTGTGTTTGCACATGAAGGTGTGTTGTTCATAGTATCCTCTCCTCTTGTGCACTTATGCAATCCTAGGTGACGAGAAATAGCAACATCAACCTTCACCATTTTTTTTGAAGTAGGAGGCTTGCCTTGAGATACATCTTAACGAAGAACTCAAGGGTTCAACCTCAAGTGGAATTTTTGGGTGTGCTATATAAATTGGTTGTGAGAAAAAGTTGTAGGTCCATTTATGCATGTAGTGCTCTAGACTTGCGTTAGGGACTACGTTTTCCAGTTTCTCGAGGCGATGTTTAAGAGGTCGACAATGTTCACCAATATTCCACCCACTAAGAACCTTTTATTTTAGATGACATTACAGTCCTTCAAATGTAACTAATAAAGTGGTGCAAGGGATGTGGATCGTACCTTGAAGATACTCACCATGTACTTTCCTAGGTCAAGATAAATCTTGTTGGGTTGCTAGCAATAACCTCTCAATAAGTGAATGAAGGTGTGTCTGTGGCATCTATCGACGACCTTGTGTCATTGGAAGTCTATTATTTTCCTTTGTATAGTGAAGGTTCTTTTATAATTGACCCAATTGTTCAAATATTTAATCTTTCTAAATATTTACCCCTTAAATGGGAGGTGGGCCCATCTACAATTGCATGCCTGTTCTACAACTACATTAGGTTGTGAATGTTTTCTTGTTATGACCAAAGTGTAAAAATTCTTATCATTTGACACCAAAAAAGAATAAAAATTCACAAACTAATCACTTATCAAACATCTTATTTTTTTGTTTTCTAAACTGAATTACATCTAAAAGTCAGAAAATTAAACAAGATTAGAGTTCCTAGAGGTTGATTTTTTTGACTAAACAGGTGCACTGTATTTTTCAGCCTGTGCAGTGCAACTATGTATCTGCACTATAGAAACGGCATGACACATTTGTTGTCAACTGTAGCATGTTCATCTAGTAAAACACCACATCTCTTTGTTTGTCAAAATCCTACCTTAGTGAACAAAACTGAACCGCAACTGAACGGTTCTACAACGTAACTATTGTCAACTGCACCATAGTTGCAATCTTGTGCACCACATTTGTGGTTTTATATGTCATATTCATCTAACATTAAAAATAGAAATACAAAGGTTTCTTAAAACTTATCTTTTTACACATAAATCCAAAATCTAAACAATCACAATTTCCTGCATTTTTAGTAAATTTTTAGTTTTCTTAGGTTACAACATCATCATTTCAGCATCATATCATAGAGTCCTTTAAACCATCTTGTCTCAAAAATCTTGAAATGTAAAAACTTAAAGAACAAGTCTAGAAGTCAAAGTTTAAAATTATCATTTGGAGAATCTCAAAAACCTCGTCATTTACAACCTACCCCATCAATGAAATTTGAAACCCAACTCATTAGTCTAGTTGTGGAATCTATCAAAACCATCACCATCACTTAGAGGTTTAGGATTTTACACGTGGTTATATTAGTCCTAAACTAAAAGAGTTGTCAAAGTTATCATCTTTCAGGATCCAAAGTCAAGGTGACAAAGGTCTCTTGCATTTAACAAAATATTATCAAAATATCAAAAAATCATAGTTTTCATTTTAGTCTTATACCTTCAAAATTTCCCAAAATCAGAAAATACCAAAAACATTAAGTAGATTAATCTTAGTTTCCTTCATACCAAAACTTCACAAAAACAAAAATTAAAAAATCAAACATCTAGAAAAAGACAAAGTTCAAACACCTCACTTTTATGGTTGTCACACGATCACAAATCAAAAGAAAAGAGATGGGCTCATATTCTAATCCGATGTACAATCCAACTAGTGATGTGAACTTTGGTGAAAATCCTAGTAGTCACATGAACTCACAAAATTAGACCCTTCCTCATTTTCAGAATTATGCTTTGAAAGAGGTAAACCAAGGGCTCGTGCCTAAGGAAATTGAAAACGCATCTCAAGATCCAAAGATCTTGAGAATCATTGACAAAATTGTGTCAGTAGGCCCCAATTGGTATTTCATACAATTAGCACAACATGGAGCTAAGCTACCCTTTGACTTTGAAATAAACTCTATCATAGGGGAGAGACCTAACATAGTGACACTAGGATTTGGTGCCATTAATAGACCTTCGCCATCACTTACACCTACTACATCACAACCCATATCACAGTTGAACATGGGCATGCCACCTGCCCAAACATCTCATTGCACATCAACTATGAATGCTACACCACCACCTACATCCACTAAACCCATGGAAAATCCATTTTCCTCCACAACTACAACTGTAGCACCAACTCACACCACAACTACAACCCAAACTTCCACCCATTCAAATACATCAAGTAAGATATGAAAGACCAACCCTTCATATCTAGGACCACAAGTGGGTACCGCATCCACTTCACAAAATGTAAATACACCTCTGATAAGGACTCAATCCTTTTTCAGAACATGTCCAAACATCACTCCACCCTAATAGCAACCCAACAATTTGGTTTCATCATCTACATTCAGGTTTTCTCAACCCCCTTTGTAGGAACCTAGCAATATGGGTTCATAATCTACATTTAGGTTTTCTCAACCCCCACCTCCACAACAACCTAACAATCTAGGTTTGTGATCATCATTCAGGTTTAATCAAACCTCACCTCTACAACAACTAAACAATCATGGTTCTTCATGTACATTTGGGTTTAATCAACCCCCACCTCCATCATAACCAAACAATCTTGGTTTGTACTCCATATTTGGGTTTCTCAAACCCCTTCACAACAACCAAACTATCATGGTTCTACATACACATGTGGGTTTACACAACCTCCACCATAATGACCTAACAATCTTGGTACATCATTCACAATTGGTGTTAACGTTCCTCCACCACTATCATCATTTACTCAAAATCATGCATTCACCTGACAATATCACTACCACGTTCTACCCATGCATCAACATCAAAATATGCATGGATTCAATCCAACACACAACACAAAATAATTTGAGAACCCCTCGCAAGGTTCCCCACAATACATCACACCCACCTCAATTCTAGCGGCACCATCACCCATGAACCTAATGGCACAATAGTTATAAACATTACAAAAATAGATGACTAATATGCATGTAACTAGGAGTCGAAAAACATACTCAATGTCTGAGGATCTATGTCCTCACCCCTTTGATAGGAGTATTCACATGCCTCCATTTCCCATGAACTTTATTGTTCCTAAATTTGATAAATACAAGGGAAAGGGTGACCCCGTTGAACACATATGAGAGTTCCATACTACATCCTTAGACATGGAACATGAGTATGCATACCTCATGAGACTTTTTCCATTAAGTTTGGGAGGAAAATCCCTCAAATGGTTCGCACACTTACCTTAAGATATATAAAATTGGACTGAACTTATGGAAAAATTCATTGCACACTTTTCATACAACATATCAACTGGTATCAACATTACCCATTTGTGTGAGGAAAAATAGAAAGATGGTAAGACCTTCTTGTCATTATTTAATTTTCCTTTAATGTACCCCCTTTTCCAACTTTGTTAGACTAATAAATATTGAGCCTAACCTTACCCAATTTTAAAATACCCACTTTATCCTTCCAAGCCTACTTTATTAAGATTAAAATTAATGTGACTACCCACAAAAATATGACTCTCTTCAAGCTTAAGGTCTCCTATAAAATTGAGTATAATTCCCATTCATAATTCCCATTCATGAATGATGTCCATAATTGGACAAACAATAAGTTAGCTTTGATATTGTATCCTTCTACCACAAAATTGAAATGAAAACCCATTAATTTCTAAGGCTTCTCACCTTATTTTTTATCCTTGAGTTCCATTCATAAGATCTTTAAATAAAACAAAATTTTCCTCATTTTTAAAATAAGAAAAGCTAATTTCTAAGTTGTTCATATTATTTTGAATATATTTTCTCATTTATCAAACCCTAAAATATCTTCAAAAAATTATATAGGCGAGACATCTTCATGATCAACATTTTAGATCATTTTTATTAGGTCCTTGGAAAATCTTGTAACAAGATCTTCATCACTAATTAGTTGATTTCAAGTGCATTATATGGGAAATCAACTTCCAATTATGCTTTCTATTTAAACTTTTAATATAATTCTCAATATTTTTCGTTTTATCCTTCATACTCCTTCCCCTAGATCTAACCTATTTCCCTTCCCATTTGAATCTATTTTTTCATCTCCCACTCTCCCTATCTCTATTACTAATCATAGTATTTGTATGTAATTAGTATTCTCATTCTAGTGTTTTGGCTAGTTGGTAATCTTAATCAAGTTTTAAGTTTAAAGAATTTTGGATTAACTTGCATAATCTTCTCTAAATAGTCATAGGCTATATCTAAGACAAACACATATTTTTAACCTAAGTGTAGATTTTATTGAGATTACTTAGAAATAAATTTAGTCTTTCTTTCTTTAAGTTGAATTTCAATCTCTTTATTTTTGTGAACTCACCACTTTAACTTATAAAACCTTTTTAGTATGAAAAACTCTAAGAATTTTAATTTTTTTTTTTTTTTGGGTTATTTTTTTGGGAGTTTTAGACCATGTGTTTTGCAACCCAATATTCCCACTTTGATAATGTTGCTTGAAGAAGCTTCTAAACCATCAAGATATATTACTCTTGGAGTATAAATTTTTTTCTTAGAAGTATTCTTGACTTCACAACTTCTCCTTATGATTAGTTAATAATAGGTCTCCCTTTTGTTTCTAAAATTATTGTTAAACTAGGTTCCTTTGTGATTGAAATTCATGAAATGGATGATTTTTTTTAAAATGAGTTTATCTTGTATGTCTCTCCAGTTAAGGTAAAAGTTCTTGATAATTACTTGAGTGATTTCTAGAAAATGTTGTAAAATGAGAGCTTTTCTAGTGAGGTTGCACCTCTAGTTAAATCTACCATTGGTGTTTTGAGGGTCTTTATTTTCTTTAAGGATTGGTGCACATTGTACATAATTATGTCCCTACCCTCAAGACAACCCTTGAAGGATTTCATAGCTCAATGTCTAACATGACTAGCACATAGCTTTCCATGTCTATTGTAGTTCCCATAATACATGTCATTTAACGTGTGTATGGACACTTCATCTACATAGTTGGGGTTAATGCATGTTGCATCTACCAAATTCACCATGTCTTTCCTAACAATAAAATTTAGATTTCCTGATGGGCACTTCAACACCTCTCAACCCTTTGGTTCACAAATATTGCATGCAACTACATCTATTGCTCTCCCATCTCCTTTCACATTGCTAACCATATTATAAATCAACTAATGTAGAATGTCAAAAATATGCAACATTATCTTGCATCTCTATCTACTTCTTCCACTGAATCACTTATCCCTCCTTATTATCATCATAGTCCAATTTCTTTACTCATTCTTGTACTACATTTCTTATAAGGTTTGAGGTGCTCCATTTTGAGAAATGCAATGAGAAAGGTTATTTGTAGACACATGTGTCTACCTTCACTACACTATGTAGTAAAATCTATTTTCAAGATTCATTGTTAGTGAAATTATTATTGCAATCATTAAAAGACACCACATTAGAGTAGCTTTTCTTGCTACTTAACCAATTGATACATTATTTTTATCAATTATTCAATTAGTTCCTTGAATACTTATGAACAATAAAATATGTAACCCCTAGTTACCTTCATTGGTGGTGCACTGTAAAAAAAAGGTGTGAATGAGAAAGTAGTTCTAATACCATTTTCCATTACTAATCTCTATTTCCTCAAATTCCATGTGTACTCCCAAATTTTGATATGTAGTGGGTTTTCATAGGAAACCTATAGCCCTTAATCCAAGATAAGATATTGTTAATGAGATACCCATCCTTTTCATATTTATGTACAAATTTCAATGATTATCAACAAAGAATTATCCACTTTGAGGCACATGCATCATAGTCTCCTACTAGTGTTATTGAGGGCTCTTCTTTGTTATTAAATTGTATGAAAAATAAAATCGTTTTAAAAAATAAAGCTTTTATGTTAGCACCTCATGTTGCCTTTGGCTACTTTATGGCTCCATCTAAGAGAAACAAACAGTTTACCAAATTGTTTGAGTCCCTCTATTTTGTTCTCCTGCAACTCCTAAAAGATAATATAGGGAGCAACTTCCTTCTTATAATCTAAAGGAAACCTACGGTACTTGGTCATGATAGCTTCATCTTTTTGCATCATATTTTTAATCTTATTTTAGTTATATTTTAATAATTTAATAATTATTTAGCATGAGAAAAATTGATATTTTATATGTTGCATGATATTCTAATAATAAATGTTTCAAAAAAGTTACTTGTTATGATAGATTTAATTTGCAAGTCGATATCCTATCTGATTTGGGATAATGATCTTGATAATGGACTAACTACTATTGTACTGATTTGAGGTGGATGCATGATAGTTTCTTTTTCAACATGTTGAGGGAGAGCATTGTTTGTGAGAGGGTGGTAGATACTAATGACATGATAGATGAACCAATCTAACAAAAACCCCCACACACACTTCCACAATTTTATAATATGATTAAATAATGATGCGTATAAATAAAAATTCAAATATATATTTAGATGCCATCAAATCAATGTGTACTGTCTCTGCTATATCTATACGATTACAATAAAAACAATTATTACTTAATATTGATATTCATATGCATGCACTAGCATTATTCCTCTCCACTCCACTCATTTTATTGCGAACCTATTTTTGTGAATAGAATAATCCTAACTCTATTTTGAAGACGAGAGTGGCATAGATGGAATTTATGCCAATAAATACTCCTTTTTAGTTGGACATAAGGAATGCAAAAAGATAGGCTTTAAGAAGTGGAAGAGGAATAGGGCAAATAAATGAGAGTGGAGTAGTAGTTAAAAAGGATTATAGGAATTTATTCCTAGTACCTTTACATTTGCATAGATGAGCAAGGTTGTTTTGCTTCCAAATTTAGTATGCATGTCTTCTCAATTATTGTCCAACTACAATATCGAATAAAATATGTTTGATTTCCAAAGTTGTATTTTGGCACCGGCAAGGAGGTTGGTGGATAAGGTAGCAGATTCTAGGTTTATACTGCCATTTGCATTCACATGAAAGTTTCAATAAATTCCTATAAATCTTGTATTGGGTGGGACATTTAAAACACTCCTTACTTTGAATAAAGTACTCCTACATTGGGTGGGACATTTAAAACACTCCTTACTTTGAATAAAGTACTCCTAAGACTCCCTTATCCCTTAAGTTATGCTTTGATGGACAATAATATACATTTAGCTCATTATCTATATGTATATTACATCAAACAATTCATGAGTCATAGACATCACATCAAACAATTCATGAGTCTTGGTTGGAGGATTAATTTTTATATTTCTTCGTGTTGCATACATGTCAGTTCGTAATTATTTAAGAATGAAGGGATCTATTAAAAAATGAATAGTGCTATTTGTTCATAGTTATAAGAAGCATCATTTTTCCTTACAAGTATTTGTGTGTGATTGATCATTCCTTTGTAAGGTAGGGTGGATGAGAGTTTCTTTTGAAAGTTCCACATCAAATACCATGTGGGCCAATCTTCTTAATGCTAAATGTTTATGTTGAGACCATTTCAGACTTTACGTTATTTATTGAGTCCATGTGTTTGTGGAAACAATAGTTATTCATATTATTTGTAATCAAACTCTAATTATGGGTAAGGGATATTGGGAGATTGGAGAATAATAGTCAATTAATACTGGTATTTAATAATCATAATATGTACTATAGACAAGTGAGACCATGTTAGGGTAGTGTATATTAGGAGATGAGGAACTCACTGGATTTTATATATGTTAATGTATACTTATGATCATTTGTCTTATACGCTAGACAATTAGTAGGATTAAATTAGGGGAAGGTATGTCAAGAGTTTGGTATCCAAAGTTAAATTTTTATTTTGTCTTATATTTTATTTTTCATCAATTTATAAGTCATTAGGAAGAGTTGGGCAAGAGATAGTAGTGTTTTTAATAGGTGAACTGCATTTATGCAAATGATAATTGAATGCTTTCACCAAAGTGGTGATATAGTTGTATACATCATCAATTCACTATACCACATGTTCCATGTTAGTTGAATATCATGTTAGCTAGAGGAGATCTAGGAGATTTCATGATAGGACACATCTGACGAGTCTGTATATTTTCATACTTACATTTGGTTCTATTTTAGATGGCCCTATCTATCACCTTCCTTGAAGGGTTGGGCTGCTTCCAGTGGGAAGATGAGTAGAGGACTGTCTAGTCTATGGTTGGAGGTAAAACATTTAGATGATGTTGTTTTTTCTATAGCTATATAACCATGATTTATTACACTCAAAATATGTATATTGATGTATTGCGCAGATTGGTAGGAAAATTGTCCTAATCTAAATTTGTATCTTATAAATATTTTAATAGTAACCATGTGTCATGGATATCTATGTAATTATGTAATTTTGGCATTTTCATTTCGAGATGAGAATCTATAGGTTTATTTATTTATGTTTTGAAAAAGGAATTAGATAAAAGAGTTATGGTATTTGTATGTTATTTAATTTTAAACTATTTTGTAATTATATTGTTAAATTTGGGTGACTTGTTACACAAATTGCTTATGTTGCTTCCTTCTTATGACCTAAATGTATTTTGTTAATTTATAGGGTTGTGATGGAAGCAATATATTATTACTTTTTTATTTATGACCTAAAGGCATTTTGCTAATTTCAAAAGGTACTTGGTCATAACGTAGAGTGATGTTTGCATCTAAAGCACATTGTGCACTACTACATAAATTCTATCACCATCCAATTGTCTATGGTAAATGTCAAAACTAATGCATGTAGGAAAACTAAGCCAAAACCTTCAAATCTATAAATATTCATTTTTACAACACTCTTCCAGTTGTGTTGAGCTTACTCCACTTTCAATTGTGTAAGAGCTACATTTTAATAGACCTTCATCTTATTATTGGGATATAGGTCACAAACGTCGATGAATGATTAAGCATGTAGGTCGGCCTTCAAACATAAGAAGATAATCCTTCATGAAATGAAATATATGGTGGATCTTGAAGAAAGATCCCCTTGGACCCAAAATTATTGTATGATGTCCCATTAAGCTTTGCACGCTCTGGTGGGGCGGGGGGGCTAGCTTGATTGGATAAAGCATCTTGTTGTAGGCAAGAGGTCACGAGGTCTAGTTTCCCTCTGTCCCCATGGTACCAGAGGATGTGTCACGCTAGCATTACCGATCATGTGAAAAAGTTTACCAGGCGCACTGTAGTTTATAGAGGGCTACCTGATTCCTATAGTCTAAAAAAATGCTTTGCATGCTCTAGAATAGGTCTGCACTATGGATTTTGGACTAGGTCGACCCCAAATGCTTTGACTGTGAATTATATTGAAATTCTAAGAGTGATAAATTTCTAAAAATAAATGCAAATCTCTTGAAATTTGGATATGATGTAGATAACATCATGTATATGCTATATCCTGATCCACAAGTTAAGAAATGATAATATAGTGAAATGTGGAATGGAATGTTGAAACTACTACTAACTAAAATGAAAGAAAATAAATATTTTGGTTGATATAGGATTGCTTTATAATTAAGTATGCTCCTACATTAGACACCCGGGGTTGGAAGAAAAGTGAGTCCCTCACTTTCCAGGGGATAGAAGAAAACCAAGGTGGTCTACCTCAACCTAAGAAATCCATGATGAATCCTCCATTGGTCTACCTTTCCACTTCACCAAGAATTCCTTGTAATGCTTGTTCCTAGTGCTCCTTCCAGTTCTTGTGTCCAAGATATGCTCAATCTCCTTTGGTGGTTAATATGGTAACTACTCCTTCAAATCCATTTAATTGTTACAACCACTTGACTATCCTTCATGGTACTCATCAATGTCTACAATATCGAAAATAGGTGATATACCAAGTGTCTCTAGTAACTTCATTTCATATGCATTTTTGGAATCAAACTTCCTTAGAATCTTACATGGTCCAAACTTACTCATCTTCAACTTATTGTATGTTCCTACTAGGAATATTTCCTTCTTGAGATATACCATCACTTCATCTCCAACAACAAACTCCTTATGTCTTATTTTCTCATCTTCCCACTCCTTGTACTTATTGTTTATGTCTTCCAAGTTCTTTCAGACTTGACTATGTAAGGTTTCCATGAATCCTACAAACTCTTCTACTTTAAACTCTTCTTATATCCTCCATGTTGATGTCTCTTAGCTCCAAAACTCCTCTGGGATGTGTTCCTATCATAATCTCAAATGGTGTCTTCCTTGTACTCTGATTTACTAAATTATTGTATTCAAACTCTGCTTGCGATATAACTTCCTTGTCTCCAACCAAACATCTTAATAGGTTACCCAAAATTTTGTTTACTACCTCTATTTGTCCATCTGTTTGTGGGTGATATGCTGAATTGAACTTAATATCTATCTTCATCTTCTTCCATATTTCCCTCCAAAAGTATCCAATGAACTTGGTGTCCTTTTTTGAAACTATACTCTTAGGTAATCCATGCAATCTCACAATCTCCTTGAAAAATAGGTTGACAACATGCACACCATCATTAGTCTTCTTGCAAGGAATGAAATGCGTCATCTTATACAATATGTCCACTAATACCATTATAGAATCATATCCTCTTTGTGTTCTTGGTAGTCCCAATATGAAATACATGCTTAAATCTTCCCAAGGTCTCTCTGGTATTGTCAAAGGTTTGTACAATCTAGTATTTTGACTACTCCCTTTTGCTACTTCACAAATTCTGCAACTTTGAACATACTTATTGACATCCTTATATATCTATGGCCAAAATAGTTTTTATTCACCAAATCTACTATCTTATCCACTCCAAAATATCCCACTAATCCTCCACTATGCTTCTCCTTAATCAGATTTTCCCTCATGGAACTTTTCAAAATACACAATTGATTTCCCTTGAACAACATGCCTTCCTGAATGAAATACTCCAACCATTGGCTTCGGTCTATCACTACTAGTTCTTTACATGCTCTCCAAGCTTCAACAAAAGTTGGATCATCCTCATACATGTGCTTTAGTTCTTCAAAACCCAATACTTCTACTCTCATCTCTATTAGAAAATTCCCTCTCCTATTTAATGCATCTTCAACTTTGTTTGGCTTGCCACATCTATGCTTCAACACAAATGTATAACTCTAAAAGAACTCAACCCATCTCATATTTCTTTAATTCAACTTTCCCTGACTCTTCAAATACTACAAATCTTGATGATCGATATACAACACAAACTCTTTAGGCAATTTAGATAATGTCTCCACTTCTTCAAGGCTTGAATTATGGCATAGAATTCATGATTATTTAAACTAAATATCTTCTTTTGGAATCATTCAACTCTCATTGAAATAAGCTACAAGTCTTCCTTCTTGGCTCAACACCGCTCCTATTGCATTCCCACTTGCATCACAATCAACTTAAAATACTTTGTCAAAATCAGGTAATGCTAACATTGGTTGCTCTATCACCTTTTGCTTCAATAATTCAAAACTTCTTTGTGCTCCGGATGTCCACTTAAAGTCTTTATTCTCTCCTCTCATTGTTTATGTTATAGGTGTGCAAATGATACTAAAGCTTCTGATAAACTTCCCGTTGAAAATTTCCAATCCATGGAATGATCTTACCTCTCCAATATTTACCAGTGTAGGCCACTCAACAAATGCTCTCACTTTCTCAAGGTCCATCTTCAATCCTTTAGCATAAATGACAAAACCCAAGTACACCAACTATGTCTTCACAAAGCTACACTTCTTGACATTAATCAACAACTTCTCTCTCAACCTTTGCAATACTTGCCTGATGTGCCACAAATTTTCTTCTCTAGTCTTACTGAAAATTAGAATATCATCCAAATAGACAATAATAAACTTACCCAAGAATTTCTTCAGTACATCATTCATCAACCTCATGAAAGTGCTAGGTGTATTGGTCAATCCAAAAGGAATTACTAACCACTCATACAATCCTTCATTAGTATTGAATGTAGTCATCCATTCATATCCTTCTCTGATTCTGATCTAATGATAACCACTCTTTAGGTTTATCTTTGTGAAATACTTTGCTCCACTCAAAATTTCCATAATTTCATCCATCCTTGGCAATGGGAATCTATAATTGAATATGATCCTATTGATTTCTCTTGAGTCTCTACACATTCTCCATTCTCCATCTTTCTTAGGTGCAAGTATAGCAGGTACCACACATGGGCTTAAGCTTTCTCTGATCAAACCTATATTCAACAATTCTCGTATCTACCTGTTCAATTCTACATTCTCTGTTGGTGTCATTCTATGTGTTGCCTTGTTTGGAAAACTTTCTCTCGATATTAGATCTATGTGATGGTTGATGCTCTGTATTGATGATCAAAATGGCACATTAACATTGAAAAAAATATCTCTATCCTATTTCTAATGAAAAAGAAAGATAACATAAAGCAGTATATATTCTTCCAAGGTCCTAGTAGTTGGTTCTCAACCATGTTGATGTTACTCAATGGCCAATGAAACTGTAATGTTCAAGGGGCTTGCTAGTATAAAGCAATATAAACTGCATCATATCAATTAACCTACGTTTGGGGGGTATAAATACATAGAAAAATATAGAACAAATCCTTAGAACAATAAAACATGAATATAAACTTCTTCACATCTAGACATGTATTTTAAAAACGAGGGTTTCTCAAACTAACCAAACCATAACATGATGCAATCCATAGCATAACCTACACCATTGCATGCATTCACAATGCTAATTCAACAAGCACAACCTTTCATCAAAACTTTACTTCAAGATCAAAATATATCACCCACTCATTGTTAAAATCAGATCAAATAGACATAAATGAATTCCATTCATAGACAATTCAATGAAATAATCTTAGATCTAGTTTCCCCTATTGATTTGCATCAAATAGAAAGCAATTATGCACAACATACACTAGCATACGAATGATTATAATTCATTAACATTATCATTCAAGTCCAAACTTGACAATAACATGAAACTGTATAAAATTATAAAATTATCTAAGTACAACGGAGTTTTCAAGGTATCTTGCTTAAAGCTTATAAAATCCTAAGACTATAACAATACTATCTACTATCGCATCAGGTGGCTAATCCTTCTTCAATCAGCTGACCTTTACAAAATGGAGCTCAAAATTATATATAGGGAGGCTATGCACTAATTTCTCTCAATAAAAAATTTAAATCCACTAATCACGGAATCAGAACTGCATGAAGTGGTTGATCTTCAGTTCAATGGTTAATAGCCATGTTGTCAAAAATATGACACCCAAGGAGGAAGGTAGAACTATTGGATGAGATATGCAGTTTATCTCATGTCATAACCCTGCAAAGTAGGAGAGAAGAGAAAGTTGTACATCAAGACATAACGTTCATTTTCCAACTCATTCCTGTGTTACTTGATCAAGAAGGTATTCATCATAATTGGAGAATACTTGTTGAAGAATGTCCATATTAGGTTCATCTACCCAATTATCTTCAAACTTTATTCTTTTCAACTTTGTAGAGGCAAAATCTTGCATATCTTTCAACTTGGTCAACTCCTTCCTAATAGCTTTTACCTCACCTTTAATGTCCATGAGTCTATCCAACAATCGGTCTTCACCATCATCCTCCTTTTGCATCACCTCCTCAAATATGGTATTACATCTCTCCTTCAATTTATCTAGAGGAAAACCCTCTTTGATAGGGATGTCCACATTAACTAGAATATTAATCACTGACTCCAATTCAACAATTTGTTCATTCAATTCCTTACTAGCTTCTTGAACTTCATTTTTATGCTCATAGATGAATTTGGATCTAAACCTAATTATGCTTAATGTCTTCTCAATAAAATCTGCATTATCCTCATCAAGGATTGATTGCTCCAAAAAAGTTGACTTGGGCACTTTGTCGATGTTCTTTAGTTTCTTGACATGCTCTCTATACTCTTCATCTTGCTTCTCTAAGACCTCAACATGTTGGTTCATCTCTTCCCACAACTCCAATGCACCTTCACGAACTTTAAAACCATCAACTAGTAACTCACCAACCTCTTGATTAAGTTGATCAATCCATCTATCAATCATTCCCACCTTATTCCTCGTTTTCACCAAGTCATCAACTTCTTTCTTGCTTAGTAAGATTGGGGTCTCTGAAGCAACAACTTGTTGAGAAACCGAAGTGGAAACATCCTTCAAGAATCTATGTAACTGATCTAATTGGGATTTAAATTCATCCTTCCTCTATTTATCTTTTATCATCCTAGATTTAGTAGAGGAAGCCACAATGTCAATAAGGTTCATTTGTTGATTCCTTGTAGGTCTCCCTAAATTGACAGTTCCCAATTGGTAATCAGCTACTTGCATATCTTGCCTATTTTTTTCCACCATTGGATAGCACATTCAACAATAATCTCACCTACATCTAGAGCTCAGTGGAATGGAGAACCCTGGTCTTTTTCTTAGGCCTCTCTTTCTCTATCTCCTTCATCATTTCATCCCAATTTAAAGGCTGAGGTTGGACTATTTTATTCCTTTCAAGGTCTAATTTTAGCCATGTTGGAGCAACAGGAATGGTGACCACTTGTGTAGAAGAAGAGGCAGCAGTTGCAGAAGAAAGAGGTTGTATAATGATAGTTTTAGGTTGAGAATCAACCTCTTGTACCTGTTGTTCCCTTCCTACAGCTTCTTTTGCAAGTCTTTCAGCTTCTGCCTTGTCCCTTTGCTCTTGCAGATTTTTATCCTCTAACTCCTTTTTCAAACATTCTTCTTCTAGCCTCTTCTCCTCATACATTTTATCTCTTTGTCTTTCAAGCTTTTTCACCTTATCCCATTCTTCTTTAGACCTTTTTTTCATATTGAGCGAGTTCTTCAACCTCCTTTTCTCTTTGTAGGCATTCTTCCTCCTCTTTCCTCTTATGATCTTCCTCAACAGCTTTAAATTTAGCCTCAAGGGCTTCTCTTTCCCTCCTTTGTCTACCTTTCTCCTCTTCAAGCTCATGGATTTTTTATAACATAGCCAATTTATCTCTCTCTTCTTTGGTCTTTAGTTTCTGCTCCTTTTGTGGTTGTAGCAAGTCCTCTTTTTGTTTTTGTTTCCTTGCTAGTTCCTCCTCCCTACCCTTGGCATCAGATTCTTGTTTCTTAGCAAGTGCCTTAGCTTTTCTTTGGCCTTTGCTTCTTGCTTAGCCTCTTCAAACAATTTCCACTGATCCTCCAGGGTGAGGACATGCTAAGTTCCCACATCCTCAGTTTCCTCAAGGGATGCAACCACATGAGTCTCCTTATTAGATGGAGTGGCCTCATAATCTGTATCAACATCATGAATTTCAATTTCATACTCCTTCCCTTTTAAGGACTCAACCTCCTTATGAAGGGTTCCAGTAGGCATTTCCCCAATTGGTTGCTTTGCAAGAAGAGGTTGAGTTGAGGTTTCACCTTCAACAGTTGTTCAAACACCAGGTTGAGATGAAGTCTCCCTTCTAGGTTTTTTTGTGGCCTCTTCTTCGTGTTCCTCGGGAACATCCTGAGCAAGAATTGTAGGCTCAAGCTCCTCTCCAGAGTTGGGAGGGAAGAACTCCAATGGCTCCTTAGGAGTTGTCCTTCTTTTTGTTCTTCTATATCCCTGAGTGTTACCTCCAACCTTTCTCTTTTTAGAAGGTTGAGCCTCTAGCTCCTTGATTATCATAACCACCCAATGGATACTTCTATCCAGGACTAGCCTTGCAATCTTTTTTATGTCAATAGATTCCTCTACATCCCAATCCATTGGATCCAAGTTTTTAGTGCCTATATTATCAACATCATATTGGGTATCCAAGGTTACCCCATCATCTAACAAAGTGTCAGGAATGTCCTCCTTCACCCCATACTCAATCATGAGTGGGATGGGTAATCTTTCATAATTCTTTCTTCTTAGATCATACTCATCTTGTAAGCCCTCCCAAAAATCCTCCAGTAGATTGAAATGTTTTCCAAAAACTGTAGGAAGCAAACCCTTCATCTTGTGCTTGGAATCAAAATACTTCCTAGAGGTATGCAAGCCTAACTTAAAATGGATTAACTCATCACAAATTACCTTGGCTGCCACATTGTGTGCACAACTATACTCATCCAACTTCATCGTAAATTTGTGATTAGTCTTATGCTTGCTAGAAAATTTGAGATTAATTGTTATAGCTTGATGGATAAACTCCATCAAAACAGTCTTGTTATTGCAACATCTAGGTAGTAAATGGGGATGACCATCAAAACTAGCCAACCTAAAGTAGGTGAACTTGGGGTATTGGATGTACCAATGTCCCCACTCTTCAATGAATTCCATGGCATCTCTGCTCAGTCTATATCCCGCATCTCCTGTTAGCTGGTTAATGATAACATACAAAAATGCATCGTTGACTCTTCTATAATGTGACTTAGAGGTCTGCAATGTCAGCTGATCATAGTGATCCCACACCTTTTTCTGTCTAGGGGATTCTCCCAATATCCCAACTGCATTCAAACTAAGAAATATGCCTCTTCTTGCAGCTGCATATACTACATAAGAGGTCATGAAGAAGCATTTTGTCTCCCTTACTTTGAGCATTTGATTGTGTAGTGACTCTGATACAATCATTGGCTAGTCAAATTGTTTCCTTCCATCCATAATGGTTTGAATGAATGGAAACATCCATTCCTTGAATTGTGAGAAATTCCTCTTCCCGAACACACTAGAAAGCATCATGATAATATCATCGATCTCCTTGTAGAAATATGATCTCTTAATCTGATGAGGAAGCTTGGACAGGGATTTCTTCTCCACTCTCATCCAGTGTTTGTTCATATGATTCTTGTTGGCCTCCTTTTCATTGCTATATAGTTTCAGGGTTTCTGCCTCATTGAGTTTCCTGGGGCTCTATGGGGTGGGTGCATTAAACATGAACCTTATCATCTATGGTATTCGATCAATGATGATATTCCCCTGCAAGTCCACACATTATCTGGTGGTGGGATTGTAACTTCCAACTGTAGTAAGTATTAATTTTGGACACTGGATTGATAGAGGAAAGAGGGCAACATGTGCCAACCTAGATTTAACAATTCTCTTTGTTCTCCCTGTTACATCCTCACTGAATGTTTCTTCATGCATCTCGTCATAATTGAATGGGACCAAGTTTGTGTTTGTGATATCTGCCTAATCTGAGTCCACCTTTCTAGCTATAATAATAGGACTTTGGTGCTTATACCTCAAGGTGTAGGGGAGTTGTTCCACTTTTATCTTCTTAGGCTTGGTTCCTGGCCTTGAAATTTTTGCAAGTTCACTTCTTTGAGAAGACTCCTCCGATGCTCCTGACATCCTCTATTCCTACAATACAACCCTGGATTAGATGAACAAAGGCATACAAATCATTACATCATCCAATACCATTCTCTACTCCCTCAGGATAACTCTCCATACTTAGTCAAATTTCATAATCACCAGAGGTGGAGTCAAAGAAGAATTAGGCATAGGAAATCTTTTAACATAGGCAGGATTGGGACCAAAACCAGAATGAGACTGGAACTAGGATTGGAATGGAAACCAATCAATAGTTCCAAGTTCGTCCCCCACTCCAGTTCCACTTCCGCCAAAGGGAAAGGGTGAAAATTAAATTCAACGATCATAGAAATCAAGATCATTTTAGGAATGAACTCCTATGCGAACACCCATGGGACGAGTTCGTTCCCGAGTTTGCTTCTACCAGTTTATCATTCAAATGAAGAAATTTCTTAAATATGCGATCACATGAATCTAAGACTTAGGTCGCATGGAAACATAAGGAAACCTCAAATAAAGGGGCTTAAACTCACCCTTTAATAGGATAAAGACCAAATTCAAATTCTAGGAGCTCGACATTGTAAAGGTCATCACACAAACCCTAGTTTGCGCGACGCGTCGACTCAGGTAATTAGGGCATCAAGAACCCGACCTAGACATCACTAAACCGACACAAAAATAAGATCAAAGGGGTCACAAGACGTATTTCATCACATTTAAGGCACATAGGACCCCATTAAACAAAACCTTAGTTAGAAACTATGGCATGATAGAATGGACATGCCACGAAAATGACAATAGAAAGAAACAAACAAAAAGGATGAAAAAGAAAAATAGAAAATAAAAAAGGACAAAATGAAACCAGAAACAAACAAAAGAATGAGCAAAGATTCATAGGAAAGGTCCTGTGAATGTGCAAGAACACCACAAACAAGAAAATGGGAATAGAACAGGAAAAGACCTTACCTCGAAACGCAAACAAGGAAGGTTGAAACTAGATAAGTATTCGCTCACCAACGCGCCTCCGCAATCAAATCATGCTCCTCTCAAAGTTACCCTGGCTCTGGCTCACTAAAACAACTTAGATAATTAAGATAATGAGCGAGTTAAGCTTGATTTAGTTTTAAGAAGAATTTCACGCGTGTGAGGAGGCTACAATTAATGCAATAAATGTGGTCGGTTAGGGGCAAAGCAAACAACCTAAACAAGTAATCAACCAATGTGGAAATCAAAGGCAGGGTGGACGCAGATGCAGATCCAGCACAGAACAAGAAACTTTATCAAGTCTCTTATCCAACTCTGGACCTGGTTCCGGTCTCGCGGCAGGGACAGACAACAAAAGGGAAAAGTGGGCAGAATCAAGACCAAAACCGAACCTGGAACTTTACAACTTCCAAAGTTTGGTTTTGATTTTGGTTCCACTCCCGACAAAGGAAAAAAACATTGAGACAAGGACAAAAGAAATGACAGGAAGTGGGACTGGAATGAAAATCGGGCCCGACCAAGACACCAATGAACACAAGAACATGAAACAAGCGAGTGGCAGTGGGATCGGGATGAAAACATAATTCAAACTTTTAAAAAATTCCAAGTTTAGTTATGCTTTCGCTTCTACTTCCGCTAGAGAAAAAACAAAGCATAAGGAAATGAGAAGCAACTAAAGGGAGAAACAGACCCAAGAGTGCAAGACAAACCAAAAGACAACGAAAAGAACACTGAGACAAGGGCGGGGCCAGAACCGGGGCCAAATCTTGACTTGGAACTTTTGCATGTTTTGAATCCAGTTTCCATTCCGACTCCGCTTCCGCCAGAGCAAGAAAACCAACAAGGACTTAGGAGGAAAAAAGAACAACTCCAAGCAAAACACCAAGGACAAAAAAAAAAGCAAAGGGGGACCTATTTTGATCCAAAACAAAATGGAGTGGTTATGCAAGGCATAACAAATGGTGACTCGATTGGGAAATTGGTTTTCCCATTTTCAAGACACCGAAGAATTCAGTCACCCAGAACCTCTAGTTTATGAACATGCTAACTTAAGTAAGATCAAATATAATTAGCAAGGTTGAGCTGGAATCTCATATGTAAATCTGCATAAACTACTTTGAATTTGAGTGTGTGCATATATGGTGTATCTTTCTTCATAAAAACTTTCTTTACCCCTAAATAACTATACCTAAGATTCAAGCTACATAGGTTGAGTCCTTTAGTTGTCATGCAATGAAATTTTGGGCATTGCTCTACTACCAGCCAGACATTCATAGCCCCAATGGAGATACCTCTAGCTCTCTCAAAGTATTTCTCTACTGCCAAACGAGCGTCCATAGCCCCGATAGAGATACTTGAATCACCCATTTGATATTGAGTTTGCCTTCTTTCAATGGTTCTCTTTTCTCTTTCTTTTATGGGATTCACTTGTAGGAATTCTTTATTAAATTTTCTCAATACTCAGATATAATTAATTTGAAATGTGGGTTGAGAACTATAGTGGACCTCATGATAGTGTTGGGAATCATATTTTTCACTTGAATCAAAGATATAGCTTGTTGGCCTCCTACAATGATCTCAATAACTAAGCCTTTACAGACATGATTCAAAGATTGGACATCTAACCTGAATAGCCATTTCAACCATCATGAAGGTGCATTTAACTTGTCAATCCAGGGATGTGAACTTGAAATGGTTCAGTATAGTATGTGCACTAGGAACTCAAAGTAGCCATTCTATTCTATAGCTAAGGAACACACAATACTGAAAGTAAATTGCTTGAAAATGAATGAAACAAATATTGAACATCAATCAATGACTATGCTAAGCGGAAATACATAACAAGAATGAAAATATGAGTAATAGACAGGGCACTACTCTGCCTGCTTTGTCTGTAGGAATAGTCACAAAATGAAATTCTAGTGGCTGTAGGAACAGTCGATGCCATACTTCTAATTAAGTACTAAACAACAAATAATACTAAACTAATGCTAAACTAAGAATATGGATTACTCACCAAGTGGGCCCCCTTGGATAAGTATCCTCTAAAACTAAAGAAACTCAAATGCTCGAACTTAGAACTTTATTTTATTCACTGTGAATCATGCTTACAAGAGAGTAATGCAACCTCTAAAGGAGCATCAAATCATTATTTATACTAATCAACTAAATGTGGCAGTCGACTCCACGACTGGGAGGATGCCATTTAGGGAAAATATGGAAAGTGAAGCGATGGCGGTTATGCATGCATAGAATCTGGTAAGACATGCAGGTTCAAATGCAGATCCAGCATAGTAATGCCCATGCATGCTTGATCATTAAAGTCCACTACAAGGTGGTTACGTTTAGTTGCATGAAGAATCTTCTATCGTCGGCTGCCTTTGATTTGGAGCGATTCCTCAGCTAGACGTTATGGTGCATGCCTAGCTGGCAATGTCTTCCTCAACTTGGCGTATTAAATCTATAGGAAAAGGTCAGTAAGTATAATAACTACACATTTATAACCACTCTAGGGAACATTCATGAACCACATGCAAAATCAATATAGATAATCCACATATTATGCAAAATGTCATTAAAGCTTGTAGAGATAGGATTAAGTCCATTGTCAATAGTTTGAGGTAAATATTATGAAAATACCAACATTTAACATTAAAGTCCATGACATCTACTGGAAAATAAACTATATATCCTACCCAAAATTGGACCAAAAAATAGGCTCATCACTCCCCCCAACCTAATGTTTTATTGATCCTCTAGCAAGGAACAGTTGTTCTTTTGCTTGGTCAAAGCTCTGAAGTTTGCAACTAATAGTTGTCCAACATCAATGGCTGCAGTGCGTGAATTAGGATCCCAATAGAATCCTCCCAATCTTTCAAATTTGTTCCATCTCTGTCATTCTGCAACAATGTCAAGCTGGTAGAATCTCAAGTTTGGTATGGGACACATGAGCATGGGTGGCTAGAAAGTTAGGGGAAGCCAAGATCGCCCGTGAGTTCTCCCAATCTGAATATACCTATCAATCCTCTTTAGTGTTGCGGCATAATTGTGGATAGAATGAGGCTCAGCCTACTTCAACTCATCTAATAAACTATTCCATCTTTGTGATAGATATCTTCTCATGGTTTCCTCCTTTGTTGTTGTCTTTAGTTCATACTCACTATAAAATTCCTCAATCAAAGGCATAATCCTATTGCCATAACTAGGTCTTAGAAGCATTATGTGCCATTCTCTGTAAATATCCCTTAGGTTACTTGATTCAACTCTAATAGATAGAGGGATATCAGACTCCAATTGTTTATAAGCTCCATGTTGTTGTCCCCAACTAATCTCATTTTGTACCCAAGACATCAATTCTCTCAATTGAACATCCCCAACATACATCAACAGATTCCAATCATGGTCTTTTGTGACAACATAATTATGCAAATAAAATTCACATATCAAATTCTTCATTTCAGGGGAGACAATTCTAAAAGCATTGAAAAATTCCATAGGGGTGTCAATAGAAGGATTCAAACTTGAGGTAATCCTTAACAAATTAAAAGAGAGATACTTATCTTTGAGCAGTAGAGCATAGACCCTTGGAGGGGTCCTACATTCCAAAATCTGTGGTGCCAAACCTACCATATCATCCACCCTTTGCTTCAACGTGGCGATTTCTGCATTTTTATCCTCAATCTTTTCATCCTTCTTCTAAATTTCCTCCTTCAATTTCTATTTTTCCTTTCTCCTTTCTTCCTCTCTTCTTTGTATTTCTCTCCATAAATTCAAAATTAGTGTGTGTACTATAAAACCAGGAGGATTATGAATGCCTACTAGTCTTTTTGTTGATGGCGGCTCCTCGTATGGCACCATCTACATGGACTCAGGCTGTTCAGTTATCTCTAGCTGCAGGGGCATTGTTTCTTCTTTCACCTCTTGCTGTAGGGACTCTTGTTCTTGTCGTGGTTGTAGGAACTCCTACTCTAGTTCTAGTTGTTACTGCAAGACTCCTTGTTGCAGGACTTCTTGCTCATGCTGCAGGAAGTCTTGACTCTCCTCAAACTTTTTTGCAATGTTAGCAAGATTGGCCAGTGTTATATTTGTTGCTCTCCTCAATATGTCTTCTTCTTCAACATCTCCATTGGAGCTTTAGGGTCCCCATGTGAGGTTTCACTAGGTTTAGGGATTTCCTATGGAGGCGTACCAATCACAGGCCCAGTTGGACTTGATTTCCTTGTATGTTTCTCACGCTTTCCTTTCGCTGCAAGATGAACAGTGTCAACCTTTCTCATTTTATAACTTGGCACCTTTCTTTCTACAGGCTGTGTTTTGGCCTGTCCTTTTCTCATTTCTACTTCTCTCTTCTTTTTCATAGTTTTCATCAGGGTCTCAAGTGGAATTTCATCATCAGAATCAGAGGAAGAACTTTCTTTTTTTGAGTGCTCTATTTCATAAGAATTAATTTCTATGGTTTCTTCTGTTGCATGAGGATATACACTAGAGCCAGCACTAGAGGTTGAAGCACTAGGAATGGCTTCAGCCATGCTTATTCTCTTGCTAGACCTACAAGATTGAGGTAAATCCCTAGGTTGCAAGTGCTCAGGTCTAATTTGATCAACATTTATAAATTCTTCCCAGGTTATTGCAGATACATCATGTAGAGACTTTTCAACTAGCAATTTAATTAGGCAATGGTGGGAAACAAAATTATTCCTACCTTTTTGGGTCTCAGCCATCATGATTGAGATAAGATTGTACAACACATTGGGCAGAGACATTATCTTTGCACCTTGTTTATCTATGCTCAATGGGGGGTCGTTCAACTTTATAAACTCAGCCCTAGCTGATCTGGCGTCTCTGGAAGTAGGGTAATTTTTTCCATCAGCTGGTAACCCTGTGACCTATGCAATTTGTTCCTCTATTGCCACAACTTCCAACCCCTTTACTTTGGCTTTCCCTTCTGAAAATGTCTAGGAAAATTCAAGGGCAATGCTTTCATCAAAGCCATCCAGTTTCAAGAAGTAATCTGCCCATCTGAAGTTTCTAAATTCGGTCAAACATTGTGCATCCTTCAACAAAACGTTATGCACCGTGGGTTCATTTTGAATAAACCCACCTCCCATTGTCTGAAATCAAACAAATGCTCTGCAACTTCTTTCCTGTAATTCCCATATGAAAATCAAGCTCACTTTCTTGCAGTACCTACTAAATTTCCAGTTCCAATATTGACTAAATTGTCTTTTCTTTGTTTCTTTTTTGCTTGCAACTCAAGATTACAACAGGGAAATAATGGAAAGAAAAGCAGCGATAAAAAAGGGAATTATGATGGGAAGAAATGGTGGTTGCAGTTATTGTCACTTCATACATGCAAGCCATCCTCTCATTTGAATTTCAAATCAGCTCATTTCAAATTTTCTGACATGGCCTAGTATGAATTGACACATGGGCAATAAATTCATAGAATATTTGCATCTTTTTCTTTCCCCTCCTCCCAACCTAAATTTGGACATGTGTCCACACATGCAAGATGAGAGTGGTGATTTGATAGGGAATGATGGCATTTATGTGAACTTCTATACTAACGTGCAGTGATTAAATTAACACGCTTAAAAGATTATTAAAGATACAAATTAATGTGCACATACCAGAATATGTGGAAAATTTGCTGCAAAGATCGTGGAGAAAGTATTGCTCACCTTGTGGGAATAAATTGAGAAATTAATGAAAATGAAGTGGAGTGAGGTGGAATGAAGTAATGGAAGAGAGAGAAAGGTGGTGATGGATGGGTGGATGGGTGGATGGATGGAAGAGAGAGAAATTTGTCAAGGAATGCCAAATTAGATCTAACCATCAGGCTTAACAGACCTAACCAAAGACATCCTGCAACAACTAAATATCGCAAGTATGAGGTCCACTCCTACTATCCTACAACTTTTTGATAGCTAAACTGTTAAGTCTGATGGTGTAGTGGAGGATCTTTTGGTAGTTTTAGACTCTTGGGAGTACCCAACATACTTTATGATTCTTTTTCCTAAAGCCACACTAGGCGGGTATCCCATTATTCTTGGAAGGCCATGGTTAGCAATTGCAAATGCATACATTATATTTTGGTCAGGTGACATGACCATTTCAGATGGGAGGAACACTAAAAAAAAAATTCTTTATCCCCCTACTCATCCATCTCATGACGAAGAAAATCCCATATGGCCATATGTTGGTGAAGAGGCTGAGGGAGTTGACTCTGTGGCGCAGCTTATGATGCTAGGTAGAAGCACTTTCATGCAGCTCTAAGATGAGGAAGAAGTATTGGCCAACATCATTGAGAACCATTATGAAGTGGAGGAAGTATCATCTTCTCATTCTACTACTCCAGTCAAGACACTTATGCCTGCTCTTCCTGTAGCCATTGTTCCTACAGACGTTCTTCCTACATATGCTCTTCTTGCAACCACTGTTCCTGTAGATAGACTTCTTGCAGCCACTCTTCCTGTAGATAGACTTCCTGCAGCAACATGTATGTCTTATACATTGCTTCCATATGAACTAAAGGTACCAAGTGTTAATGAAGTAGTGATGATAGAGTTAACTACACAAGTCTAGGTGTCAGAAGGAAAATATTTGAATGTTAATAGTAAATTAAATGAAGAACAACAATTGTTATTGGCGAACCTATTAAGGACCCATCAACATGAATTTGCATGGGATTATCATGATATGAAGGGATTGGATCATGAACTTTGTACACGCAGAATTTACATCAAAGATTATTGCACCCCAGTAAGACAACCACAAAGAAGAATTAACCCTACACTAAGAGAGATTGTGAAGAAGAAATGGACTTCCACATAAGTGAAAGTCTTTATTATGAGAGAGTATGTACCTTAATTATCCAAAAGGAGGGACACTAGGTCCACTGCCTTTGGCTACAGCAAGCTCAGGTGTTGAATGTTGGGTGAATTACTACATAAACTCTTCTTTAGAAGCTGGCTTGTGGTATAATCTGAGGCGATGACCATTGACAAGTAATTTAAACCTAACAGGGTCAATGGTAGTAAGCTAAACAACTCCATTAGGAAAGACCTCAACAACTTCATATGGTCCTATCCACCTTGTTTGCAATTTTCCTGCATTGTCCTAGTATCTTGAGTCATAGAGCAGGGCCCAATCTCCTAGTTGGAATTTATTGTCTTTGATAAATTTTTCATGCCACCTGATTCTCTGATTCTACACTTTTGTATGTTGTAGGGATGCTCTTATTATCCCATCCAAAGCATTCAACTACATAATTATTTGCATAATTCTTTCTCTTTGTGCCTCATAAATGTCCATCCCCAAATCTACTACAATACATAGAGTTTTATATTCAAATTCAATTGGCATCATAGTTGTTTTTCCATATAACAACTCAAATGGGGTGAAGCCTGTAGTTGTTTTCCAAGTTTTCCTATAGGCCCAAACAACTTGTGGTAATCTATTTGTCTAATCCTTTGTATGAACAACTATTGTTTTAGTTAGAATGGCTTCAATTTCTCTGTTGGTCACCTCAACTTAGCCATTAGACTATGGATGATAAGGAGTAGACTTCATGTACCTTATGTTGTACTCATTAACTAGTGTTGCAACAAGAGTTGATCTAAATTGAGCTCCTTGATCAATCACTATTGCTCTTGGGACTCCATATCTTTTGAAAATCTCCTCATAAAGAAATTTTGCAACCTTGTGATCCCTTGCATGCTTCATGGCCTTAACTTCTACACATTTTGTTACATAATTAGTGCATACCAATATATAAGACTTACCATTTGATGGAGGGTCAATTGGTCCCACAAAATTCAATCCCCACTTGTCAAAGGGAGTGATTACTACCTAAGGGAACGGTGTAATCTCATCAGACCTGGTTGATCTTCCCATTCTTTGACATCTATCACATTTTCTGGTATACCTTCTTGCATCCTTGTGGAGTGTTGGCCAATAATACCCAGTGTTCAAAACCTTCATTGTTGTCCTCTTGGCTGCAAAGTGTCCTCCACATGGTTCATTGTGGCATGCATGCAAAATGCCATATGTCTCATCTTCTCTCACACACCTCCTCATGACATGGTCAAGTCCAGTATAAAACAAACATCCAACAATCCAAGAGAAAGGAAAATATTTTTCAATGAGTTCCCTTTTCTCTTTTGGAGAGAAGTGAGAAGGAACTCTACCTGTGACCAAGTAATTGGCTATGTCAGCATACTAGGGTATTTGTACTTTAAGGGAGAATAGATGTTCATCATAAAAAGAGTCATCTATGGGCTGATTGTCTTCTGATGTAGTTATCCTAGAAAAAAAAAATGCAACATTGGCCTTCCCTGGCTTATCCACAATGGTTATATCAAACTCTTCCATCAACAATAACAATCTTGCTAATCTACCTATGATCAAAGGTTTATTCATGAGATATCTAATGGTTGCATGATTAGTGTGTACAAAGATTTGGTGGCCTATTATGTAATTTCTGAATTTTTTCAGTGCATATATGACTGCCAGCATTTATTTTTTTGTCACTATATAATTGAATTCAGCTCCTTGTAAATTTTTGCTGACAAAGTAAATAACATTTTCAATAGCTCATTTTTGTCCTAAGACCCCCCCTATGGTATAATCTAATGCATCAGTGTGGATGTGGAAAGGAATTTCTCAATTAGGCCCTTTGAGTACAGGAGCCCTTTGAGTACAGGAGCATGAGTCAAGGCTGCCTTCAAGTCAAAAAATGTCTTGTCACAAGCTTCAATCCACTGAAATTTAATATCTTTAGTGAGAAGAGTGTACAATGGTGCTGCTACCTTGCTAAAATCCTTGATGAAACACCTATAATATCCTACATGACCCAAGAAACTCCTAACATCCTTTTGTTTTGTAGGTGTGGGCAGATTTGTGATTACCTCAATCTTTGCAACATCTGCTTGAATTCCTTTGTGGGAGATGTAGTGGCCACAAGAACTACACCCTCTTGCATCATCATGAAGCACTTTTCACTATTTAAGGACAAGTTTTGGTCTTCACGTCTTTGCAGGACCCTTATGAGATTTTCCAATGCTTTATTAAAATCAACACCATAAGTGGTGAAGTCATCCTTATAAATCTCCATGCAATCATGAGAAATATCTGAGAAGATGTTAATGACTGCCCTCTGAAAAGTTGCAGGTGCATTGCATAAGCCAAATGGAAGCACACAATAGGCATAGGTCTCCCATGGACAGGTAAATGTAGTCTTCTCCTGGTCTTCTGGTGCAATTTGGATCTAGTTGTAGCCATTGAACCCATCTAAAAAAGAGAAGTATTGCTTTCTTGCAATTGTGCCCAAAACTTGATCAATGAAAGGTAAAGGAAAGTGATCGTTCTTGGTGGCAGCATTAAGTTCCCTATAATCAACACAAACTCATCATTTCCCTCATTTCTTGGGCACAATCACCAATGGAGACACCCACTAACTGTCTGAAATGGGGTAGATAAATCCTGCATCTAGTAATTTATGTAGTTCTCCTTTCACAATCTCTCTTAGTGCAGGGTTAATTCTTCGTGGTGGTTGTCTTACTGGGGTGCAATTATCTCTTATGTAAATTATGTGTGTACAAATTTTAGGATCCAATCCCTTCATATCATGATAATCCCATGCAAATGCATGTTGATGGGTCCTTAATAGGTTCGCCAATAACAATTCTTGTTCTTCATTTAATTTACTATTAACATTCAAATATTTTCCTTCTGACACCTGGACTTGTGTAGTTAACTCTATCATGGCTTCTCCATTAACACTTGGTACCTTTAGTTCATATGGAAGCAATTTATAAGACATATCTATTGTTGTAGGATGTCTATCTGCAATAATAGTGGTTGCAGGAAGTTTGTCTGTAGGAACAGTGGCTGCAAGAAGAGCAAGCATAAGTGTCTTGACTAGAGTAGAAGAATGAGAAGATGATGCTTCTTGTACTTCATAATGGTTATGAATGATGTTAGCCAATACTTCATCCTCATCTTGGAGCTGCATGAAAGAGCTTCTACCTAGCATCATAAGTTGTGCCACAGAGTTAACTTCCTTGGCCTCTTCACCAACATGTGGCCATACAGGATTATCTTCATCATGAGATGGATGAGTAGGTAGATAAAGAACAAAAAATTTAGTGTTCCTCCCATCTAAAATGGTTTTGTCACCCAACCAACATCCAATGTATGCATCTACAGTTGCTAACCATGGCCTTCCAAGAATAATGGCATACCCGCCTAGTGTGGCTTTAGGAGAAAGAATCATAAAGTCTGTTGGGTAATCCCATGAGTCTAAAAATACCACAAGATCCTCCACTACACCATCAAACTTAATAGTAGAGCTATCAACAAGCTGCAAGATAGTAGGAGTGGGACTCATACTTATATATTTAGTTGCTACAGGATGTCTTTGGTCATTACATTTATTGTTGCTCCTAAATCAATCAAAGCATTCTTCACTTGGATCCCGTTTATGACAACTACTACCACAGGACTATTTGGGTCATTATACTTGGGAATAGTCACTTTTCCTAGTATGATGTCAACTATCTGGTCCACTACATGAACTTTAGTTGGGTCTTTCTTTTTCCTACCTGGCTTCTTGAGACAAACTTCCTTGATTTCTTTGTTGTAGATTGAAACATCCTTTATGGCCTAAAATAGAGGTATCTAGACACATATATGTTTCAGTTGGTCCAAGATATCAAAGGTTGTATCCTCCTTTTCTTCCTTCTTCTTCGAAACTTCCAATCTTCAAGGAAATTGTGACTCTTGTTCAGTCTGCTTGGCTTGGACTGGTTTAGGATTTTTAGGTACACTAGGCTGAATAGGATCATTCAGAGGTTTCTCTTCCTCTTCCACAGGGAGCTCAGTTATAATGGGCTTGAAAGGGGATGGGAGAGTAGTAGCTGAATGCAAGTGGATATCACTTACACTCACAACATATGTAGAAAATTGATTTGAATCAACAGAGTAGGCAGGCTATTGTTGCGGTTTGTTATTTGGATTGGGTGTGGGCTGAGCTGGTAATTGAGAGGGTTTAGGTGCATTTGAGATGGGATTAGTAGGTAGAGGCATTATAGTAGGCTGTTGGGGCTGAGAAGGTGGCTGGATGTAACTGGTTGTCTGAATAGGCCATTGCTACCCTCCTCTCCATTGATTTGTTTGCTGCCAATTTCCTGGAGGTGGCTGCCAATGTCCTTGAAATTGTTGCAAATTATCCTGAGGTTGCTGCCATTGGAGTGGAGAACTTTGATGACTGGGCCAAAAATTTGGACGGTTACTCCAAGGATGTGGCGGATATCCTCCATAAGTGGGTGGGTATGGGGGTTGCCATTGGTTACAAGAGGAATAGGAATTAAAATATGGCCCAACATAGGATAGTGGATCTAGTGGCATACCTTGTCTTAGAGCCCAAGGCTTCCTTTGTGCAACATAGTCTTCAATCTAGATTGGCTTGAACTCAGGTGGAACTTGCTTGCTTTCAAGGTTAGATACCATCTTGCATCTACAATCCTTCTTTTGTTTGCAGTGGGGGAAATACTCTGTCAACATTGCCTCTACCTCTTCTTGCTTCTTCTTGGTCTGATTTGTATCTAGCTGAGTATCTAGGTTATTGATAATGTCTTTCTTGTAGTCTGCCAACAAATGAGTAATCTCCATTCTTGAGACTCCACTGGTAGTTGACTTACCCATGGAAGATTAGTAAGCTCTCCTTTTCTTTAAAGCTTCCCTAGAGTATTTTTGCCATATTTTCTTTATATCTTCCCAAGGGAATTGGGAAATATCTCCTCCTCACATGAGGTCCAAGGCATCAATCCAGCTATCATTGATTCCTCTTAAGAAAAACAACTTCTATGAGTCTTCATTAAGTGTATGGTGTGGAGAATTTTGTAGGAAAAACATAAACCTTGAAATGTAATCTTCTAGGCTCTCATCTTCCTTTTGCTACATCTTGAAAATGTTGCCTCCTCTCATGTCACTACCTTTGCAATATTTCCTTTATTTCTCAAGGAATTTTGTTTTCATGTCTTCCCAAGTTTCCACGGTATCTTTTCCTAGGCTCATGAACCAACTTAATGTAGCCTCTTTCAAAGTGGTAGGAAATAGCTTAAGCCTATGGGCATCAGTAGTATAATTATAACTCCTGCAGAGTATGTCAAACTCAAATAGAAAGGTGTCTGGATCTTCTATGACAAGTCCATAAAAATTTGGGAGTGTTGAGGCATGAATGTTCTTGATGTTGTCAACTTCATTTTGATGGGAAATGGGAAAAGGAAATTTTGGTTGGTTAGCTTTGTTCCTATTTGCATCACCCATGCCTACTTGATGTTGTTCCAAAACAAAGGGGTTCTCAAGTTGATTTTGATCTTTAGAGGAGACTTCAAAACTAGTCAGATCAAGATATGCATCAGCAAAGGGGTGTGGATCTTCTTCTTCTTTTGGTAGATTCTAATAGTCAACTAGCTAGAATGAATTAGGATTGTTAGGAAGGAATCTCCCATAAGCATCCCTTCTCCTTCCTCTATGCATACTGTATCACTCACTATCAGTCAGCTCACACAAAGAATTGGTAAAGAATAAGGGGCTTCATTACTTCCTAAATGAGGATATGCTAAGAACAACTTCCAAAAACACTACAACAAGGAAAACTACCAATGACTCCAAAAGACTCCCTAGTTTGACACCATCCCCAGCAATGGCGCCAAAAATGTTGGCCTCCTACAATGATCTCAATTACTAAGTCTTTATAGACATGATTCAAAGATTGGACATCTAACCTGAATAGCCATTTCAACCATCATGAAGGTGCATTTAACTTGTCAACCCAAAGACATGAACTTGAAATGGGTTAGCACAATATGTGCACTAGGAACTCAAAGTAACCATTCTATTCTACAACTAAAGAACACACAATATTGAAAGTAAATTGCTTGAAAAGGAATGAAACAAATGTTGAACATCAATCAATGACTATGCTAAGTGGAAATGCATAACAGGAATGAAAATTTGAGCAACAAACATGACACTACTTTGCCTGCTTTAGCTGCACGAACAGTCGATGCCAGATTTCTAACTAAGTACTAAACAAAAAATACTACTAAACTAATGCTAAAATAAGAAGATGGATTACTCACCAAGTGGACCCCCTTGGATAAGTATCCTCTAAAACTAAAGAAACTCAAATGCTCGAACTCAAAACTTTATATTATTCACTGTGAATCATGCATACAAGAGAGTAATGTATCTGTATTATTGAAAACTGGAGAATGTGAGTACAATATCAAATTGTGCAACCTCTGAAGAAGGAGCATCAAATCATTATTTATACTAATCAGCTAAATGTGTCAGTCAACTCCATGACTGGGAGGATGCCATTTAGGGAAAACATGGAAAGTGTAGCGATGGTGGTTACGCATGCATAGAATCTAGTCAAACATGCAGGTCCAAACACAGATCCAACATAGTAGTAATGCCCATGCATGCTCGATCATTAAATTCTACTACAAGGTGGTTACGTTTAGTTGCATGAAGAATCTTTTGTTGTCGGTTGCCTTTAACTTTGAGCAATTCCTCAGTTGGACATCATGGTGCATGCCTAGTTGGCAGTGTTTTCCTCAACTTGGTGTATTAAATCTGCATGGTAAGATCAATACACATAATAACTTTACATCTATAACCACTCTAAGGAACATTCATTAACCACATGCAAAATTAATATAGATAATAAGTCCACTGTCAATAGTTTGAGGGAAATATTATGAAAATACCACATTTAACATTAAAGTCCATGACATCTACCAACAAATAAACTATAGATTCTACCCAAAATTGGACCAAAAACTAGGCTCATCACAACCACCTTGAGACAAATAAACATTTCATATAGATAGATGTTTTATTTATTTTGTGACAGATTTCAATCATGGTTCATGAGATTGTTTAAAATATACCTTATTCTTAATAACTTTTCAAACCATTGTTTTAAATGATCATAAGACAAAATTTTAGAACGAAATCTTTCTACAGACATACCTGAAAATACCTAAGCCAATTTCTCTCACCGTTCCTGTAGTATACTTTGAATAACAACCCCCTTCATTTCAAAATGGAGGAAAATGAAGGTCCCCACAAACCAAGACAAAACAAGATGAAACAACAGAAAGAAAACAAAAAGGAAAAAACAAACAAACAATTAACACACCAAAATAAAGGATGGACTAATTACATATATACAACCAACAGAAAATTAGATCTTCATGGGCCAAAGTAATGCTTGAGAAACTGACCATTGATAGGAAATGGAACAGGTTCTCCTGTTAGGGTGCTCAAACAAAAAGCATTCTCACCCAGGATTTAAACTATATGATATGGGCCCAACCAAAGTTTATCAAACTTCTGGTGGTCTCCTTTCTTTTCCTTAGATTTATCCCATAGCAACACAAGATCTGATATCCTAAAGGCCTTAATTTTGGCCCTCTTTTCAAACCAACATTTGACGACAACTTGATGCTTAGAGAACTTTTTTAAAGCAATGTCTCTTTGCTCTTCCATATTTAGCAAATTAGCTAGCCTAGCCTCTATCCTATCATCTTTTGAATAAAATTTTTGCATGAATCTGAGGGCAGGTATCTGCAAATGTATAGGAAAGACTGGTTCTTGTCCATGGACTAACTTGAATAGTGAATTCCCTAGGGAAAATTTAATGCGAGTTCGATGTACCCATAAGGAAAAACTCAGTTGGGTATGTCAATCTCTAGGGTTTTTTTCTAGCAACTTCTTAATCACTTCCAACAGGTTTTTGTTAGTAGACTCAGCTACTCCATTCCCCTGTGGGTAATAATTAGAAGAATATTTCAAAATATTTTTTTGTTCATAGGCCTATTGAATAAACTCAATAGAAGAGAAGGCAGGGCCATTGTCACATACCAGGGCAAATGGTACTCCAAACATGGTTATGACATTTTTGTTGAGAAATTTGATGACCACATCTATGGTGTTGTTTTTACAGGGCAGAGCCTCGGTCTAGCATGTGTAGTAGTCAATTTCTATCAAAATTAATTTATGACCTGCAAACGATTTTGGTTTAATCACTCCTACAAAATCCAGTGCCCATTGGGAAAAGGGTCTTACCTCATACACTGGTTGTAAGGGCATCTCTAGATTACGTTCCCCGGATGCAAAGATCTGACATGTGTGACATGTCCTTACGTGTTGGTGTGCATCTCAGAACACATGGGGCCAATAGTAGCCTAATCTAAGAATCTGACGTGCTAAGGAATCAACAGACCCATGCCCCATGCCATGTCTACCATGAAACTCAGCCATGGCATGTTTTGCTTCTTATTGATCCAAGCAGCGTAGGTAAATTCCTTCAAAATTTCTTTTGTACAAGGATCCTCCTTTAAGCATGTAATGAGCATTCTTCATCCTCAATGCTCTCCTTTGAGTAGCATTCATCAGATCTGGGCATTTATTATTGAGGAAAAAGATCAGATCTGTATACCAAGGATCCTTGGTGAATGATTGCACTGTGTATTGTTGGCAAGTGATATTCTTATCAACGTCTACCTTGGATTTAGATAAGCCTTGTCCTCAAACAAGCTTCATTGGATGTATTTTGAGGTAAAAATCTTGTAAAATGGCATCCACTTTCCTCTTCCCTCCCCCAATTCACTCTGCATGAGGAGAGACTTCACAGTGGGATCAAGAACGATGGAAATTACCTGACTACGATGGATGTAGTGTCTGAACTTTTTGACTACTCATACAAGTGTGAAGGCCTATTTTTCAAGGGGTGGATATTTGAATTTTGTGTTCTTAAATGGGGAACTCATGAAAGTAATAGGCCTTTCATCTCCCTCTCCTTTTCGTTGTGTCAAAACAACAACACACAAATGATTAGATGGAAAAGAATAGATATAAAAAGGCCTTAAATAATCTAGGCTAGTTAAAAATGGTGCCTCAGAAATTGACTATTTAATTTGTGAAAAAGTAGATTTAGCTTCATTACTCCATTCTATCTTTGCATCCTTTTCCATCATTTCATTAAGAGGTTTGACAATCTCTGTAAACCCAGTTATAAATTTTCTCACAAAATTGATCCTTCTGAAGAAAGATCTCATTTCCTTCTTACTCCCTGGCATTGTCAATTTTAGGATGGCCTCAACTCTGTCAGGGTCTATGGATATCCCCTTTTCTGATATTATGTGACCCAAGAGTTTCCCTTCAAAAACTCCGAACACACACTTTTTTGGATTAAGAGACACACCATAACTTATACATCTCTTAAGAATTTTTGCTAAATTTGCAACATGGTCCTTTCTATTTTTAGAAAACATAGTTAAGTCATCCACATAAATAGTGATACATTTACCTATTAATTCTTTGAATTCTACGTCCATTGTGTGTTGAAAGGTAGCTCTAGTGTTGATAAGACTGAATGGCATCCTCTGATAGGAAAATGTCCCCCACTTGGTAGTGAAGGTAGTTTTCATTCTATCTTCATGACTGACCAAAACTTGATTATATCTCGAATAGCCATCCAAAAATGACATTATCTAGGATCCATTAACAGTTTGAAATACCTCATCAAGAGAAGGAAGTGGGTAATTATCCTTCTCAGAGGCCTTATTTAAATTCTTGAAATCAACACACAATCTAATCTCACCATTTTTCTTGTGCACAGGGACCAAGTTAGCAACCCAAGTGGAATGTTGTACTAGGAATATTATCCTTGTGGAGAGCAACTTTTGCACTTCCTTCTAAATTAATGGCTCAATCAAGGCATTCACCAGGCGCTACTTTTGACGAAAGGGTTTTTCTTCTAGCTTCAAGGGTATGGTATGTGTGATCATTGAAGTATCAAAGGTCTTCAAATCCTCATATCCCCAAGAAATTGCTGAAATTTCTTCTTTCAACACCTTAATTATTTTATCTCTAATTTCCTTGGGGCAAGTTTTTCCTATATACACATTCATTTCCAGATCAGAATCAGCCAAATTAACATATTCATACTTCCCTCCACTTTCTATTAGCACCCTTTCACAAGCTCGAGGGTCTAAGTCAAAGATTCTCTCCATGGCTACCATCCCCTTGGGAATGTTGTTGCTTTTCAAGTTAAGTATTCCTTTGGTATCACAATTCTTAGGATCCCAATCTCCCTAATCTCTTTTTGATTCATCAATTACTTGTCCCTCAAAGACATCTGAACTTGCCAGAAAGGAAAGTATATGTTGGTCATCATCAAAGACCTAAAATTTTTGGACATTATCTAGGATGGTTGGGATCGAGACCAACTCCACTGAGAATCTCTTCAACTTGGAGTCTTGCATAGGCTCCAAAGTACTGGCAGCAACAACAAGTGGATCAGCAATCTGATTTTCTTCTCTAGGAATCAAAGTGATTCCAAAAGCGTCAAAATCTTCAATCAAATTCTAAACTATGTTCCCTTACATAGCCAATATTTTGTTGTGAAAAGTGTATTGACTACAGAATTACTTAATAATAACTGCAGAATCCCCCTTAACCATGAGAGCTATAACCTTCTTCTGATGAGAAAACATCAGTCCTTGAGCGAGCGCTTCATATTCTGCCACATTGTTTGTGCAGCCAAACTACAACCTGTAAGATGCAAAATATGTCTTCCCTTTTGGGTTGGTTAGTTCAATTCCCACCCCACTCCCTAATTTGGACTTAGAGCCATCAAATTTAAGACTCCATAGTTGGTCTGGAGCTAGGATTTCTTTCTTCTTTGGGATTACAGGTGTTTGCTTGCTAGAAGTAGGTGGTAGCTCGAACTAGTGTTTGCTATCTAGATTTAAAGGTTGTTGCGAAAAGGGTTTATTAGAAGATTCTCCTATATTCAAAACCTATTCAAGAACTACTTCCTGAACATTTTCTTGGATCAAATCACAGTTTAGTATGTTTTTCATCAATGCCTTAGGCATTGGAAGGTTATCTAGGGCAGGTGTGATAGACAAAGATTGAGATTCCTCAATCTTTCTTTGGAGGTTAGAGCATAGAACTTGGGTCTCCTCAAGCTAAGAAGGATCTTCCTCTTGAGTGAGACAACTAGTTCTTGTTGGGATGGTGGAATCCCTAGCTTTAAATGAAAATTTCTTGGTGGGTGGTTCAGGTTGGCATTCACAAGTTCCCTCAGGCTAGCAAACATGATTCAAAATGTCTATGCAGGGTTGACATGTCAACTCAAAATGACTCTAATAATGTATCTTGCACCAATTGGGGAGGGGAAAACTCCATAGATCAGCCTCTTCCCCTACAACCAACCTATCTTGTTGCAAATTTTTAATTAAAACTTGTTGGTTGACCATGGCCATTGGGTCACTATTTTCTAAAGGAAGTGGATCATTAGAATTGAGCATTGAGAAGGTCATGATTTCTTCCCTTTTGTAGACTCCTATCTCAGTTTCAAAGTAAGCTACCTCATTAGGAGAATCATATTCTGTGATCATGTGTTTGAGCCTAGGCTCACTCTCAATCCTGATTTGTGTCACTACCTATTTCTATGGCAGCCACAGATGTGAGAAGTCTAGAGACATATATCCCCCAATGCTTTTCATTAGGTCTCAGCTTAGAAGCATACCATATGTTTTTGGGATATCAACCACTTGGATATCCATGTAAGTTTGGATTCTTGGGTCAGATCCAACCTGTACATGAATATTTTTCAGTTCTCCTACCACATTGACCTCAGTTTTATCCAACTGAATCACCTTTTTGTTAGTCTGAAGTAGATTCAAACCTAACTTTCTACATATGGAAAAAGGTATTACATTACCTAATGCTCCAGAATCCAATTGGAAATTGTGCAGATTCTTTCCAAAGATCCTTAAGCTTAAAAGGAAAGGTGGAGTCCCTATTTTACCTTTGTATAGGGTTGCATTCATTTCATTCATTGGAATCACCTTATTTTTTTGTTTTGACCGATCTACCTCCTCCAGGGCTCTCAACACAATTTCTTGTTGGGCAAGGCACCACTTCATAATGTCAAAGAATGACAATGAAGTCTTTTGCTTCTTCATCTCTGCAATAAAATCAAACTCCATATCATTTTTCAATGGATATTTAGGAATAAAAGGTGGATTACCTTTGTTTTGAGATTTAGATGACCCCTTTGGTGGTGGTGGATTTTTGTTCACATTTTAATTGGGTGGGACCATGGTGTTAGGAGGGGTAGATGTAGTAAATGGGCCCTTATTCTAATTTCTCAATAAATGACCTCCTTTGGATTGGAAGGCCTGAGCATAATATAGGTCTTCTACAAGTTCATTTTCTTCTTAGCTAAGGAATGGAAGTTCTTCATCAAAGATGTCATAACTCATGACAGTATCTGTGGATCCACTAGACTTGTTGGAAGTGCCTTGCAATGCAGCATCAGCCTGTGCAATATTGACCATCTTCTCCATTTCTGGGCATTTCACCTTAGAATGAGTTGTAGTGTCGTGTAGTCTACACCAATTCATCATAAATTTAAGATTTGCCACATTTTTAGTGTGTAGCTTTGGAAGTTCCTCTTGTTTTGATTGGTGTTCTGATTTTGATTGGAGTTCTAGTTGGAGTAACCACCCTGATTAGAATACCCTCCCTGATTTTGATAATTTTGGTTTTGGTTTTGATTTTGAGGTGGGTTATATCTCAGTTGAGCCATATCATTGGACATATGAGATAGAGTCTTCTTCATAGTTTTCATTTCATTAGTCAATTGAATAGTTTGTTCACTTTCTGCAGTTTTCACAACAAATGGCTGACTGACAGGATTTGACCCTCCAGCTTGATTATGGTAATTTTGTGATTGTTGGGAGGAATCATGAGCCCCATTAGTGAAGAATGGTAGGGGTGGTGGAGTTTGTCACTCAGACATGGGTCCATATTGGGAATAAGACATCCCTAGGACAGTATTAAACATAGGAGTTGGATTAGGCATTTGATATCCTATGGGAGGAAGAACTCCTAAACTCCCCGATTGTAAGCTTATATGATGTTGAAATTTAATGGCCAAGTGATAAAATTTAGACAGAGAACTAATTTCAACAACAATGTATGTTCTCTATAATAATAGGCCAATCAAGGGATCTATGGCTCTTAAATATGCCAAAATGGCAATATTTTTAGCAACCAAGTAAGGATCATGTAGCCTTCGGTACATCCTCTAAAATCTTGTGTTAAACAATGGTAGTGGTTCATGGGGTTCCTTTCTTATGGTAGAAAATTGGTGATACAAAATGGTTGGGTCCACATAAACTCGAAACTAATTAATAAAGGCATTTTATAGGTCTATCCAACTTAGAATAGACCCCTTGGGCAGATTCAAATAATAGTTGAATGCCATGTCACCTAAAGAGTAGGGGAATGATCTACATACAACATCATGGTGGGCCACTTGAGCATGAGTATAGGAATCTTTGAATGCCTGTATGTTCTCTTCAACACTCCATGATACTCCATGCATATATTTTGGATAGAATCTCTCCGGATTCTTGGGAAGATCATGTATACCACCATGGATAATCCCTATTGGATAGGGGTTCTTTACGAAGAAAGCTATGAGTGGTGGTGGGACTAGTTAAACTAGTTGTGGAATGGGTGGATTTGGTGGAAACCCAGGTGGAATAAGTGGTGGTGAGAACGGTGGGATACAAACTCTACGGGCTTGGGGTTTGTTCCTAACAGGGGTTTGGAGTTCAACCACTGGTTCTAGATTTTGAGAAGATCTGAGAACTCTTTCAAACCTTTCTGGTGAGAATGACCAAATTTGAGCTAGTTTGTTCCTCAAGCCCTCCTTCTAGTGCCTGATCTATTGATGATCAAAATAGCACAACAACATTAAACAAAATATCTCTATCATATTTCTCCTAAAAAACAAAGATAACATAAAGTAATCTATCTTCCAAGGTCCTAGTAATTGGTTCTCAACTATGATGATGTTACTCAATGGCCAATGCAAATCTAATTTTCAAGGGGCTTGCTGGTATAAAGGAACACAAACTACATCATATCAATTAACATACATTTTGGGGGTATAAATAAATATAAAAAGATATAATAGAGCCTTAGAATAGTAAAACATGAATATAAACTTCTTCACATCTAGACATGCATTTTAACAATGAGGGTTTCTCCAACTAACCAAAAACATAACATGATGCAATCCTTAGCATAACCTACATCATTGCATAAATTCATAGTGCTAATTCAACAATCACAACCTTTCATCAAAACTTTACTTCAAGATCAAAACATATCACCCACTCATTGCTAAAATCAAATCAAATAGACATAAATGAATTCCATTCATAGACAATTCAATGAAATAATCTTAGATCGGATTTCCCCTATTGATTTGGATTCAAATAGAAAAAAATTCTACACAACATCCATTGGCATACAAATGATTATAATTTATTAACATTATCATTCAGATCCAAACTTGACAATAACATCAAACTATATAAAACTGTAAAATTATCTAAGTACAATGGAGTTTTCAAGGTATCTTGCTTAAAGCTTATAAAATCCTAAGACTATAACAATACTATCTACTATCTCATCAGGTGGCTAATCCTTCATCAATCAGCCGACCTTTACAAAATGGAGCTCAAAATTACATATAGGGAGGCTATGCACTAATTTCTCTCAATAAAAAACTGAGATCCACTAATCAAGGAATCAAAATTGCATGAAGTGTTTGATCTTAAGTTCAATGGTTAATATCCATGTTGTCCAAAATCTGACACCCAAAGAGGAATGTAGAACTACTGTATGATATCTATAGTTCAACTCATATCATAACCCTGATAAGTAGGAGAGAAGAGAAAGTTGTACATCAAGACAAAATGTTCATTTTCCAGCTCATTCTTGTGTCGCTTAATCAAGAAGGTATTCATCATAACTGGAGAATACTTGTTGAAGAATGTCCACATCAGGTCCATCTACCCAATTATCTTCAAACTTTATTCTTTTCAACTCTGTAGAGGCAAACTCTTGCATATCTTTCAACTTGATCAACTCCCTCCTAGTAGCTTTTACCCCATATTTAATGTCCATGAGTCTATCCAACAACAAGTCTTCACCATCATCCTCCTTTTGCATCACCTCCGCGAATCTACTATTCCATCTCTGCTTCAATTTATCTAGAGGAAGACCCTCTTTGACAAAGATGTCCACATTAACCAACATAGCAATCACTGCCTCCAATTCATCAATCTATTCATTCAAGTCCTTACTAGCTTCTTGAACTTCATTTTTATGCTCATAGATGAATTTGGATCTAAACCTGATTATACTTAATGTCTTCTCAATAAAATCTGCATTATCCTCATCGAGGATTGATTGCTCCAAAAGAGGTGACTTGTGCACCTTGTTGATGTCCTTTAGTTTCTTGACATGCTCTCTATACTCTTCAGCTTGCTCCTATAAGACTTTAGCATGTTGGTTCATCTCTTCCCACAACTCCAATGCACCTTCATGAAATTTAAAACCATCAACTAGTAACTCACCAACCTCTTTATTAAGTTGATAAATCCACCTATCAAGCATCCCCACCTTACTCCTCATTTGCACAAAGTCATCAACTTCTTTCTTGCTTTGTAAGATTGGGGTCTCTAGAGCAGCAGCTTGTTGAGAGACCGGAGTGGAAACATCCTTCAAGAATTTATGTAACTGATCTAATGGGGCTTTAAGTTCATCCTTCCTCTTTTTATCTTTGATCATCCTAGATTTATTAGAGGAAACCACAATGTATATAAGGTTCATTTGTTGATTCCTTGTAGGTCTCCCCAAATTGACAGTGCCCAATTGGTAATCAGTTATTTGCATATCTTTCCTGTCTTTGTCTACCATTGGGATAGCACATTTAGCAATAATCTCATCCGCATCTGTGAGCTTAGTGGAATGGAGAACCCTATCCTTTTTCTTAGGCCTCTCTTTCTCTATCTCCTTCATCATTTCATCCCAATTTAAAGGCTGAGGTTGGACTATTTGCTTCCTTTCAAGGTATAATTTCAGCCATGTTGGAGCAACAGGAGTGGTGACCACTTGTGTAGAAGAAGAGGCAACAGTTGTAGAAGAAAGAGGTTGTAGAATGGTAGTCTTAGGTTGAGAATCAACCTCTTGTACCCATTTTTTTTTCCTTTCTGTAGCTTCCTCCTTGTCCTTTTTCTCTTGCAGCTTTTTAGACTCTAACTCCTTTTTCAAACGCTCTTCTTCTAGCCTCTTCTCCTCATACATTTGATCTCTTTGTCTTTCAAGCTATTTAACCTTATCCCATGCTTCTTTAGACCTTTTTTCATATTGAGCAAGTTCTTCAGCCTCCTTTTCTCTTTGTAGGTGTTCTTCCTCTTTTCTCTTATGAGCTTCCTCAACAACTTTAAATTTAGCCTCAAGGGCTTCTCTTTCCCTCCCCTTTCTAGATTTCTTCTCTTCAAGCTCATGGATTTTCTATAACATAGCTAATTTATCTCTCTCTTCTTTGGTCTTCAGTTCCTACTCCTTTTGTTGTTGTATCAAGTCCTCTTTTTCTTTTTATTTCCTTGCTAGTTCCTCCTCCCTAGCCTTGGCATTAGATTCTTGTTTCTTAGCAAGTGCCTCAGCCTGTGCTTTGGCCTCTGCTTCTTGCTTAACCTCTTCAAACAATTTGCACTGATCCTCTGAGGTGAGGACATGCTCAGTTCTTGCATCCTTAGTTTCCTCAAGGGATGCAACCACATGAGTGTCCTTATCAGATGGAGTGGCCTAAGAATTTGTATCAACATCATGAATTTCAATTTCATTCTCCTTCCCTTTTAAGGACTCGGCCTCCTTACAAAGGGTTCCAGTAGAAATTTCCCCAATTGGTTGCTCTGTAAGAAGAGGTTGAGTTGAGGTTTCACCTTCAACATTTGTTGAAACGCCAGGTTGAGATGAAGCCTCCCTTCCAAGTTCTATTGAGGCCTCTTCTCCATGTTCTTTAGGAACATCCTAAGCAAGAATTACAGGCTTAGGCTCCTCTCCAGAATTGGGAGGGAAGAACTCCAATGGATCCTTAGGAGCTATCCTTCTTTTTGTCCTTTTCTATCCCTAAGCGGTACCTGCAACCTTTCTTTTTTTAGAAGGTTGAGCCTCTGGCTCCTTGATTCTCATAACCACCGAAAAATCCTCTGGCAGATTGAAATGCTTGTCAAAAACTATAGGAAGTAAACCCTACATCTTGTGTTTGGGATCAAAATAGTTCATATATGTATACAAACCTAACTACAAATGAATTAACTCATCACAAATTACCTTGGATGCCACATTGTGTGCACAACTATACTCATCCAACTTCATGGTAAATTTGTGACAACCAGTCTTATGCTTGCTATCAAATTTGAGATTAACTGTTATAGCTTGATAGATAAACTCCATCAAAACAATCTTGTTATTGCAACATCTGGGCAATAAATGGGGATGACCATCAAAAGTAGCCAGCCTGAAGTATGTGAACTTGGGGTATTGGATGTACCAATGTCCTCACTTTGCAATGAATTCCATAGCATCTCTGCTCAGTCTATACCCCGCATCTCCTATTAGTTGGTTAATGATAACATACAAAAATGCATCATTAACTCTTATGTAATGTGACTCAGAGGTCTGTAAGGTCATCTGATCATAGTGATCCCACACCCTTTTCTATCTAGGGGCTTCTCCCAATATCCCAACTACATTAACAATAGGAAAGATGCCTCTTCTTGTAGCTGCATATACTACATAAGAGATCAGGAAGAGGCATTTTGTCTCCCTTACTTTGAGCATCTGATTGTGTAGGGACTTTGATACAATCATTGGCCAGTCAAATTGTTGCTTGCCATCCAGAATGGTTTGAATGAATGAAAACATCCATTCTTTGAATTATGAGGAATACCTCTTCCCGAACACCTTGGAAAGCATCATGATAATATCACTAATATCCTTGTAGAAATCTGATCTCTCAGGTTGATCAAGAAGCTTGGCCAAGGATTTTTTCTCCACTCTCATCCAGTGTTTGTTCATATGAGTCTTGTTGGCCTCCTTTTTGTTGCTATATAGTTGCAGGGCTTCTTCCTCATTGAGTTTCCTGGGGCTCTCTGGGGTGGGTGCATTAAACATGAACCTTATCATCTATGGTATTAGATCAATGTTGATATTTCCCTACAAGTCCACATATTGTCTATTGGCGGGATTGTAACTTCCAGCTGCAATAAGTATTATTTCTAGACACTAGATTGATAGAGGAAAGATGGAAACATGTGCCAACCCAGATTGAACAATTCTCTCTATTCTCCGTATTACATCGTCACTGAATGTTTCTTTATTCAACTCCTCATAATTGAATGGGCCCAAGTTTTTGCCTATGATTTTTGCCCAATTTGAATCCACCTTGCTAGCTGTACTAATAGGAATTTGGTGTTTATACCTCAAGGTGTAGGGGAGTTGTTTCACTTTTATCTTCTTAGGCTTGGTTCCTTGCCTTAAAGTTTTTGTAGGTTGACTTCTTTGAGAAGCCTTCTCCGATGCTCCTGACATCCTCTATTCCTGCAATACAACCCTGGATTAGATGAACAAAGGCATAAAAATCATTACATCATCCAATACCATTCTCTACTGCCTCGGGATAACTCTCCATGCTTAGTCAAATTTCATAATCACTAGAGGAAAATTCAAAGAAGAATCAAGCATAGGAAATCTTTTAACACAGGCGGGATCAAGACTGGAACCAGAACGAGACCGGAACCAAGATTAGAATGAAAAAAAAACCTGAAACCAATCAATAGTTCTAAGTTTGTCCCTCACTCTAGTTTCGCTTCTGCCAAAGGGAAAGGGTGAATATTAAAGTCAACGGTCATCAAAAGTGGGATCATTTTTGGAGTGAACTCCTATGCAAACACCCATAGAACAAGTTTGTTCCTGATTCCACTTCCGCCAATTTACCTTTCAAATGAAGTAGTTTCTTAAAGATGTGGTCACATGAATCGAAGACTTAGGTCACATGGAAACATGAGGAAACCTCAAATAAAGGGGCTTAAACTCACCCTTTAATAGGATAAAGACTAAATTCAAATTCTAGGAGCTTGACATTGTACAGGTCGTCGCAAAAACCCTAGTTTGCGCAACGCGTTGACTCAAGTAATTAGGGCATCAAGAACCCAACTTGAAAATCACTAAACCGACAAAGAAATAAGATCAAAGGGGTCACCAAAAAAATTTCAACACATTTAAAGCACATAGGACCCCATTAAACAAAACCCTAGTTAGAAACTAGGGCACAATAGAATAGACATGCCACAAAAATGACAATAGAAAGAAACAAACAGAAAGGCAAAAAAAGAAAATAGAAAACAGAAAAGGACAAGACAAAACCATAAACAAACAAAAGAATGAGCGAAGATTCACAAGAAAGGTCTTGTGAACTCGCAAGAACACCATGAACAATAAAATGAAAACAGAACAACAACAAAAAATGGGAACAGAACGGGAAAAGACACTACCTCGAAACACCAACAAGAAAGGTTGAAACTGGGTAAGAATCCGCTCACCAACGCGCCTCCAAAATAAAACCCTACTCCTCTCGAAGTTACCCTGGCTCTAGTTCGCTAAAACAACATAGATAATTAAGATAATGAGCCAGTTAACCTTGATTTAGTTTTAAAAAGCATTTCACGCATGTGAGGAGGCTGCAATTAATGCAATAAATGTGGCTAGTCAAGGGCAGAGAAAGAAATGTAAACGAGTAATCAACCAATGTGGAAATCAAAGGTAGGGCGGATGCAGACGTAGATCCGGAACATAACAAGAATCTTTGTCCAAGTCTCTTATCCAACTCCGGACCTGTTTTCGATCCCGTGGTAGGGACACACAACAAAAGGGAAAAGGGGGTGGAATCAGGACCAGAACCAAGCCTAGAACTTTACAACTTCTAAAGTTTAGTTTTGATTCTAATTTCGCTCTGGACAAAGGAACAAAACACCAAGACAAGGGAAAAAGAAATGATGGGAAGCGGGATCGAAACGAAAACTGGGCCTGACCAAGACACCAATGAAGACAAAAATATGAAACAAGCGAGCAGGAGTGGGATCAGGATGCAAAACATAATTCAAAAATTTTACAAAGTTCCAAGTTTGGTTCTAGTTCTGGTTCTGCTTCCACCAGAGAAAAAAAAACAAGGAAACGAGAAGAAACTCAAGGGAGAAATGGACCCAAGAGCGCAAGACAAACCAAAAGACAATGAAAAGAACACTGAGACAAGGGCGAGGCTAGAACCGGGACCAATCCGGACTTGGAACTTTTGCAAGTTTTGAATCTAGTTTCCATTTTGACTCCGCTTCCGCCAGAGCAAAAAAAGCAAGGACTTAGGAGGAAAAAAGAACAACTCCTAAGACCCAAGAAAAACACCAACGACAAAACAAAAAGAAAAGGGGGACCCATTTTGATCCAAAACAAAATGGGTTGGTTATGCAAGGCATAACACTTTGGACTAGGGATAGATCATTTGGTACATTCTCTTATACAATGTCTTCATACTCATTCAATAGTTTTGCTACCTCTGCATTCTCTACAGTAAAATTTCATGCCTCCAGTTTTCCACTCTTCTTTGGGATTAATTCAAAACACATGTCTCATGCCTCAATCCATCCAAAAATTTCATTCCATCTACCAAACACAGTCTGACAGTGTTAAAAACATCACTTTTGTAATCTTCTTCCAAAGGTATTGTTGATGTGTTTTTTATGCATTTCTCAACACAGGCAGTACGTAGGTGCACTACCTCTTTTGAAAGATAATCTTCCACAATTAGATTGCAGAACAGTATCCCAAGGTCTCTAATGTCAGGTCTTGACAGTGCTTGGAATATCTCAGTTGATTTATGTGATTTTCTGGAATCAAAAGGCAGACTTATGGATGAGTTACAAAGCATGGGAAGTTGGGTTTGCAAATGTAGTTTCAAAGTGTTGGAAGTGAATGAACAGTGGTTGTCCACTCAAAACAGCAAGTTGAAACTCATCAAGTTCATCTGATTTAGCTTCATGGTGATGCTTGAGATCCTACTCTAACCAAGGACTAAAAGAAAGAGCAAAAGGAGAAGGGTTAAGAAAGTTGTTCTAATCCTAAGCTATGAATGAACAGTAACAATGGTGGCTGCTAAAGTAGACAAGCTTCCTAAACTGAGTTTTTCTTGACCAAGAGAAACTTATAGCTACACAAAACTAGTGCAATTTTCTAAGGTCTGTTGATTTGCAAATTACACATACACATCATGAACATGAAATTGAACTAGGTTGCAACAATGACAGAAAGAACCCCAGGATAACTTTGCACAACATCTTGTCATCAACAAGTGCTAAAAGTATGGGCTAGAAGCTCATCAAATACTATAACAACAACACCATCATGACAGCCATTCAAGAAACTAATACTAAAAATAACATAGAAGGCAGAACCATGCATGCAAGATGAGAAAAATCAAAGAGAACATCCATAAAATCATGCAATGTTGTCTTCTATTGCTGCAAATGCTTTTTACACCAATTCTCCAACCCTTACAAACAAGGGGAAAGCCCCTATTTATAGTTTTCCAAAGCCCAAATGAATGGCTAGGATTAATTCACAATGAGTGGCCCATATTTGATTTACATTAGGGCTTCACCTACCCCACAATATTCAGCAATTAAAAATACATTCCTTGTCTTTTCTCTATTTTTTCATCTAGTGCCCAGGTGCTTTAGTAGTTTCATCATTTAGCTGATTGCCCTTTTATTGTAGCTGAAACTACCTGAAAGTTTCCTTCTTACTTGATTTGTTTGTAGTGTTCTTCCTTGGATGAAATGAGCTCGTTGACAATTGGTATCAATGGATTTTTTGCCCCTGATTTGGATGGACAGCTCCCTTATGCCTTCTTCAAGGCCACCCCCTTGCATTTTTGTCATTGGCTTCCTTGGCACAGACCTTCTTCTAACGCCGACCCCGTTGGTGGGTGCTAGGGGGAGAGCCGAACATGAAATGAATGGTGATAGGAGCTATATTCCTTTCCTTGTTCAGCTTTCTCAATGGGTCTCCTCGATAGACCCACGATAGGCTTCTTGACTCCTACATACATGAAGTGTCATAAGTGCTTTCATACACAAATCAAAGAAAATGTTAGTCAAATCTTGCAAAATACTTGTTAGATCCATCCATGCATCATCAAAAGATCATAATATTCATATTTGGAGCTCATTTGGATCATAAATATTAATGCGGGCCCAAGGGGATGGGCAACGAACGAGGGACAACAAATTGGAAGGGAAGTTCCTGAACCTCACAAAACTTAGCAAAACTAATATTTTTCAATTATAGCATATGGGAAAAGGGGAAGGAAGAGTGCCCAGAAAAACTTCCTTAACATTGGACTCATTTGAAAAAACTGGAAGCTTGGAAGGGGAAAGGCGGAGGGTCACCACCCTTTTGAAAAGGCAATGAGCACACGGTGGCCCAGAAGGAAATTCCTAGATGACGATGGAGGGGTGGAGTCCTAAAATGGAAACAAACACAGTTTATTTCCCACATTGATCCTTTTGAAAGAAGCACATGTAAATTCAACAACATGCATTAACAGATTCTACAACAAGAACCAATAGACATGAAAGATGAGACAGAAACTAGAACAAACAGATTTATGTGGGGAAAATCCTTTCGGATTAAAAACCCCACACTCCAAAGATCGAGCCATTGTATTATTCAACAAAAAATAGTTACAATACAATTTCAGGCTCATAGCCTTTTCAGAGATTACATCTTGTTCATTCTAGATACAACTGGTAGCAAACTCTTCATGAGAGATCGACCATGGCATTCATGATCAGAAGAAATTCCAGTAGCAAAACCCTGCCTCTCTCTTCCTCTACTTCTACCTCATGGCCTCGGCCTTTCAGCTAGCCACTCGGCTCTCTCTCTTCTTCTCTTCTTCTCTCTGGCTCAATGACTAACTACAGAGAACGTCCAATGCATACATATATACATTCGTTCTTCACAGGCTTAGTGAATCAGTTTGATTCCAACTATTGGACAACAATCTCCAGCTCAGCATCATTATCATCGAAGATGTTTCCATTTCCTCATGTAGATTTTTCCCTTCCATAGAGAAATGGTTGCAATGGTCTCACAGCAAATGGTTCACATTCTGCTCTCTCTCTGATTTTTCCAAATCGCACCACGTCTGATAGTCTTCACTCGGTCAAGGGCGTTCAACCTGTGTCGCATATCAGTGAGACACTAACCATGTCTCCCCGATGCCACAGAGCCCATATCGTCATTGTCGCCAAGAGTCTTCACTATCGGCAAGACATACCGAGTTCATAATTTGTCGCTCAGACTTCCTCTTGTCACCAAGACATCTTACCAAAGTTCCCTAGTCACATCGACCTCAACATTCTCATCGGCGAGACAATCACCATTCGATGAGACATCATACCGAAGTTCAAAGGTCACTCCGAAATGTCCAACAGTCGGAAAGACTATCATCATTCGCTGAGAGATCATACCGAGCCTTTATGTTTTACCGAACCCCAAACAACAATTGGAAAGACTTATCGCATTCGCTGAGAGGTTATACCGACATCAGGATTCCCATCGGCAAGACAAACACTCTTCGCCAAGACATCATACCGATGCCTTCAAGTCACACCGAAGTGCCCGACAGTCGGCAAGACATTCGTCTTTCGCCAAGACATCACACCGAGCACACCATGTCATACCAAGTCGGCAAGACTTTTGTCTTTCACCAAGACCTTACACCGAGTGAACAAGTCATCCCGAAGACTATCGGCAAGACTCTCCAAGTCACCATGACTTCACACCAAAGTCTTTTGTCACCGCGAAGGCACCAAGGTAAATCCATTTCAGTGAGACCTTCATCGATCACTGGGAAATCATACCAAAACAAGCCTTTCGGCCAAGGGTCTCCCCGACACCGCTTGTCACTCAGAGTCTTACCGAACCCTTCGTTACCTATCGACAAGACATCACCCTATCGCCAAGACTTCATATCGAACCCTTATGTCACACCGATGACCTGGAAGCAACACTGTCAGTGAGACTTTCCAAGTTGCCAAGACTTCATCCCGAAACACATGAGTTTCTCCAATGACACTAGAAGATAACTATCGGTGAGACATTCATATCGGTAAGACCTCATACCGAAACATAACCCTTTCGGCCAAGTCTCCCCGATATCCGATAGACACCAACCTGTCGGCCAGACATCTCCCAATTGCCAAGACTTCATATCGATAGGAGCAAGTCATGTCGATTATCACATCGGCCAAACAGACCAAAGGTCACGCCGATATCCGCAAGACTTCCTATCTTCACTGAGACATCATTCCAATAGTCGAAGGTTACACCAAAGGTTTCAGATGTCGATCGCTAAGACATTCAGGAGGTCATAGCAACAGTCTAGGATCAACTAGCAGATCAGCCAGACATCTCCTCAGTCTCACCAAAATTTCTCACAAGAAGTTTCAGCTTGTGGGATTGAGGCGCTAATTCCAACAACTTAGGTACCACAAAAACATCCCAAATCCATAGGAGACTTGTCCCCAAAGTCAACAATGTAGAAAAAAGTGAATCGAATGATCAGGGACCAAGTTAGCAGGAACAAGACAAAAGGAAAAAAAGGGACGGGGGGCTTTGTTTCTCCCTAGACTTGAATACCCCAAGTAGGTGAATTTGGTAAGGGGAATTTGATCGTTTGAAGGCACATGACCAATTTGGGCTTGGAAAATGGGGCACGCAAAACAAGACAGCAATAAAGCAGCCTATCGGGAGTGAAAAAAATGGGGTCCCTGCCTATGGTGGGGTGTGTGTGCAAAACATGCACAACAGGTATCAATTTAATTCTATTTCCATTTGAAGTCAAAGTATAGGTATTTCTTCTTCCATCATGAATTGTTTTCCTATCATATTGCCATGGTCTTTCGATATGCTCAGTTTTATTACTGGTAGTTCCTTAATGATATTCAAATGCTTTATGTCCTTCACCTCCACACTTGAAACAGGTTCCTCAAACTAGTCTCTTCTCAGATCTTCCTTCATCTCTCTGGTATCCATCATTACGATAAGAATTATGACCTCCTCTGTCACTATGGTAGGAATTTATATCTTATCTTCCTCTATGGTATGAATTACAGTCCTTTTCTTCATTGTGGTAGGGTTTTCCATCTTTGCATTGCTTTGCATAAGGTCTTCTCTCTCCATATTGTGATCCACTCCTTTGGAATCTTCCTCTTGCACGTCTCTGCCATTGTTCAAACTTCTTGTTCATCTTTTCTTCTACCTTCAACATAAATTGGTATGCCTCTTCAACTATTGTCATATTCTCCAGGCTCAATTCTTCTTGGATATTTTTTCACAATCCATTGATGTACCTCACCACTTTCTCTTTGCTTGCTTCACTATTTCCAATCCTAATGATCATCTTGTAGAATTCTTCAATATATTATTTCACAAATTTCTCCTTTTTCCTTAGGTTCTATAGTCTTTTCAACAATTTGAGCTCATAGTTAGGAGGTATAAACTAGTTCCTCAACTTTGTCACCATTCTATCCCATTTTATGATCCTCTCCTTTCCTCTTCTATTTCTATCCAATTGAACTTCTTTTCACCATAAAGTAGCATGACCTTTCAACTTTGTTTGTGCAAATCTCACTTTTTCAATTCTTCAATTTCTTCATATTCAAAGTGTAGACTTAAAAAAATTGCTTAGGCCTAGGACTACATTTTTCATCATTTATTCACGATACCCGCATGATGATTAAATGATCTTATTCGTTTAATTATAGCTTAACATTCAAATTCTTCTAATTAATTAAATAATCTTAACCATTTAATTAATTCATTTTATTATTCTTCTAAAATTGATTAATTAAGTTAATTACATTAGTTTACTTTAATTACGTCACTAATTAATTCTAATCTATTTCTTTGATTAATTCAATAAGTTACATTAATTTATTTAATTACGTCATTTAATTCTAATATCTTCTTTTTTTAGTTAATTAAATAAGTTTTATAAATTTATTTAATTAAGTCATTCAAATTAAATCATATTCTCCCACATTTAATTAAATAAATGATTGTTTGTTTAATTCAATAATTCTATCCTCTCATCTAAAGTACTTTTATAAATTAAATAGTTCACTCAACTATTTGATCACATGCAAACACTTTCTCCACTAAATCAAGGAATTGATTTAATAATTAATTCTTTTACTTGAGTGCACATGTCTCTTACATATTCAAGAAAATATCTCATGCATAAAACTCTCTTTCAGCTCACTCATCGAATTGATCTGTCACCTCTTTTTGACTAACACTTTCTTTCAGTTCACTCACCTGATGGATTTGTCACCTCCTCGTGACTCCCAGACTCTCTTAGTTACACCTCTTGGAAATAATCGATCAAATCACTTAACTATTCAATCAAAGCATGCAATCAAGTCCTCACATGTGATTTGGACTGTTTGGATTCAAATCAATATCATCTGTCGAATCTATGAGACTTCTATAAAAGAAGCTTTTCAACTCTATTTTTGAAAACCACAATCTTCGAAGTTTTGTTGTCAAAATACATGCAAGTGAATATCGCATACTCACAATCTAAGGGAAATTCAAGTGATTTAAAGCAAGGTTGATAAGAATAATGAAGATGAGTCAAGCAAGCATGGAATTTGGGTGATACTGTTCTTGTTTATGAATTCTTTGTTTGCATTGTATTTCATTATTGATTTGGGGATCTTAGCATAATTAGGAAATTCATGGTTGTTGTTATTTTTTATGTTCTTTTATCCTGTTAATTTTCCTTGAATACATTTGGTGAACTCGACGTGAAGTCATGAACTTAAAAAAAAATCGTAGAAATTTTGATTTTTGCAGGAACAAGGTATGGATCGACACAACTGCAGCACAGAATGACACATTTGACCACATGAACTGCATATGAAGAGTGAAACACCACATTTGACTTTGTGTGACACATCTTTGGCTTCATGTGACGCATCTAGATAGTGAAAAATAATTTTCTAATTTCTAAAATTCTAAGTTTTCATTTGAATAGTTACAATTTTTTTTGTTATGAATAATTCGAAGTTTACAACATGTGATCTAATGGAGTTAATATAGTTTTTGCAGGATGATTCATAGAAGAAAAAAATACAATTTTTTTTTGCAGGACAATAGATGAAGACAAAAAAAAATACAAGCATTTGAACTTCTAATGTGTGGTCTCGTAGGATGATTGTTGAAGAAAACAATCTGACACTCCGCTTTTTATTTCTTCCATGCTTTGAGTCTTCACATAGGATTTCCTTTATTAATTAGATGGTTAATGAATCTTGCATTGAGTCTTCACATAGTAGTTTGTTGTTTAATTAGGGTGGATTTATTACTTTTCTTTGTGCTTGGTGCTTCTACACATTCTATTAAAACCCAATTTAATAATAAAAGTATCTCTCCCCTTCTACACTTGTGCAATCCTGGGTGTAAGAGAAATTGTTATTAACTCTACATTTGGGCCTTTCTTGGTGGGAAAAATTACTCACCCCAAGATGACTCAAACCAGCAATGAGCTAAAGTTAAGCTACTCTCGACTGATATATAAATGTGAATTCTAATGGAAAACTTATCATTACAAGTGCAGATTTGTTAGACATACAAGTTAATATTGCCTCACGTATAGCCACCTGAACAGGTGTTCTAATTAAAAACCATTGTTTTAGATTGCCAAAATCCCTCTATTTTATGGTACAGGAGGTGGGACCTCTGAAGCCATCCCACATACTTGTAGTTCTTAGTAGAGATGAAGAGTTTGTCATGGGAGATTCATGAGAAATCAAAGCTTGGATGACCTATAGAAGTGAGTTTCCTGGAGGGGAGCCAGTGTGGTCAAGCTTCTAATCATTTTCTTTGAATAAGCATAGCTAGAGAAATCCAAGTGGGAACTCAGTAGATATTGTCTTTTCCAACCTTAGGATTTGTAAATGCATGTTTATTTATTTCAAACACTTTGCTTGGCGTGTCTTATGTGTGTGTTCAAATCCAATCTAATTCAACAAAAATGTTTAAAATTCAATCTTAAAAAAGTATGAAATGTGTCAAAACCTAGGATCAGTTCACTGTACAACACATCTATCACACAGAAACCCACATCTAGTATATTGAGTCGCAACGGTTACACAAAAACTTGCATCTAGCATATTGACTCGCATCTATCACATAGAAACCTACATCTGCTATTCTAAGTCACAATTGTCAAAACCTGCAACACATCTAACATAGAAAACCACATCCGTAAGCCACTATGATGCATCTGATATACTGAGCCACATTTGCAGTCTGGAATGACGCATCTACTTGTCACAAAAACTTTTTTCAATTAACTAACTGAGACTTGATTTTACCAATAAACCGCATCTGACACTATAAACCACATCCACTAGTTTCTATGATGCATATAATTCTCTGAACTACATTTGCAATTTGGAATGATGCATCTTCCTGTCACAGAAATCCCTGCATTTTAGCAAACTAAAAACTCAAAATAGTCATTGTATGATTTCATTATCTGATCTACTCTCTGTTGTAAACCCTGTGATTTTCTCATATTTAGGTTCATCATTATTTTTCCTACTACTTTCATTATTGCATTACTTAGATCATCCTTAGCATACTTAGGGAAATATTTGTCCATCATACATTGTAGAATTAGGGTAGATAAATTGTCTTTACCTTGATTGAAAACATAGATTCAAATACGATTTCCTTTGACATATCCTTTTACAATTTGTCCTCTATCATCTTAATGGAATACCTCAAACTCACCAGGTTAGTTTGAATTCCACCTAGTTAACTGGTCACTTAGTCATTCTGATATTGATCCTAAAACATCATTGGATATCCTAGTTGGAACTTTGCATCAAACTTGGTCAATTAGTGATCCATCCCTTAGTTATCCATGGATATTGACATATAACTTGCATTATACCCTAGTCTTGGCATGTCATATTTTATCCCAAAAAGACCAAAAATGTAGCATAATTTTCATATCCTAAACATTTGCATTTTGTACATTATCTTAAGTTGTACCTTAGTCATTGCATGTCATAATCTATACTCAGAAAAAAACAAAAACACAGCTTTTGCTTTCACATCTTAGGTAGTTGCATACCCTATGGTCCGCATTTACGTGTCATCCCTTTTTGAGAAAGTCTTATCTTATGGTCCAAACTAGATTACAAAAGAGACAATTAGAAATGGACCCTTCACAACATGAGGACTCCTACAATCCCACTAGTGAATTGAACTTTGGGTCAACATCACAAGAACCTCCAAAGTCATATTCCAATCCATTTGAAAACTTCCTTGAGAGAGATGAACAAGGTTGTATCACTGTTGAGGAACTTGATGTCGCAGCCCAGGATCCAGAGGTTGCTGAATTTTTTGATGAGCTCATCATGCTTGACCTTGAGAAATTTTTAGCCAAACTCCTAGCAGATGGAGTTAAATTACCACCTGGATTTGACATAAACACGCTACAAGCGGTGCCTTTCACTAAAAATTTCTCAAACCAAAACCAAGGTCATACGACACATACTCCACAAAATGTTATAAAATAGCTAAGTATTAACATACCGTTAGGAGGAGCTACACATATTTTTGCATCCGTTCACACTACTATCGCTTTTGGGATGCCTTTCACTACTCCACCTAAAACATCATTTGTTGCCACTAGTACACAAACGACAATAAATGACTAAATAAACTACTAGAAATTGCATATAAATGACTAATTTTAGTCACATGACTATTAGTGGTTTATTTGTAGTCATTTACAACACCACCAAATTTATGACAACTATTTTAGTCAATTATTTAGTCATTGATTTAGTCATTGATTTGGTCATTGATTTAGTCATTGATTTAGTCATGGTAGTGATTTATTTAGTCATATATTTAGTCATTAACTTTAGTCACGTGACTATTTTAGTGATTTATTTGTAGTCATTTATAACACCATCAAATTTATGACTAAACTATTTTAGTCATTTATTTAGTCATTGATTTGGTCATTGATTTGGTCATTGATTTAGTCATTGATTTAGTTATTAATTTAGTGATTTATTTAGTCATCGTAGTGATTTATTTAGTCATATATTTAGTCATTGATTGTTGTTAACTAGTCATTTATTTAGTCATTGTATTCATATATTTAGTCATTAATTTAGTCATTACTTTAGTTATATATTTAGTCATTACAAATCAAATCTAACTTAATTAATCCTCACAAATTTATGCATATAAACTTCAAGTATCATAGATATTCAAATGTTAAAAAACACCATGAAATAAAGACTAAAATGCTTAAACAAATATGATTGATCAGACACAAACACAAATAGATTACAAATCAAGAGGAGCCACAACATAGTATTTATAAGTGGAGAAAAAACCACTCTAAAAATTTACTTCATTAAGCCTCCTTGGAAAATCAAAATCCCATTGGTTACATTCAATATCTCAGTGACACTGTACAAATCACAAACACTATATAAACATAATACTCATATTTTCATATACTTATACTATTTTCCCCTTCCTTAACTGCAGTCCTTTTGGAAGGGTAGTGACCTCCTATAGGGGCTTGACCCATTTAATCCCCTTGCAAATCCACAATTTTCCCACCACTATTGGTTTCGGCTCCTCCAAACTCTTCCTCGCTGGTATTCACCTTTCACTTCTCCAATTTGGAGTTGTGGCATGAAAATAAGGTTTCAAAATTTGCACATCAAAAACTCAAAAAAGTCAAATAATATAGAGGCTAAAATTCAAACATTTTCTTTTCCTTTTCAACTATGGCACCCTAAACTTAGGCGCTAGATATAATGTTTCCTAGTTATCTTTTACAATTTTTAAAAAAATGAATTCATGCAAGACAACAAACAAATAAACAATATTCAATTAGTGATATACAACTACCTTATTTCTGAACAGTTGATCAATAGCTTGATTATTGATTGTAAATTTGTAATTGATACGCTTGAAAATGTCCTTTCTTGTGTGTGAATTGGAGCTTTGGATGAGGATATGAACATCCATAAAAATCATATTTGGAAGTACATTATTATCATATATTGTAGTTGCAAGTTCCACTAATTATAATAAAGATAAATACTTTTACCTTTCTGCATCAACTAATGCAATTCTGATAAATTTTAGAGGATCGACAATGCTAGCCTTTATCATATCAACATACTCACCTGCAAGTTGCAACACAACATTAAACTTATTAATTAGACTCAACATCTAAGAAAGAAAAAGAAACTTCAAACATTATCAATTTAGTTAAAAAATCATCAATTTCAAAGATCAAAGTAGCCAATACTTCACTCTCTCCACTTTGTTTTGTGCATTATTCCAAGTGGGTGTTTAATATTTTGCAATGTAGCAATAATGGAGAAAATCTATCATTATTTCTCTTCATGGTGTTATTTTATTAAGATAGCATGTTATTGAATAATTGATCTAATAGCTGATTTTTGTATGAATGCAAGTATTCTTGTATATTCCACACCTTGTAAATTTTCCATAGGTTATAAATAAAGGGAAACCTCCCTTGATGATTTTAACAAAAAGTATAGGATGCTACACTTACATGACGTATGTCCACTGGGAAATATTTTGTGACCTTCCCTTATGACATGTTCATTGCCATGACACTCAACCCTTCCTATAATGTTATCAATTTTTTGGAACAACCTCATACCAGTTAGAAAGCTAATTTGAATCATCAATGATAAAATAATAATATCAATAAATAAAGAGCTTGCCACCAAAATGATCATTAATCAGGAAGAGAGAAAAATCTAAGACTAAAGTTTAGTACTAGAGGTTGATAAGTTGTTCTCAGCTGATATGCCATTTGGAAAACACTGCCAAAAAAAGTTAGGGTGGGGTCAGTCAACTGCATCTTTCACAACATCAGTTACAACAACAATTACGAGTGCTGAGAACAATATCCCTATCATAGACTCAGATCAAGAATTTAAATTTATCAGTAGTTGACCTAAATCAACTGAAATAGAAAACCATTTATACAAAGATAGAATGCAAAGCAAATAAGAATGTTACCTAGAATAGCATGGTGTAACTCATTAATATTTTTATGAAAAAAATAGTAGATACAAATTACAATGGATGGTACAACTACTGCAAGTATCTGATAACAGTTAACACCCTTCTTGAGCACTCGATCTATTTGTAACCTTAATTGATATTCTTGTACCAAAAGACAAAACTCATGTAAGACTTTGGCATGGCCATATAAGAATAGAAAACAAAAAAAAATATCATAACTTTGCATCTTCTCTTTCATTCCCACCATGTTACAATTTCTCTAATTTTTTTTAGTTTTTACCTAAACCTCTAGATACTACAAATTACAAACAACCCTTTAAAATAAAATACAACAAACATTCAAGTGACCTGAGAATTGAAAAAAAAGATCAGTTGGTGACTTCTTCCTATATTTTATATTCCTTTTGCTTCCTTAAACTGAGCATCATATACAACATCAAACAATAGATTATGCACCATAAACATATAATCCTTTAATATAGTACAAATTTAGAGGGTTTTTCAATATATTCACAAGAAAAATATTAAAATCAACTTTGTACAACACAATTGCATGTATCACAGCCACTGAGCAGAGAGATAATGAAGCATTCTCCAACTCTCATTACAACGAGAGATCATAACCTACTAGATCCTCCAGTAGCTATAAATGCAAGGCCACACCCAACTAACTTCTGCCTCAAAATGCCTTGGCATTACAGAAGCATTGTTAAGTAGCATACAAAAAAAACAAGTTGAAAGTTCATATCTCTAAGCAGAAATCAATATAAGAAAATCAGTCATGACATATATTGCATGAGTATGAATAATCAACACTGGATTACCTCACCACCAAATATCCCAGGATGATCTCTCCTACTGACCATAGATGTTACTGTCACATCATTAAGTGTGAAAATGAATGCATCTGGTTGCAATGATCATTACACAAATTCAATTTCAAAAAACAAGCATAACAACCTAAATTGAATCCACAAAATATCCAACTTAAGATCAACCTCTTGTCTTAACATAAATAAAAGTTACCTAACAAATAATTTATCCCTTGAAAGTGGCTAGGCCAATCTAGAAAATTTTCCACAAATTAGAAATTAAAGGTTATTCATTTCTAATAGAATTCAACTCAGATATAAGAAAAAATAAGCATTCCCATGCATCTCCATGGAGCTGGTATTCATGCCATCATATTGTTTTACAACTATTACTCAAGTCCTCAAAATAGGATTTCATACATAATAAACAATATGTTATTATCTTGCTAACCAATAGAATTGGAACAAGCACTAAAGCAAAAACTTAAGAAATACACCCTAATATTAAAATCTTGAAAGAAATGGCATAATAAAAAATAAATGTAAGAGATGGTATTAGCCTTTACAAAAATGTAAATGTGGTAATAATTTTGTACAATATTAAAATACCTCATCATGCATATGAATTTGGGCACAAAATGTCAATCTCTCATGCACATCTACCAAAATACGAAAGACTGTTGGTCACAAACCAACTACAGATTCTCCTCGCCTTACTAGTTTTTCTTCTAGAACTTCTGACTTAAGAATGTCAACAAGCTCACAAAGAAAATCTAAGTCTGCTTCATGAATTAAATTTGGGCGTAATGTATCATACAACAATGTGGACCTGCAATAAATCGTAGTAGAAAAGGAAAAATAAGAATTTTACATTTTCTAATGAAACTTGAAACAAACAACATTTGTACATTGAATTGACATAATGTTGCATTCTTTAGAATTTCATATGATACTAATGTTTAATAAATTAATAGTAGCCTGCACATTTCTTACCAAATAAATGAATAGGACAAGAAATTAGAGAGTTGACTTCATTTAGAAGTTAGAAAATAAATGTAACTTAGTAAACTTACAACGGATCCATCAAGGGAGCCAGACTTGATGTCTCTGTAGAAGATGAAGGGAAAAAATGATCAAAAAGTTGATGCTCAAGTTGGAAAACCTGATATATTTTTAAAAATGAAATATACATCAACAAAGCAAGCGTGGCATAAATAATCGGCAGATTGGAAAAATTGTATTGCACTGAATTTAATTTATTTCTTGCATATATTAAACTCCAAAATAGGAACTAAACTTGCATGTAATATATCTTTAGCTTCTCTTTTAGATTTATGAAGAATCTTAAATTTTGTCAATTTTAGCATGCATTCAATTTTAATCTAGAGTGTGTTGACATATTATTTTTGGCACTCTAGACATTTTAATTCCCCCAAAACCACTGACCTTGAATGCCTAGAAATCAGGCACAACTTCAAGCAACAAGCTATTCATTGTCACAAGTGTTACTGGGCTTATATTGATAAAATTATAACAAGGACGCAAAAGAAGCATGTAGAATAAGCAGATTGAATCAATCTTTAGAGTGACCGTATATCAATGATATGAGAATGTTTGAGAAAAAATGACATAGTATTATATGTTGTAGAAAATAATTATTCAGACAGTTAGCTTGAGCAGGGTTGTTGTGTATGTTACACAAAAATCTCACTTCATTCTCAATATACATGTTTACAACATCATATATGGTTATGGAAGTTTAACCAAATCACCAATTTCCACAAAATTCAATGTTATAATGGTAACATGTATGACATTAATAGCAGTGGAAATCCAAGATTACAAAAGGCACATTTGCAATTGTTTATTTCAGCAGATGCAGTGGAGGATTTTCCTATTTACTGTCCCATTGACCTACTTTGGTCATCCATGCACATTAGAATAATTTATTTCTTCTTTCTTCTTCTTCATTTCTTTCATCTAATATCACTATAATAATTAAATACATTTTCCCAAGCTACATTTCTAAAAAGCTATCTACAAATGGCCTTTTGTATTCTTCTGACAGACACAAAAGCAAAAAGCATTCTCCCCCCTAAAGCTGCTAACACATCACTTTTCTATCCAGATGATCTAAATTCTTTAAAAAAAATAAATACCAAAACAATATTATTAGAACCTATACAAACTCCTAAAACCAGACTCAAAAGATAAAAAACATCTCCTAAAATGAACAACTCCATCCAAAAAAGAGAGACAATTCCACCAATAAACTACTTGAATCCCCTATTACCATAGGTGGTTCTTGATCATTAGAATTTTGTATCATAAAATCAAAATGACACAGAGAGAAAACTATGATAAAGAAACAAAACCCATATGAATATTCAGAAGATGTAAGGGAATAAGTAAAATCAGCTAAACACCTCAGCAAGCACATAGAAAATGAAATCCCTACACAAACCTAGGATCGGAATCTCAACCTCCAAATACCACCAGCATCCCCAATCGCACAAATAAGAACTTCTAAAACCCCAAAATAGACAATTGGATTAACACAAATAATTGATAGTAGAGTCTAAGCACTACCATTGCAAGGCACAATGTCATCCAAAGAGGCCTTATGCCAATGTTCCAATAATCATCATCAGGAAATGGCTGGAATTGCTTCTCAAAAAAATTAGAGTGTTAAATCAAGCACATTTGAGTACACTTCTTCCTTGACATTTAGTCCAATCTTCCTCCAATTCGATCATCCTACTCACAGAACTAGGTTAAAATAGATTTCTTATTGCAGAAGCATGCTTTAAATGAACATTTAGGATGAATTGTGGTTAGGGGCATTGTTTGGCATAACACATGATGGGATTCATAATAATTTTATAGCTATGAAAATCATTCATTCTTAATCAAAAGGATCTGGGAAATTCACCAACTAATTAACACTGAAAATATGAAAATTTTAGAGGACAAGCTTTTCAGAAAGGTGGAGAATATTAAGAACAAATGCACACTATGTACAATTCAGGATAAAGATTATGGGAAATTCTGGCGCAGTTTTCGTATGTAACATCTTGGCATATTTGAGTTGATAATGTATATGGACATGTAATTGCTTCCTTGATTTAATTACACACTCGTTGAGAACAAAAAGGGGCCAAATTGTGAAAGCAATTCATAGGAAGAGAACTTTTTCTAAGTGGCCTAGTTATGTGACATCCATACACTAGTTGGAAAAGGTAATAAAACTGTGAACTCAAACAAACACTAACCTCTGAAGTAAAACATTGAAGAAGAATATCTCCATTGATAAGAAGACCAGAAGGTTAGAAGTCCATCATGCTTGTATTGACAAATAGTGCTCCATATGTTTTGGGTCTATTGGTAATAATATAACAAATCCAAAGTACCATAATACAAATTTTTCTATTATTTTTAATTCATCTTGAAAAAAAAATCCCTTTGTTCCCATAATAATATCTAGTTTTTCCTAGGATACTAAGCATAATTACATACTATTATGCTTCACATGCTACTACAGGAGGCCTTGCATCAAGTGATAGCTTCACAGATTCTGAGAAGTTTTCAAGGTATGTTGTTAGCATCAATTAGGTATCTTCTCATATAGAAGCTACAAATACAAGATTGAAATTCACGGTAATGTTCTCTAGCCTTCATTTCCTCTATTTCTCATCTCTAGTTTCAAAGTTTTGACTTTTTTCAATTTTACTCTACTAGATGTCAATTATCTTGTAATTTGAGATGTTTCTAATTTATCATTGCTTCTCAATGATTTTAATGCACAAATCTCACAATTTACCAGATCATTTAGTATCGATTTTTGGTATAAGACAAATATAGGGTCATCAAGTAGGTGGTATTTTTCAGCATGTTAAATTATGTGATATTTTATCAAGATTCAACCATATTGTTTCTGAGTCATCTCATAAGACACATATATGGTCAATTAATTAATCTTATTGTCAGCATCTATTTGTGATACCAGTTTAGATTTTCTCTTGGAGATCTGTACAAAAGGAATCATGGTATGATAAGATATAAGGCACCAGAGGGTGGTTCTTACAATACCATGCACCCCTCAACAACAAAATAATTGAGAGAAGAGAGATCCTACTTCATTCCATTGGAGAGGATGACACAAGAGTGAAATCAATGGGGTGAGTCCAAGACAATAAGGTTTTAGGGTGAAGGAAGTGAGAAAAGTGACTTTTTTGGTTACATGACAAATAAATAACCTTTGTCACATATGCAATCTTCATGGAAATCAGATATGTAGACTTTGATAGTCCTAGCCTTGTGGAAATATATTCGTTCATTGATAGCATGCTTAGCCAAAAGAAGGTTGTTCAACAAAAAGAACCCCCACCTTATAATTATACAATGAGCACATTTATTTTAATAATACAATGGTGGTGAGAGACGTTGAACACTCCTTTGCAAATGGCTGCCCATGCACTGAACCCAAACTAGTACATGGAGAGGGTTGGTATATTTCTCCCCATAGATGATAAGGAGATGATGATGGGTTTCATGAGACCATTTGGAAGATGTATAAAATAGAGGATGCCAATTAATTTGATACAAATAGACAAGATTTTCCAAAAAAAGGGGTTTCATGAAGGCCATTTGGAAGATGTAGAATAAAGAGGATGCCACAGTAAGTTGACACAACTAGACCAAGTTTTCCAAACTAAGAGGTTACATAAGTTCAACAACGATCGATAGAGAAACTTTAGCATGGGAGAATGAAACGAGTTGGTGGTGATTGTATGGCCCTCCATGATTGATGTGCACACTTACCATTCAACTCTTATAATGGGTTTTTATTTCCTTTGCTACCAAGAGAAATTAATCTAAATAAAACTTATCCTATGATGCTACTATACAAGTATGATCAAAAACTTCTTGTATATTTTTTACAGTGCAATTCCACAGTAGAATAACTTCTATAGAAGTTTAGTAAAGAGATTGATGAAAGATAGATGCATTAAAAAGATACCTGGATGTAGTTGGATTGAATGCCATAAACTAATACGTGTTTTCTATGTAGGAGATATATCACATCCACAAACATGGTAGAGCTATGCAAAGTAGGAGAAATTGGCTTGGCAAATGAAGGTGGCAGGGTATAAAGAATCATTTATTTGCCACCATAGTGAAAAGTTAGCAATTGCATTCGGTTTGTTAAACATGGCCCCTGGTACAACTATTAGAGTTGTTAAGAACCTTAAAGCATGAGCATGGGGCTGAAGACATTGTACTTGCATGGTTTAAGGCACATGTGATTACCTAAGACTTTCTAGACATGAAAACAAGACAAGCTAACTTTAAGAACTTGACACAATGTTGCCTCCAATGAAAATCATGCAAAAGTATAAGACAGTCCTATGTGAGAGAATTTCAAGCTTGATGCAGGCTATGGTACCTTTAAACAACATACTAGGGATGGATTTTGATGAGAAATTACTTTCTTTCAACACCCATGACAAGTACTAATGTAGGTTCAAACTATTTTGCATGTTTTTCTTATACTGTCGTATGGAGACAACCCCAAACAAAGAAAAATCAAGCTTGAATTGACCAAGCATGTCTTCCCTAGACTTGTAGAGACTCCAAAGACCCTTAACAACATGAGACACCAGTGGTTACTTGGAAATCCAACGTGGGTTTTAGGCAGCCAACATCAAAAGATCAAAAGACATTGTTTTCTTGCAAGATTCTCTTCACTGTTCTAATGGGAAAGTATATAAGGAAACAAACCAAGATTGAAACAACCAAAGTAAGCCTCACTCTAAGTCTGCACACTCACCAAAAACATCAATAAACATTTTTCAATCCATGGATCAAGTTTTTCAAATGTGGGATGAGAGATTTAGTAGCAAAAAGAGAGAAATCACTGTACAAGCTTCTCTTTATCCTATAGCTCTGACCTTTCTTCCTACAAAGTAAACTCCTTCAAATTTCCATCTTTATCAGATACTGCATTGCTAGGAACCACACCATCAAGGAAATAAGTATGCAAAATTGACACAACTTTGGCTCGTATTTCCATCCAGACTTCTTCACTATAATCAGTATTGTGTGGTAGAACCAACACATTTGGAATTTCTCTAACCTAGAAGCCAAATAAGACCAACATAACTTAATTAAAGAACTATATCCATATTAAAATCTACTTCATTTCTTAAACATTTGTGTTAGTAATTAGAGACCATAACTAAAAAATAACCAAAAACAAGCTAGTGGAAAGCTTAATTGCTCGTAAAACTAGCATTATCCTAGATCAAATAAGAACATGAGACTTCCTAAAATATAATAAAGACCATCTTCAAGCACCCATCATAACCACTTTATGAAAATCCTGAGCTCCTATCTATCTAGTAACCGACATACTCAATAGAGAGACTATTTTTTGAGTCATTTGTAGGTTTCACAAGCAATAAACTAAATGAATAAGTAAATAATCATCACATTAGTCATTTCTCTTACCTGAAGCCAAAAAAGAGACAATGACAACAAAATAATTAGTAGTATATTCGGGTTAGAAACTACTATAGATGCATAAATGTTCATGTCTGTAATTGAAAGATCATAATTAGAAACTGATTAAAATAAACTAGTGGAAGAATAATTTCTTCTTTGCAACCAAATAAGTAAATGAGATTTACAATCCTAGAATAGATGTCATCTCCAAGCACCACAAAATTCCAGTTTGTGCGCCATGCCCGAGCTCCTCCTAGTCCAATTTTCAACCTACTCAAAAAAAGGTGGGTATTCAAATATTGTCCTAAAATAGAAGCACTATTATAGAACCATTTATAGATTTCTCGAGGTAGAGAACCATGTCAGAACAATATTTATGATTGCAACCAAGCTAAGCATAACTAGAATTCTATTTCTACAGTAAACTCTCAGCAAGGCCTTAAGCTGAATTTTTTATATTTTTTTGTTGGTGATGCTCAAGGCTCAAACATATACATCATGTTTATTTCATTCAACCAAGATACAACACAAGCCACTAGAGGAGCTCCCTGAGCTCAAATAAAAGTTTGATACAGCTGGCATGTGAGTATGCAACACTAACCTTGCCTACATGTGATCCTGACAACCAAGGGAGTTCTCCAACTCACATACCAGAAAGAGAGGGGTCCTTGGCCAACAATACACTTCATTCCTATGAAGAGTAAAACTAAAATCCCATGCCATCAACTATGCACATCGAGCAAAAGGATTTTTCTTATTGTAGATTGACTCAAAGACTATTGGGAAACTGTAGGGCCCAAGTTCAAGAGCTCAAAACAATAAACACTAATGTTCATCTGCAACTCTTCAATTTCAATGGAAATTTATCACATATGATCACTCTCTAAGTTAATCATCAATGTTTCCCATACTGATTTGAGCAGCCATTCAACATTACTCAGTAATAATTTTAGCCACTAGCTAATATAGATAACATTAAGAAGGTAATAGCATTTTCAAAACAAGATTACATAAACAATACTCAATATCTAATAATAACTAAAGTGTTTGAATTCCCAAATTGTCTAAAACAGATTGAGATGTGAATTTTGAAACTTGTTCGGTACCAGAATTTTTTTTTTGAACAAAGGCATTAAAATGAAAAGTTAAGGACTTGTACAAATCACATACCCAAGCCTCCATCCATTGTCGACCCTCTGCACCATCCAATGCACACCCTACTAGAGTTCCATCTATCAAAAATTGCTTTAATGCGCAATCATCCAGCAACTGGTTGTTGTTGGTATTCACAATAAAAGCCCCTATGGCCAACATACACTTCACAATCATCTTGTACATCCAAGATAAATAAAATAACAATTATAACATCCCAATTGAGATGGAACAGATTTCTAAGGAGTTCATGAAAAGCCACAAACATAATGGTAATTAATATGCAACAAACATGACAATAAGCCAGCATTGTCTACTGGAAACAAATAGTTGACAGAATGAAAAGAACAATACTTGATAAATTACTTGTATGAAACAAAATGTCATCATCACCTGGCTTAATGTGTTACAGTATTTCAGCATTGAGAATCTAAAGTGTTCCATTTGTGACAACACAGTGAAGTGATACAAGATCACTTGCTGACAGCAAATCATTAAGAGTGTCCATTTGTTTAGCAGTTGGAGGAAAAGATCTCCGACCTTGCAGAGCCTTAACTCATTACTATGTTTGAAATCAACTATACCATTACTATGTTTAATAGCATCACATTAACTCATATATAAGAGAAATCTACATATAAACAATAAGCATGGGAAAACAGAGAAATTCATCAAAACAGATTTGAAAGCCAACATTTCTTTTTCTCACAATTTTGTTTGATGTATATTCCATAAATTTATGCACATTGTTTCCCTCAAACAAAATTGTGGGAAAAAGAAATGTATATTTATTAGGGTCAAATACAAATATAGTGCCACAATTGTAACAAGAAGGGCTATGTCTAAGAAGGAAGCTTTATAATTGCTAGGCTTGTTATTGAAACCAAGTGTTTCACAGTAATGATTTGAAAAAGTTAAGACAATCAAACAGATTCCAATTCCATATCAAGAATTGGTCATAGTTTGAATGCAACAGAGAAAAATCATAATTTAATAAATGAAGGTTGTAAAGCATCAATGATAGGCGTGCAACTCTAAGATTGGCAAGTCAAAATTGCTAAAATTGTAAAGCCTCGTAGGAAAGCATGTCATACTCAATGGCAAGGAATCAAACCCAACTTCCTTAAAAATGTACAGAAACATAGTTTCAAGGATGCATGGCTTTTCCCTCAGTAATATATAAGTCTTTTTTGTTTTTGCAGACATTATCAAATAGTCAGCCACCACCAAGATGAGTTTGAGAGGCCAAAACAAAAAGGGGAAGAAGACTTACAGAGTTAAGGGAAAGTCAAAAAATTGAGAGGGAGAAATATTTTACTCCAAAGGCACGGGTTTAGAGCCAACTTGGGAGCTTTAATCACTCTGTAGCCATGAATTGCAAAGGGTGCATCTAGAATGTGAAGAAGATGTAGAAATATAGGGTGCTCGATGGAATGAAGAAGTTTTTCTTTCACAAACAAAGCCATATAAGATTAGGGTAAAATTCTTTTGGTAAAGCATCAATCATTGAGGTGTTATGAAACATTTGAAGAGACTAACAAATGCATTGTTTCCTTGCACACTGATGATGAATACATGAAATCCATAAAGCCAATAGAAGCGGGAAAATCAAAAATGAAAGTGATATCAAAGAGACCCTTGATGGTGAATGATGGATGTTGTAAATAGAAATCATAAAATCTTGGCCAACGTCCACCTTATAATCTCCAAGCAAAACATCAACCTCTTGAGCCTGTCTAATTAAAAGTTGCATTTTCACATTGAAATGTGTGGTTTGGCCAAGCTATGAGTATGGATTATTAATGAGAAACACAATTTCAAAACACATGCAATGTTATATTCATCTAATGCATCAAAAGGCCTTACTCGACAGAATCTTTACATACAAGTGGGTGTGGATAAAGTCGCATTGACTCATTTATGCAATGGGTCAGATAATTCAACTCCTTCATATCTGCAAAAAGTGGATTCCTTCCTTGTATTACTCTATCAACCTCCTCTTGTGAATTCTTCAGTGTAGTAGGATTCTAGATGTATAAAGTAACAATATGTCATTTAAAAATACTACTTGAAACTAGTTGTTCAGAACTTCACTATAAAACATGTCTGGCACAAAATCTTGATAAAATATACAATTTTCTTCTTTTCTTTCAAATTTGAAGCAGTTTTTTTTGAATATTTGTATGTATCCAAAATACCTTATTATTACATGAACATCCTTCTATAACACATCATATATTTCATCCTTTCTCTTTATTTGTCCTAGTACTTATTACCTTATTGACTCTCACATTGCATCTACACTACAATTATGTTGTAAAGGGAATGAAACCTTAATGAGAATTAACCCAACTTCTATTTTATAAGAATCGAGGATCTCCTCTTGAGCTTCTTCATCTATGAGATTAGCTTTCTTGATTTATTGCAAACTAGTCTCTTTTCTCTAGGGATATTACAAGAATGTTTGCTACTTTCTTTCGATGTCATCATCTTATAACTCCAAAATTTACTTCTTATTAGAACTATTTAAATTTTGATGGAACTTGGTGGTTTTTGAAGCATTCTACAGAAGGAGCAAGCCAAGAGAAGATCAAAATTACAAAATTATTATTTTTCTTCTAGCTTCATTTTGTTAAATACTTGTGTATTCAGCTGATCTGGTCTTTAATTTCTAGGAAATTGAACATCTCTTTAATAATTCAAGAATCATCTGCAAATCTAGCCTATTCAATTGCTTACAACTACAGTTATTTAAGGACTGTTAATGTATGATTTTTTTCTAGGAAAAGACTATTTTTTATTGCTTTACTTTGTTTGACAAGAACATACAATTAAAAAATGTTGCTTGTCTTTTTGTGAGAACTCATCACACATACTGGTTTTACATTTATAGATTACTAGATTTTCATTTGCTCTTGTAACATTGGAAAGTATTGTAATGCTATAAATTGGAATCATCATATTGTTCCATCTAAATTGGTATCTGTAAAAATGTTCATTGCATGTAAACAATTTGTTTTACCTATTGCATGCTAAGAGCAACAGTTAGTGGAGATTGTTTTGAAAGGTTGACAACTAAGACTACCAATTGAGTTCCTTCTAGTGGACAAAACAAAATCCATTGCATTCTTTGTACTTGGGTTGTGATCATACCCTTGTATTGAATTTGTTTATTTATTTATTTAGAAAAGTAAAGAATTAGTATTTTTTTTGGAACTCCTTACATCCTCTTTCAAAGATCATAATTTTAACTTGATTGTATTGCATTCATCATAAAAAATGAAGAAAATGACACAATAGAATTAATTACATTGATATAGTATTTTGCACTAACTATTTACTATCCTACCTCTAAGTTACCACAAATAGGTCATGTATTCAACTTTTCTAAGAAATTCATGGATACAATTTCAAGTGGGCTACAAAGTCTCAAGCACAATACATCATAAGAAAATTTTCCCATGATTCATGCTTTCTTGGCTCATTCAGAGCATTCTTGGCAATAACACAATTAAGGAATCAAACAATATAATACTTAAAATATCTCTTGATGGACCCTTCACAAGGTGATACCAAACTATTCAAACTCACAAAACCCCACTAGCAACTCAGATCCTTCATCAATCAATTTTTCCCTTGTTGATTGTCCTAGGCTAGTAGCCTTGCAATAAGGTCTGTCAAACCATTTATCTTGAACCAAATCATCAAACTAAATTCCACACATATATTTAGATGCCCCTTAAGATGTTTGATAGAATTCCTAAAAGAGATGTCATCTCATGGAATACAATGATTGCAGGATATGCACAAAAAATATTTTTTGAAAAGGATTTAAAATGTTTCAATTAAATGCAGTTGGCAGGTGTAAAGCCAAATTCCACAACCTTTGCCAACATCCTCCCTGTCTGTCCCAAAATGGGAGCTTTGGAACAGGGTATGGACATCCATCAAAGCATAAAGGATAGAGAAATTTTGTCAGATGTTGTAGTGGAAATAGCCCTTGTAGATATGTATGCAAAATGTGGAAACATAAACAAGGCATGTGAACTATTTGAAAAAATGCCTCAAAGAAATGTGGTCTCATGGATTGCAATGATTTCAGGATACAAACAAATTGAACTTTTTGAAAAGGCTTTAGAGACTTCCAATCAAATGCAATTGGCAGGTGTAAATCCAAACTCCACAACCTTTTACATTATCATACTTGCCTGTGCCAAATTGGGAGCCTTGGAACAAGGTATGGACATCTATCAAAGCATAAAGGATAGAGGAATTTTGTCAGATATTGTAGTTGCAACTACTCTTGTAGACATGTATGCTAAATGTGGGATCATAGACAAGGCACTTGAAGTGTTCGACAAAATTCCTCAAAGAAATGTGGCCTCATGGACTGCAATAATTGTAGGATATACACAAATTAGATCTGTTGAAAAGGCTTTAGAAATTTTCAAGAAAATGCAATTTGTGGGTTTAAAGCCAAACTCCACAACCTTTTCCAGCATCCTCTCTGCCTGTTCCAAAATGGAAGCTTTGGAACAAGGTATGGACATCCATCAAAACATAATAGAAGGCGTATTTTCGTCTGATATTATAGTTGGAAATGGTTTGGTTGACATGTATGCAAAATGTGGAAGCATAGAGAAAGCATGTGAATTTTTTGACAAAATGCCTCAAAGAGATGTCATCTCTTGGACTGCAATTATTGTTAGATATGCACAAAATGGATTTGTTGAAAATGCTTTAGAAACTTTCAAGCAAATGCAATTGGAAGGTATAAATCCAAATTCCACAACCTTTTCCAGCATCTTTCCTTCCTATGCCAAAATGGGGGCTTTGGAATAGGGTATGAACATCCGTCAAAGCATAAATAATAGAGGAATTTTGTCAAATGTTGTAGTTGCAACTACCCTAGTAGACATGTATGCAAAATGTGGAATCATAGACAAGGCATGTGAACTATTTGACAGAATGCCTGAAAGAGATGCCATCTCATGGAATACGATGATTGCAGGATATGCACAAAATGGATTTGTTGAAAAGGCTTTATAAACTTTCAAGCAAATGCAATTAGGAAGTGTGAAGCCAAATTCCACAACCTATGCCAGCATCCTCCCTACCTGTGCCAAAATGGGAGCTTTGGAGCAGGGTATGAACATCCATCAAAACATAATGGATGGGGGATTTTGTTTAGATATTATGGTTGGAAATGCTCTATTAGACATGTATGCAAAATGTGGAAACGTACAAAAGGTACGTGAACTCTTTGATGGAATGCCTCAAAGAGATGTCATCTCATGGAATGCAATAATTGCAGGATATGCACAAAATGGATTTTGCAAGGATGCTCTCAAAATATTTGAATTAATGAAGCACTCTGAAACATATCCTAACATTGTAAGCTTTGTTTGTATTCGTTGTGCATGCAGCCATGGAGGTTTAGTGGATGAAGGATGTACATACTTCAATCACATGAGTAAGTAGTATTGCATTACACCTACAGTTGATCATTATGTGTGCATGGTTGACCTTCTTGCATGTGTTGGCTATCTTGAGGACACTCTAAACTATATCATTAAGATGCCAATTAAACCCATGGTGGTTGTGTGGATGTGTTTTCTTGTTGCATGTAGATTACATATAAATATAGGCTTAGGATTATTTACAGCCATGCTGCTCTTCAATTTGGATCCTAAAAATGTTGCGACTTATTTTCTTCTCTTAAACATATATGCAGAAGTGGGCAGGTGGGGTGAAGTTCAACTGTTAAGGAGATAGATGAAAGATAGAGGAATTAAAAAGATACCTTGATTTAGTTGGGCTGAAGGCCATAAAATGGTACTTTCATTTTGTGTTGGAGACAAATCACATCCATAGACACAGGGGATGGATGCAATGTTGGAGAAATAAATGTTGGAGAAATAGGCTTGGGGGATGAAGGTAGAAGGGCATTTTCTAGATTCAATAGATTTACTTATTGATGTGGAAGAGCAGGAAAAATCATTATTTTTCTACCCCCATAGTGAAAATTGGCAGTTGCAATTAGTTTTTTAAACACACCCCTAGAACAAGTATTGGGTGTTGATTGTCATAATGCAACAAAATTTGTCTCCAAGTTTGTTGGAAGAGAAACTGTAGTGATAGATGCAATAAACATGGACAACAATTTCGTAGAGATTATTGGTGATGCTAAATGAAGCAATTTGAAAATTAATCTTGCACTACATGAAGGGATGAGATTTTATTTTTAGTTTATACAAGGTTTTATTTGTTTTTTATTTTTTACTTTTTATTTGGCAAGCTAGACCATGTTGTTGGTGATCGTTTATATACACTGTTGAGATATTTGTCAAAGACCTATTTTTTGATAAGATGGACATTTTATTGAATTATTTTTAGGTAATATGCATGCATATGAAATGAGAAGTTGGAGAAGGAGGTGGAGAATTGGAAAAAAAGAAAAAAATGAAATGGGAGAGGTCTCACAATCTGCCCTAGTCTTTTTGTACATTTCTTTTGTTTGGATTAGTTGTATTATCTTTTTCCTATGTTAGTTTGATTGTTTGAAATTAAACTACACATCCCAGATTAAATATGTACATTTTGTCTCATTTATGATTATATATTTTTAATGTTGCTTCACATGCTTGTGCTTAATGAGATGGCTGATAGATATGTAAGTTCATAAATACTTTTCAATGTAATTGGATTTCACTCTATTTGGTTTTACTTAGAAATGAGCTATTATAATTTATCTATGAAGAAGTTAAAAAAGATACTGGGTAATTCTCAAACAAAATGGAGAACTTTCAAATGTGTGTGTTGCTGCAAAAGAAATTGAGCGCTTCCACAAAACAAATTGTGCACTTCTCCAAGTCAAGCTAGGGCAATATTTTCCAGGTGTCTAATGCCTCTAAAAATTTCAAGATCTACTAGCCAAAATTCTTTGATCTTCCTCCCGATTGTAGAATGTGAACATCATATATCAAATTTGAGATATCTTAGGCTGAGGTTGGAAACAAGGGGTAAAAGGATGTGTTGCTATTAAAAAAATTGTGTCACTCAGTCCCCTAGATGGTGTATTTCAACCTCAATAGTAGCATAATAGAAAAATTTGAGTGTTTGCTAACCTAGTTATGGTGGATGTATTGTGTGCAATGATTTAGTGATCAAAAACATAAACACTTGAAGAAAAACTATGTAATAGTGGTATGTTAATCATGGAGGGAAAATAGAGTGATTATGATCACAAAAAGAAAGAAATGGAGAATGTAGGGATAGTAAAAATTCAAAAAGGTCTTATATCCAAATAGGGAAGGCTATGGCAAGGGTTTTCGGCTATGACTTTGAGAGGGGAAGAGGAAATAGCAATATATGGCTTCCAATGGAGTGAATGAGAGATTGGATAAGAGAATATATGAGATTAGGAGATTACTAAGAGTCCATGGCTATTATAGCTCTAGGGGCTTCAAAAAAACTTCAGTCCTCAAATCTCTTGCTTGTTTCCCTGCTATGTAATGGAGTCATGTTGATCAATTGGGCATGTTGAAGAGAGACTATAAATTCTTGCTACATTTTCTATTTTATTCTTGTGTAACCCAGCAAATGGAGGCTAAAACTAGATTTATAGAGTTTCGAGATAAAAGGCCATTGGAAACAAAGTAATGATTAGGGCACGAACAAGTGGTAACTTTTTCAAATTTGAACATGCACACTAGCACCCTTCTAGCACAAGTGTCTAGACATTAGCGCACAACTCGGTAAGTATTCCTAAATCTAGATCTCCATACATTATCCATCTATAATTAGGGAAAAGGCCAAAAACAAGTCAAATGGAACTAAAACATGTCTAACAAATGGAAACCAAAATGAGTACAAAAACATAATGCAAAAGTTTCCAAGTAGGCAATTACTGACCTTTCATATTTCTAAAAGAAGAAGATGCTTCATTCACTCTTCTTGTACATATGCATCTTCCTTGGAGAGAAGAAGAGGATTTAGGGATAAGAATAGCTTACACCAAGGGGAAAAAGTTAGTATAAATTTTTTTGAGGTTTAATGAATGGTAGTTGTACCAATGAAGTATACCAATTCTTTCAAATCCCCAATTTTGGTCTTCTTAGGTCCTATTCTATCTATCTTGACTTCACCTACAACCATCTCTCACAAAGTGGTGCAAGCCAAGGGGGAGATTAATACATTGATGAATCAACCCAAGGTAAGTATCTCTAAGCCTAATCTCTTCCTTTTTGTACTTTGTTGGATATTGTGAATGTTGTATGCTTCGTGTATTAGGTAGCATGGTAGACTACATTAATCTACTTCTATCTTCTACATTGTTGTTATCTTTAGCTCATGCTTCAACATTTGATGAAACCTCGAACCTATTAAGGCTCTCCACTTCTTTATATGATGCATGTATAGCTCCTCATCTAAACTCATTCTAACCCCCTTCTACAAATAGCTAATTCTTACAGTCCAAACCATTTTGTGGATTGCCATCTAATATTGTGTTTGATCTAGAATGGTCTTCTACATCTTTCGTATTTAGAGAATATTATATTATAAAGTACTATTTTAGGCCCAACCAAAGGATCTTAAGGTAATTGATGGTTAAATCATCGGAAGGCCAAACTATAGATTGCTAAAACAATTGAGGAGGCAGTAAAGATGAAGGGACCTTCCAATGTTATGCAAGTCATCACACACAATCCCCAAGCATTTAGATTAGCAAACCCAAGTGTTGAAGGATTATAAGATTAAATTCTTGTGATCCATTGTAAGATCAAATTTGAGTGACCCTGTGTGTCTATCTCATTTTTAACTCTAGTCTTAAAATAAATTACAACTATATTTCCTTGGACGAAAATGTATGTGATATAGGTAAAGAAATAAAAATTCATATAAAATTTTTGTGACCCCATTTTTCTCTCATTTTTAACTCATGGCTTAAAATTTATTGCACTTATATTTCCATGGATACGAATGTATGTAATAATGGGAAAAGAAACAAAAAAAATTATCATAAACCACCAACATACCCAACCCATGTGCATGCAATTTGCAAGACTACAACAACTAAAGGTAGCAATAAATCCTAACTTGAAATCATAGCCACAACAACCCACCCTTCACTCCCCTACTCATGCATGGTGTAACTTAGCTCTAATGTAGAAAATAATGAATAAATCTCATGAAGAGGAACACAAACTCATATTCTGAACATTGAAATTTTTCCACTACATAGGCTACTACAATATTAACTCAATTTTTTGTAACTATTTGTTATGTTTTGACCTTCAATACAATGTCAGAAGTTTCAAAGTTCTTGATGCTAACTGGATTTTATCCAATCTATGTTGTCAATAACATGATATTTAACATTTTGAATCTCACTACGTGTCTAAAAGCATACCCATCATTAATAAAGATTCTATACCCGCCAAGTCCAATTTTCCTTTTGTGGTTGTTGGGGATAAACACACATGAAGCAGGTGAAGCATGTCCAGAATTGAATTGATCTCGTGGATGATTTGAAGCAACTTCTTGAGATGCCTAGTATTTATGTTATAATTTAATCCATTACAACTACAGTTGATTTTCTAGAATTCATCCTACTGTTATTGGCAAAGGGTTTCTTGTCCAACTCAGTGCAATTTATAATGATGATTGAACTTCCAACTAGTGAAGGGTTTTCGTGATGGTGATTTCGATGAAAGGAAGGTGATGGGTTGACTCAAAGGAGTTTGATTTGAACATTTGGGAGAATGAATGGGTTGCAGAGGAGGAAACTCTCCTCAACATTCACCTAGAGTCAGAATCGCTGCCAAATAATGTTTAGTGCCACAAAAACCAGCATATACGTACCCATACATTGTCAGGAAAAGAGACAAGAAACAGAAGAAGAAAAAAAAGACAAAGGTGGGGCATACCTAGTCTATTGCTGAAAGGCCCTTTGTGGAAGTTTTATTACTGTCGCTTGTCTATGAATCTAGACCCACTTTTTTCCCCTTCTGATTTTCTAAAAAACCCTTGTCATTTCTAATGAAAAACCCCTTGTCATTTTTTGAAAAATTCCCATTTGTGGTGCTTCGTGACCACTGTCTGTGTTGTTCACTGTTCTTTATGCCTATTGTGTTGTGCCTTTGTTCCTCTGTTCATGTTCTCTTCCCTGTTCTTGTTCTCTATTCTGAAAGGGAAATGAAATTAATGCCTACAATGACACGATTGAAGAAGGTAATGTCCAATGTTGGAGGGAAAAGGAAAATTGGAAGGAAAATAAAAAATAGCAATCGCACCTTGGTGTGCAATGGGAAAAGATGATTTTTTTTTTCATTCATTTGTGTAGTACATGAGGTCAATTGGTAGGTCATTTTTAAAATTATATTGTTTATTATTATTATTATTATTATTAAATTCATACATATAGTTTTATTTTTCCTAATCTATCCAAAGATCAATTAAACTATGAGTTTTTTTTATAAATTAATTTAAATTGATTTATATAGAAATAATATTGTTTATAATGATATTGTATTCTACAATTAATATATAATAATAATAATATAACATATATATATATTATTATATATAATTAATTATATTGTATATAATTTAATTTGTATTATATAAAATATATAATATATTAATTATACTTTGTATTAAATAAGAGTATAATAATTATTAATTAGTAATTATACAAATGTTATATATATTTAATAGTTTTGTTAGAGAATATAATATATAATATAATAAATAATATAATTATATATCTATAATTATTTTTTTATTATATAAATCTATATTGTATATTACTTATAGTTAAGGATAAAGGATGCCATAATGTTAAAACCTAAATGTGCTCATTATTAGGATTTTGGCCATATTTTCTTTTTTTATAATTAATATCTACACAATTTGATAAGAAGCATAAGGTTAGAATTTAATATTATTATATTTTAATTATTAAAATATCTTCATTAGTTGTTCCCTTCTGAACAACCATGAATATGTGGAGAGGCTTTGTGCTACCATTCATACCTGGTTGATTTCTTTGTTTAGAAAGTATTTAAATGGTATGCATTGGAAATGAATGAAAGTAGTAAAAAATATATAATACAATCATATACTTATATTTATTTTTTTATTATATAAAATTCACATTATATATTAATGTATACTTAACTACATAGGGTAAATGAAGCCATAACGTTAAAACCTAAATGTGCCCATTATCTGACCGTAATTTTCATTTTAATATAGCCCTCGTCGAAATGTTATTTTCAAGCTGTAGCTCACCAAATTGAAAGAGTGAAAGTTATTTATTTATCATGAGATATAGATAATTTTTAAAATAGTCGTTGACATCTGACGTGTCCCTCTACATCCCTAACATTTAAATATTTTTTATTGCATATTCTTTGTTTAATTTATTTGAAAGGCCTATCTTTTTTAATAATTGAAGTTATCGTGCAGATGGCCAAATTGGAGAGTTGAAAGGTCAATAAGGTAAATAATACCAGTGAGGAAGAGTTTGGAGGAGCAAAAACCGAACAGCTTTTGAAGTCTTTCAACGAAAAATAGCCAGAAGTCAAGATAAGTGTGTGGGACCCGTCGGGTGGCTTATAATAATGGAGGCGTCACCAGTATTAAATGCAAAGCTGAATTTGTCTATTGGTTGCTTTAAACAATTGACATATGCATTCAAATCCTTTGATATCAGTAGCAGATATTTATGCAGCAAACAACAGGTGTATCACATTATGATATTTTCTATTAAAAATGATGGACGGCTGAGATGTGTTTTACTGTGAAGGCCTTAAGACTGCACCGAGAGGCAATGCCTTCCACACAATAGGTATTTTTGGTGCACCAAGCAACCTAGGCGGCCAAATGGCCCGCTTAGGTAGGGGTCCCATGAGGGGGACTTAAGCTCTATGGATTATGATCAAATTTGAAAGAAAAAAGAATAGAGGAGTAATAGTCATTTATTTAGTCATTAAATTAGTCATATATTTTGTCATTTATTTAGTCATTTTTATTTGTTTGATATTAGTCACTTATTTAGTCATTTAGTTGTGATTTTACCCAATGACCAAATTAGTGATTTATTTTCTAAATACTACTAGTGTTAGTCACGTGACCAAAATTTTAAAATTTTTAGTCACGTGACTAAAAGTTTTAGTCACATAGTCATTTATTTTCCAGATTCTACTAGTGTACACAGTCCATGACACAGGCTACGACCCAATCAACATCAACAACTATAATACAATCAACAACACAACCGATGAGCACTAATCCCTTTGTGACCTCAACGAACACCATGAATACTACCTCAAACAATCCTCCTAGACACAAGAGAGTAAGATTTTTAGGTTTAGGACCCTCACCTAGGGTTAATGTCAAAGGTCCCACATATAGTCATGCTATCCCTCAAAATAGTGCTACGCAAGGACAACAAGGTACACATACTAGGATTCTAGCACAACCAGGGCTTCAATCAAATACCTTTATGCTAAACATGTCACAACAAGGTACCCATGCACAACTTGGAAGTCAAAACATACAAGGGAAACCCAACATAAACACCATGTATACACATATACCTCAGGTACAACAACAGATGCCTTCATACAACTACCATGTACCTACACAAAATGTGGGACCCAATGATACAAATGACTTACAAAGCCCATAGGTGGATGCTCTAACTACACAAATTCTTGCTTTATATAAACAAGTAGAGAACATGCAAGTAACAACCAAAAAATCCTACAACATGTAGGATTTGTATCCATACCCCTTTGATAGGAGCATCTACATGCCTCCTTTTCCACAAGGATACATAATTCTGATATTTCCAAAGTACAAAGGAACAAGCAACCCAATAGAGCACATCAGAGAATTTAGCACGGCTTGTGTTGACATTGCCTCGGAGCACACATACTTGATGAGATTAATCCCTGGAACTCTTACGAGTCCTATGCTTGAGTGGTTTTCACGATTACTTGGGGGCATAACAACATGGTCTGAATTGGCCAACAAATTTGTAGATAATTACACCTTTAACATTGAAAACAATATCACATTATTCACCTTGTGTACCTCAAAACAAGAAGAGGGAGAGTCCTTTATCAAATTCTTCCAGAGATGGAGAAACTTGGAAAGCCGATGCCAAATAGAGATCCCTGAAAAACAAAAGGTGGACATGTTTGTCATAAACATCCTAGATGCTTTAAAAGATCCCTTGCAAGTTCATTGTTGTGCACACTTTGTAGACCTAGTGGAAAAAGGAACAATGATTGAGAGATCACTTGTCACTAAAGGCGCCCTTAGATTCTCTAAGAATACCAGTAATCAGCAAATGTTTAGTGACAAAAACAAATACTGGTCTCGAAACAAAAAAGTCACGAACGATGGGGTTGCCGATACTAAAGTTGTACAAAAAACTAGTCATTTTGTCATGCTAAGAGGACCTAAAGCATCAACGACTACACCAAAAACCCCTACACCAACAGAAAATTCTCTACGCAACAATCAAGGGCAAGGACAACAAAGACCACCTAGGCAATATGTTAAACACGAATACATTCCCCTTAGAGAACCCATTGAAATGGTATTGAAGAAACTTGTTCAATCAAGTGTCATACAACTATGGGAACCCACATCTTACGTGTCTGATTTTAAACCCTCTTGGTGGGATGATAACGCCTTTTGTGAATATCGCCGAGGTAAAGGACACAAAACATCTACTTGTAGAAAACTAAAAAATATTATCCATGACCTCATTGAGGACAGAGTAATCGAGGTAGACGAACAACAACAACACACTTCCAATCAAGATCACATGATCTACAAGACTCCTCTTCAGGACCACGATTCAGGGAAATCCTCTAGTTTAGGTACTAAAAACAATAACACAACCAATTATACGACTACTAGTTATAATTATAACAAGATCCTCCATCTTCATGTTGCTGATGAACACATCAACACCATTACCATCAAGAAGACACTGGAGTGCACTATAAATACTCATAGAACTAAAATAACCATATTTGCTCCTTCGCTTCCCAAGCAGTCCCAAGCTAAAGGCCATTTAAACTTGTTGGATCAGCTCGAGAAAACCTCGACAAAAATATCCATATTGGAACTATTATGCACATCACCTAAGCATAGGGCCATCCTAGATAAGATGCTGAAAGAAACCTCTGTCCCAGAAAACCTTAACATTGACCAATTTCAAGCCATGGTTCGATTCCTTGCAAGCTCTCACCATGTTACCTTATCTAACAGAGACTACTCAACCCAAAAGATGAACCATAATGACTCACTACACATTGAAGACTTCATCCATCAAAATAGCATCAAACGAGTCTTGATAGATGGTAGAGCAGGATTGAATGTTTGTTCCTTAAAATTGGTTAAGGAATTGGGTTTTTCTGAAGCATGCGTGGATAAGACAAAGAGCATAGTCATTAAAGGTTATGATTATGATGAACGATCCTCCCAGGGCACAATAACACTTCCACTTTGAGTGGGACCCATGATGTTGGATACTACTTTCCAACTATTGGATCTGGAAATCCCTTATAATCTTCTCCTCGGTCGACCATGGGTTAGCACCATGAAGTTCATTCCCTCCATGTATCATCAATGTGTAAATTTTCCCTACCACAAAACTAAAATTACTGTCAAAGGTGACCCTAATCCCTTTGAGTATTGCACTAACTTGCAAGATTTCTTTGAATGTCAAGTGCCACTT
>VDFB02000007.1:132799016-132868051 GCA_007258455.2 Sequoia sempervirens | reverse complement strand
TATTATATGATGCAGAAAATAAGTATTCAAACAGTTAGCTTTAGTAGGGTTGTTGTGTATGTTACACAATAATCTCACTTCATTCTCAATATACATGTTTAAAACATCATATATGGTTATGGCAGTTTAACCAACTCACCAATTTCCATAAAATTTAATGTTATAATGGTAACATGTATGACATTAATAGCAGTGGCAATCCAAGATTACAAAGGGCACATTTGCAATTGTTTATTTCAACAGATGCAGTGGAGGATTTTCCTGTTTACTGTCCCATTGACCTAATTTGGTCATCCATGCACATTAGCATAATTTCTTTCTTCTTTCTTCTTCTTCATTTCTTTCGTCTAATATCACTTTAATAATTAAATACATTTTCCCAAGCTACATTTCTAAAAAGCTATCTACAAATGGCCTTTTGCATTCTTCTAAAAGACACAAAAGCATAAAGCATTCTCCCCCCTGAAGCTACTAACACATCCCTTTTCTATCTAGATGATCTAAAGTCTTTAAAAATATATGGGTAAAAGCACAAAGCTGTGTCACACTTTATAAAGGAAACGGCCAACCCTGATCCAATTTTTAAACCTGAATCACTAAAAAGTGGCATATATGTTTTGAATTTTGAAATGATGTAAACTAGTAAAATATATATATTTTTAGTATATTTTATGTTTGTATTTTTAAAAAAAATTTAAAAAATTATTTTAAACTAGTTTTAATAAATTAAAATATAATTTAGTTCTTGATAAAATCTTTGAAAAATGAAGTTATGGGACGTCAAACTTTTTATAGTAAATTTTTAGTTTTTCTTTCCAATTTTTGTGTGTATTTATAACTTGGGGAATTTTAGTGCATGGATATATTTTTTTCCAATTTTGATGAATATATATTTTGAAATAAATATTAAAATGTGCATGAATAAAAAAACAACTATTTTCATTGGACGTCAACTTTCATATTAAATATTTATCTAAAATGGAAAAAAAAATATACCATCTTAAAATAGATTCTTTTATCTAGTGAATCATATTTTTTTCATTTTTTTTTAATAAGTTTTAGTATTTTTCATTGGCATAGTAATCAACCTAATTTTTTTTTGATAACCTACTTTTAGTAAAAATAAAATATAAAAAATAATTAAAATATTAAAATAAATATATATTTTTAGAACACATATGGATCTACAAAGGGTATTTTATAATTTTAAAAATATGTTTATATTGAAGTAGGAGTTATTGAAACTTCAAGTTTTCAAATAATTTTTTTTTTGGTAAATTGGACTCAAAGTGGTGCTCCATTTATTTTTAGCCAGCAATTTTAGTTGAAAAAGTTGTGGAAGTATCTAACTTAGCTAGAATGAATCTTACTAGATCATATGTTTGACCAAAATTTATTTTTAGTTAGAAATACTTAAATTCAGTTGTGCTGATCAGTTGGCTGAAAGTGTGACACAACTTTGTGCTTTTACCCATATATATACCAAAAAAATATTCTTAGAACCTATACAAACTCCTAAAGCCAGACTCAGAAGATAAAAAAACATCTCCTAAAATGAACAACTCCATCCAAAAAAGAGAGACAATTCCACTAATAAACTGCTTGAATCCCCTATTACCATAGGTGGTTCTTGATCATTAGACTTTTGTATCAGAAAATCAAAATGACACAGGGAGAAAACTATGGTAAAGAAACAAAACCCATATGAATATTCAAAAGATGTAAGGGAATAAGTAAAATCAGCTAAACACCTCAACAAGCACATAGAAAATGAAATCCCTACACAAACCCAGGATCGGAATCTCAACCTCCAAATACCACCAGCATCCCCAATGGCACAAATAAGAACTTCCAAAACCCCAAAATAAACAATTGGATTAACACAAACAACTGATAGCAGAGTCTAAGCACTGCCATTGCAAGGCACAATGTCATCCAAAGAGGCCTTATGCCAATGTTCCAATAATCATCATCAAGAAATGGCTGGAATGGCTTCTCAAAAACATTAGAGTGTCCAATCAAGCACATTTGAGTACACTTATTCCTTGACATTTAATCCAATCTTCCTCCAATTCAATCATCCTACTCACAGAACCAGGTTAAAATAGATTTCTTATTGCAGAAGCATGCTTTAAATGAACATTTAGGATGAATTGTGGTTAGGGACATTGTTTGATAGAACACACGATGGGATTCATAATAATTTTACAGCTATTGAAATCATTCATTCTTAATCAAAAGTATTTGGGAAATTCACCAACTAATTAACACTGAAAAATATGAAAATTTTAGAGGACAAGCTTTTCAGAAAAGTGAAGAATATTAAGAACAAATGCACACTATGTACAATTCAGGATAAAGATTATGGGAAATTTTGGCGTAGTTTTCGTATGTAACATCTTGGCATATTTGAGTTGATAATGTATATGGACATGTAATTGCTTCGTTGATATAATTACACACTCGTTGAGAAGAAAAAGGGGCCAAATTGTGAAAGGAGTTCATAGGAAAAGCACTTTTTCTAAGTGGCCTAGTTATGTGACATCCATATACTAGTTGGAAAAGGCAATAAAACTATGAACTCAAAAAAACACTAACCTCTGAAGTACAACATTGAAGAAGAATATCTCCATTGATAAGAAGACCAGAAGGTAAGAAGTCCATCATGCTAGTATTGAAAAATAGTGCTCCATATGTTTTGGGTCTATTGGTAATAAGATAACAAATCCAAAGTACCATAATAAAAATTGTTCTATTATTTTTAATTCATCTTGAAAAAAACAAATCCCTTTGTTCCCATAATAATATCTAGTTTTTCCTAGGATACTGAGCATAATTACATAATATTATGCTTCACATGCTACTACAGCAGGGCTTGCATCAAGTGATAGCTTCATAGATTCTGAGAATTTTTCAGGGTATGATGTTAGCATCAATCGGGTATCTTCTCATACAGAAGCTACAAATACAAGATTCAAATTCACGGTAATGTTCTCTAGCCTTCATGTACTCTATTTCTCATCTCCAGTTTCATTGTTTTGACTTTTTTCAATTTCACTCTACAAGATGTCAATTATCTTGTAATTTGAGATGTTTCTAATTTATCATTGCTTCTTAATGATTTCAATGCACAAATCTCACAATTTACCAGATCATTCAATATTGATTTTTGGCATAAGACAAATATAGGGTCATCAAGTAGGTGGTATTTTTCAACGTGTTAAATAGTGTGATGTTTTATCAAGATTCAACCATATTGTTTCTGAGTCATCTCATAAGACACATATATGGTCAATTAATTAATCTTATTGTCAACATCTATTTGTGATGCCAGTTCAGATTTTCTCTTGGAGATCTATACAAAAGGCATCATGGTATGATCAGATATAAGGCACCAGAGGGTGGTTCTTAGCATACCATGCACCCCTCAACAACAAACTAATTGAGAGGAGAGATATCATGCTTCGTTCCATTGGAGAGGATGACACAAGAGTGAAATCAATGGGGTGAGTCCAAGACAATAAGGTTTTAGGGTGAAGGAAGTGAGAAAAGTGACTTTTTTGGTTACATGACAAATAAATAACCTTTGTCACATTTGCAATCTTCATGGAAATCAGATATGTAGACTTGGATAGTCCTAGCCTTGTGGAAATATATTCGCTCATTGATAGCATGCTTAGCCAAAAGAAGGTTGTTCAAAAAAAAGAACCCCCACCTTATAATTCTACAATGAGCACATTTATTTTAATAATACAATGGTGGTGAGAGACGTTGAACACTCCTTTGCACATGGCTACCCATGCACTGAACCCAAACTGGTACATAGAGAGGCTTGGTATATTTCTCCCCATAGAAGATAAGGAGATGATGATGGGTTTCATGAGACCATTTGGAAGATGTACAAAATAGAGGATTCCAATTAATTTGATACTAGACAAGATTTTCCAAACAAAGGGGTTTCATGAAGGCCATTTGGAAGATGTAGAATAAAGAGGATGCCACAGTAAGTTGACACAACTAGACCAAGTTTTCCAAACTAAGAGGTTACATAAGTTCAACAACGATCGATAGAGAAACTTTAGCATGGGAGAATGAAATAAGTTGGTGGTGGTTGTATGGCCCTCCATGATTGATGTGCACACTTTCCATTCAACTCTTATAATGGGTTTTCAGTTACTTTGCTACCAAGAGGAATTAATCTAAATAAAACTTATCCTATGATGCTACTGTACAAGTATGATAAAAAATTCTTGTATATTTTTTACAGTGCAATTCCATAGTAGAATAACTTCTACAGAAGTTTAGTAAAGAGATTGATGAAAGATACAGGAATTAAAAAGATACCTGGATGTAGTTGGATTGAAGGCCATAAATTGGTACATGCTTTTTTGTGTAGGAGACATATCACATCCACAAACATGGCAGAGCTATGCAAAGTAGGAGAAATTGGCTTGGCAAATGAAGGCAGCAGGGTATAAAGAATCATTTATTTGCCATCATAGTGAAAAGTTAGCAATTGTATTTGGTTGGTTAAACATGGCCCCTGGTACAACTATTAGAGTTGTTAAGAACCTTTAATCATGAGCATGGGGCTGAAGATAGTGTACTTGCATGGTTTAAGGCACATGTGATTACCAAAGACTCTCTAGACATGAAAACAAGACAAGGTAACTTTAAGAACTTGACACAATGTTTCCTCCAATGAAAATGGTGCAAAAGTTTAAGACAGTCCTATGTGAGACCATTTCAAGCTTGATGCAGGTTGTGGTACCTTTAAACAGCATACTAGGGATGAATTTTGATGAGAAATTACTTTGTGATGTAGGAGCATCCAGTGGTGTAAGGGCAATCTTGCATCACCCAAAAATAGTTAAATGTCAAGTTTCTCAGTTTTTAGATGTTTTTTACATTTTTGGATACCCTTTTCGTCATAATGAAATTCCCAATTTACGGTTTTTATTTTTGGTTCTTGGGTTGAAAGATATTGCAGTTTTAGTTTCCCAAATTTGCACCTGAAAATCTTTCGAGTTGGATTTGAAGCACTTAGAGCTCCCGGATCAACCCTGAAACCTTCTAAAATCGGCGTAGCAGATTTCAAGTGCGTTATTGACTTCGAGACCTTTCCAACGGTTCAAACAGTTCGTGAATCGGAGCCCCAGATCAAAAGTTATGGCCCCGGGAAGTTGGCGCACTTTCTAGAAGATACAATTGCAAATGTTCTTTTGAATTTTGAACTTCAAGTTGTAATTTTCGGTGCCAAACTGCCTAAACTTAAATTTGAATGTTGTTTTGGCTCCAAACTAAAGAGGAGCTCTATTTATAGGCAAGTTTCTAATTTTTGGGGTAACTTTTTGGGGACAATCTACTTTATAATGAAAGGGTTGTTAGCTTTTCTGTAACTTGCATGTGTTGTAGAACTTAGGAGTTTGAGATCCTCTGCATGTAAGCTCCATTTTGAATAATAAAATTATTCTCTTATTTGTGGGTTATTTTTCTAAGTCTCGAATAAGCCCTCATCAAGAGTAGTATTAGGCCCGGGTTTTCTTGAGCATGTGGATGAATCCGTCGTCATTGGGAGTGGATTCGCTTACAGGGACCATGGTTGTGGAGTCAAGGTCAAGAAAAGATGCCTCAAAAATTGATACCTAGTAGGCGTGGTGGTGCTAAGAGGTGGTCGAGGCAGCTGAGAAATGTTGGTGGAAAGAGATGCTGCTGGCCCAGCCCTCCGAGGCAGTTGATCACGTTACAGAGTGAAGTTGAAGGAGTTAAACTTAGAGGAGGGAAAGTGAGGATGAAGAGGAGGAAAGAAGGTTGAGATGAAGAGGAAGAAGAAGCGGTTGATCAAGACCAAATCTGACTAATGAGGCCATTTCAAAAGATTAGGAAAAAAAGACCCGAGGCGAGAAGTCCCGGTTATGCAGAGTCACGAACCCAGGAAGAGTTGATATTTGGATCAACGAGCTAGAAATTTTGAAGTATATAGAGGAAATAGAGGACCCGGATGAGGTTAAGTTTGTGAAAATGAAAATTTGAAGGGCCATGCCAGTATTTGGTGGAAAGAGGTCCAGTTGGAAAGAAATCGAAGAGGAAAAGTCAATATCACCAGATGGGATCGCATGGTAGAGAAACTGAAGAAGCAGTTCATACCAGTGGACTATGAGTTAGATCTGTTGAAGAAATTGCAAGGGTTGAAGCAAGGAAGTAGGTCTGTGAAAGAATATAATGAAGATTTTCACAAGATAACCATCATAATAGGTCACACAGAGGCCAATAAGGAGAAGGTAGCCCGATATCTTAATGGGTTACGACCGAGCATTCAAAAGGAGTTAAGCCTAGTCAGAATGACCAGCATTGAGGATGTGTATCAGTTTGCTCTAAAGGTGGAAGAGAAGCTAAACAAAAGATTTGATGGCAAGCAAAAGGACAAGGAGGTCAAAGTGGAAGGAGAGTGATGGAGAGAGACCCGAGGGAAGCCCCTGAAATGATGATGAAAAGAAAAGTGAAGATGTGGGTGCTTGAAGCCAAAGGAATGACAACTTCTCTACAGCCCTGCATTAGTCAAAATAGTGGTGATCAAAGAGGTAGAGGGCCAGTGAGATATGGACAAGGATCCTAGAAGAGGTGGTTTCATAGAAACGTGTTTCCAGTGTGGTGAAGAAGGGCATGAGCCTATGAATGTCCACAACACCAAGGAAGGGCAGACAAAAGGCCAGAAGGTCATGGAAGGGTTGCGCATGCAGATGAGGAGGCCCAATCTGAACATTCTAATGATGCTAAAAGGGGAGAAACCCTAGTGATTAGGAGAGCCCTAGTGACTGAGGAAAAGGAACTAGAATAGAGGAAGAATCTGTTTCGCACAAGGTGCAAGTGTGAAGGGAAATGTTGTGATGTCATTATTGATGGTGGGAGCACTAATAATCTAGTGTCAAAGGAGATGGTCACAAAGTTGAAGCTGAAGAGGGAAAGGCACCCGCATCCGTATCGGATTTCCTGGTTGTAGAAAGACCAAAAAGTTTTGGTCAATGAGTAGTGCCTAGTAAAATTCAAGATTGGGAGCTACCATGATGAGGTACTCTGTGATATCATCCCCATGGATGCATGTCACATGTTGTTGGGGAGGCTGTGGCAGTTCGATAGGCGAGCTATACATGATGGCCATGCAAACACTTATTCCTTGACAAAGGATAGGGTTCGTCACAAATTGAAACCCCTGAAGGAGACCAAAGAAAAGGTATGCAGTAGTGCTAGAATTTGTTATGTAGATGGAAGAAAATTTTTAGAAGGTATGAAGCATGAGCATGTGTGTTATGCATTGATTCCTAGAGTGAGTAAGGAGGATAGCGAGAAGGTTCCAGAAGAAGTTTGTGGGATGTTGGGTGAGTTTCAGGATATTGTTTCTGATAATGTACCTGAGGGTTTACCACCAATAAGGAAGATCAGTCATCAGATTGACTTGATTCGTGGAGCCAGTTTTCCAAATAAGGCAGCTCATAGAATGACTCGAGCAGAAAATGAGGAGTTGAACAGACAAGTTCAAGAGTTGTTGAAAAAGGGTTTGTCTGAGGAGAGTTTGAGTCCATATGCATTACCTGCGGTACTAGCACCAAGAAGGATGAAGTGGAGGATGTGTATATAGATTCCGAGCCATAAACAAGATAAAAATCAAGTACAGATTTCCCCTACCAAGGATGTATGACCTGATGGACTGTTTGAGTGGAGCTCAGTACTTCACAAAGATTGACTTGAAGAGTGGATATCACCAGATCCGGGTTCGAGAGGGAGATGAATGGAAGACTGCCTTCAAGACCAAAGAGGGCCTGTACGAGTGGTTAGTCATGCCTTTTGGGCTAACCAATGCACCGAGCACATTCATGTGGCTCATGAGCGAGGTACTAAAAGAATTTCTAGAATGTTTTGTTATTGTGTATTTAGATGATATTTTTATTTCAGTAAAAGGATATTTGGATGAGCATGATGCATATTGAGAGAGTCTTTGAGAAGTTAAGAGAAGAGAAACTGTTGATTAATCTGAAGAAGTGCAGTTTTGTGAAGAGGGAGTTAGTGTACTTGGGGTTTGTTGTCTCAGCAGAAGGTCTCAAGATGAACCCAGAGAAGGTGAAGGCTATTCTAGAATGGCCTACCCCAAGAACTCCTACCAAGGTGATATCTTTCCATGGTTTGGCTAGTTTTTATAGAAATTTCATTAGAAACTTCTGTAGTATTTGTGGACCCCTGACTGAAACAATGAGAGGGGATAGAAAAGAATTCAAGTGGAGCATTGGAGTGACAAAAAATTTTGAACTGTTGAAGCAGAAGGTGACAGAGCAACCTGTTCTAGCCCTCCCAGATTTCAACAAGGTGTTTCAAGTGGATTGTGATGCCAGTGGTTGTGCCATTGGAGTAGTGTTGAGCCAAAAAGGTAAGCCCATTCCCTATTTCAGTGAAAAGTTAAATGATGCCAAGAGAAAGTATTATGTATATGATCAGGAATTTTATGCAATAGTTCAAGCATTAAAGAAATGGAGTCATTATTTGTTGCTGAAGGAATTTGTTCTATATACTGATCATCAGGCCTTGCAGTACCTAAATAGTCAAGGACAATTAAATTAGAGGCATATGAAATTGGTAGAGTTTTTGTAGAGTTATACCTTTGTTTTGAAACATAGGAGTGGGAATTCAAATAGGGTTGCAGATGCCTTAACTAGGAGGCATACATTGATGACAAAGATGCAGATTGAAGTGGTTGGGTTCAATGAACTCAAGACACTGTATGCAGAAGATCCTGATTTTGTAGAGGCTTGGAAAGCTTGCAAGGAACTATTCTGATGGGCCAGGACAAGGTGGCTGGATTTCATAATCGGATGGCATATTATTTAAGGGAAATCAATTGTGTGTATCCCAAGGAGTTCCATGAGGAGAGGCGATAAAGGAAAGCATAGTGGAGGAATGGAAGGACATTTGGTGGGATAAAGACCATTGCCATTATCGAGTGAGCATTATTTTTGGCCTCGGTTGTCACGGGATGTGAAGAAGTTTATGTACAAAGGGATTCTGCGGGGGTATGTCGAGGATGGCTAAAGGAGTGAGCGGGAATCTGAGGCTTATATCAGCCCTTACACCCGAGAGAGGCCTTAAGAGGATATAAGTATGGACTTTGTTCTTGGTTTACCAAGGATGCAAAGAGGGAATGATTCGGTATTTGTGGTAGTTGACAGGTTTTTGAAGATGGCACATTTCATTCCATGTCAGAAGACCCATGATGCAGTCCACATTGCTGACTTGTTCTTCAAAGAGGTGGTGAGGCTACATGGTCTGCCAAAGAGTATTGTTTCAGATCGTGACACCAAATTTGTAGGGTACTTTTGGAGGACCTTGTGGAAGAAGCTGAAGACAGAGTTGAAGTTCAATTTTGCACACCATCCACAAATAGATGGGCAGACAGAGGTTGTTAACAGGAGTCTGGGTAACCTACTGAGATGTTTGGTAGGAGATAAACCCAAGGGATGGGACTTGATCTTACCCCAAGTAGAATTTTCTTACAACAATTCTGTCAACAGAAGCACTGGTAGATCACCATTCCAGATCGTGTATGGAGGTAGCCCCAGAATAGCTCCAGAATTGAGGAAGATGGACCAAGAGAAGAAAATAAGTGCTGAAGCTGAAGATTTTGTAGAACACATCAAGGATATACATGAAAAGGTAAGAGAACATATTAACAAGATGAATATGCAGTATAAGGCTAAGGTAGATCAGAAGAGGAGGTATAAGGAGTTTCAGATTGGTGATGAAGTGATGGTCCACTTGAGGAAAGAAAGGTTTCCAGTGGGAACATATAACAAATTGAAGATGAAGAAGTTCGGTCCCTGTAAAATTTTGAAGAGGCATGATTCGGGGAATGCATATGAGGTAGATTTGCTAGATGGATTCAACATTTCCCCTGTGTTCAACATTTCAGATTTGACAGAGTATCATGAAGGTAGCGTAGAGGAAGTACCAATGATGGAACAGTGTGGGATCCCAGTACCTACTTTAGAAAAGGAGGAGATTGAAGAAATCCTGGATAGTCATGTAGGAAGGAGTACGAGAAAGCAGTATAGAAGAATATGCGGTGGGGAAATGGAGAGAAGGCCTATGGAAGATTCATCTGGCTATCTAAAGCGTGATTGACCCGATTAGGTTTCCTCAACCATCTACGAATGTGGCGGGGTCACTACTCAAATTACTAGGTGTTTGATCTTGAGGAGCACATCATTAAGTGTAAGGGCAATTTTGCATCACCCAAAAATAGTTAAATGTCAAGTTTCTCAGTTTTTAGATGTTTTTACATTTTTGGATACCCTTTTTGTCATAATGAAATTCCCAATTTACGGTTTTTATTTTCGGTTCCTTGGTTGAAAGATATTACAGTTTTTGTTTCCCAGATTTGCACCTTAAAATCTTAGAGTTGGATTTGAGGCACTTAGGCTCCGAATGCGTACAGAAACTTTCTAAAATTGGCGTAGTAGATTTCAAACCGTTATTGACGAGACCTTTCCAGCGGTTCAAAGCGGTTCCACGAATCCCGAGCCAGAATCAAAAGTTATGGCTGTGGGAAGTTGGAGCACTTTCTAGAAGATACCATTGCAAATGCTCTTTTGAAATTTGAACTTCATGTTGTAAATTTTTGACACCAAACCACCTAAACTCAATTTGAATTTTGTTTTGGCTCCAAACTAATGAGGAGCTTTATTTATGGGGCGGGTTTCTAATTTTTTAGGGTAACTTTTTGGGGACAATTTCATATTGCGAAAGGGTTGATACGTAGCTTTCTGTAACTTGCATGTGTTGTAGAACTTGGGGATTTGAGATCCTCTGCATGTAAGAAGCTCCATTTTTTGAATAATAAAATTATTCTCTTATTTGTGGGTTATTTTCTAAGTCTCGGGCTGCGCCCTCATCAATGTCTTCCCTAGACTTTTAGAGACTCCAAAGACCCTTAACAGCATGAGAAAACTGTGGTTACTTGGAAATCCAACGTGGGTTTTAGGCAACCAACATCGAAAAATCAAAAGACATTGTTTTCTTGCAAGATTCTCTTCACTGTTCTAATGGGATAGTCTATAAGGAAACAAACCAAGCTTGAAACAACCAAAGTAAGCCTCGCTCCAGTTCTGCACACTCACCAAAAACATCAATAAACATTTTTCAAGCCATGGATCAAGTTTTTCAAATGTGGGTTGAGAGATTTAGTAGCAAAAAGAGAGAAATCACTGTACACGCTTCTCTTTATCCTATAGCTCTAACCTTTCTTCCTGTGAAGTAAACTCCTTCAAATTTCCATCTTCATCAGACCCTACATTTCTAAGAACCACACCATCAAGGAAATAAGTATGCAAAATTGACACAACTTTGGCTCATATTTCCATCCAAACTTCTTCACTATAATCAGCACTGTGTTGTAGAACCAACACATTTGGAATTTCTCTAACCTAGAAGCCAAATAATACCAACATAACTTAATTAAAAAACTATATCCATATTAAAAGCTACTTCATTTCTTAAGCATTTGTGTTAGTAATTAGAGACCATAATTGAAAAATAACAAAAAACAAGCTAGTGGAAAGATTAATTGCTCCTAAAACTAGCATTATCCTAGATCAAATAAGAACATGAGTCTTCCTAACATAGAATGAATACCATCTTCAAGCACCCATCATAACTAGTTTATACAAAGCCCCAGCTCCTATCTATCAAGTAACCGACATGCTCAACACAGAGACTATTTTTGAGTCATTTGTAAGTTTCACAAGCAATAAACTAAATGAATAAGTAAATAATCATCACGTTAGTCATTTCTCTTACCTGGAGGCAGAAAAGAGTCAATGGAAACTGAATAATTAGTAGTATATCTGGGTTAGAAACTACTATAGATGCATAAATGTTCATGTCTATAACTGAAAGATCATAATTAGAAACTAATTAAAACGAACTAGTGGAAGAATAATTTCTTCTCCACAACCAAATAAGTAAATGAGATTTACAATCCTAGAATAGATGTCATCTCCAAGTACCACAAAATTTTAGTTTGTGCACCATGCCCTAGCTCCTCCCAGTCCAATTTTCAACCTACTCAACAAAAGGTGGGTATTCAAATATTGTCCTAAAATAGAAGCACTATTATAGAACCATTTATAGATTTCTCGAGGTAGAGAACCATGTCAGAACAATATTTATGATTGCAACCAAGCTAAGCATAACTAGAATTCTATTTCTACAATAAAGTCTTAGCAAAGCCTTAAGCTGAATTTTTTATATTTTCTGTTGGTGATGCTCAAGGCTCAAACATATACATCATGTTTATTGCATTCAACCAAGATACAACACAAGCCACTAGGGGAGCTCCCCGAGCTCAAATAAATGTTTGCTACAGCTGGCATGTGAGTATGCAACACTAACCTTGCCTACATGTGATCCTGACAACCAAGGGAGTTCTCCAACTCACATACCAGAAAGAGAGGGGTCCTTGGCCAACAATACACTTCCTGCCTATGAAGAGTAAAACTAAAATCCCATGCCATCAACTATGCATATCGAGCAAAAGGATTTTTCTCACTGTAGATTGAGTCAAAGACTATTGGGAAACTGTAGGGCCCAGGTTCAAGAGCTTAAAACAATAAACGCTAATGTTCATTTGTGACTCTTAAATTTCCATGGAAAGTTATCACATATGATCACTCTCTAAGCTAATCATTAATGTTTCCCATACTGATTTGAGTAGCCATTCAACATTACTCGATAATCATTTTAGCCACTGGCTAATATAGATAACATTAAGAAGGTAATAGCATTTTCAAAACAAGATTACATAAACAATACTCAATATCTAATAATAACTAAAGTGTCTGAATTCCCAAATTGTTTGAAATAGACTGAGATGTGAATTTTGAAACTTGTTCGGTACTAGAATTTGTTTTTTGAACAAAGGAATTAAAATGAAAAGTTAAGGACTTGCATAAATCACATACCCAAGCTTCCATCCATTGTGGACTCTCTACACCATCCAATGCACACCCTGCTAGAGTTCCATCTATCAAAAGTTTCTTTAATGCGCAATCATCCAACAAGTGGTTGTTGCTGGTATTCACAATAAAATCCCATGTGGCCAACATAAACTTCACAATCATCTTGTACATCCAAGATAAATAAAATCACAATTATAACATCCCAATTGAGATGGAACAGATTTCTAAGGAGTTCATGAAAATCCACAAACATAATGGTAATTAATATGCAACAAACATGACAATAAGCCAACATTGTCTACTGGAAACAAATAGTCGACAAAATGAAATGAACAATACCTGAGAAAGTACTTGTATGAAACAAAATTTCATCAACACCTGGCTTAATGTGTTGCAGTGTTTCAGCATTGAGAATCTGAAGTGTTTCATTTGTGACAACACAATGAAGTGATACAAGATCACTTGCTGACAACAAATCATTAAGAGTGTCCATTTGTTTAGCAGTTGGAGGAAAAGATCTCTGACCTTGAAGAGCCTTTCCTTTCACCTAAAACAAAAGTTTGAAATCAACTCTACCATTACTATGTTTAATAGCATCGCATTAACTCATATATAAGAGAAATATGCATACAGACAATAAGCACGGGAAAATAGAGAAATTCATCAAAACATATTTGAAAGCCAACATTTCTTTTTCCCACAATTTTGTTTGATGGATAGTCCATAAATTTTTGCACATTGTTTCCCTCAAACAAAATTGTGGGAAAAATAAATGTATATTTATTAGGGTCAAATACAAATGCAGTGCCACAATTGTAACAAGAAGGGCTATGTCTAAGAAGGAAGCTTTATAATGGCTAGGCTTGTTATTGAAACCAAGTGTTTCACAATAATGATTTGAAAAAGTTAAGACAATCAAACAGATTCCAATTCCATATCAATAATTGGTCATAGTTTTAATGCAACAGAGAAAAATCAGAATTTAATAAGCGAAGGTTGTAAAGCATCAATGATAGGCGTGCAACTCTAAGATTGGAAAGTCAAAATTGCTAAAATTGCAAAGCCTCATAGGAAAGCATGGCATACTCAATGGCAAGGCATCAAACCCAACTTCCTTAAAAATGTACAAAAACATAGTTTCAAGGATGCATGGCTTTCCCCTCAGTAATACATAAGTCTTTTTTTTTTTTGTAGAAATTATCAAAATAGTCAGCCACCGCCAAGATGAGTTTGAGAGGCCAAAACAAAAAGGGGAAGAAGACTTACAGAGTTAAGGGAAAGTCAAAAAATTGAGAGGGAGAAATATTTTACTCCAAAGGCATGGGTTTAGAGCCAACTTTGGAGCTTTAATCACTATGTAGCCATGAATTGCAAAGGGTGCATCTGGAATGTGAAGAAGATGTAGAAATACAGGGTGCTCAATGGAATGAAGAATTTTTTATTTCACAAGTGAAGTAGAAAAAGATTAGGGTAAAAGTCTTCTGGTAAAGCATCAATCATTGAGGCGTTATGAAACATTTGAACAGACTAACAAACACATTATTTCCTTGCACACTGATGATGAATACATGAAAGCCCTAAAGCCAGTAGAAGCGATAAAATCACAAATGAAAATGATATCAAAGAGACCCTTGCTTATCAGATAAAACATTAAATGTCTCTTTGACACCCCAATGAGTCAACGAGAGAAGAATAGGAGATCATCGGAGAGAGTGATAAACATTGGCAAGACTCAATGCACTGTCCCCCCGATGCTCCAATAGTACTTAGGTGAAAAATTCATCGGGAAGAGAATTTAATATCGGTGGGAGTTGGCTCAATGTCTCCCCGATACAATGATATGCATCAATCTCCATCGGGGACACTATGATTTTTTTATGGGAGTCATTGGTAAGTTCCTTCGATGGGGCGAAAGGATAAGTCACGATGGAAAGGTAAAACAATATTTTATTAAAACAATGGGAGTCTTTCATCTACTAGTTCATCAGAAAAGTCAACTAGTTTAGGAAACACAACTTCTAGCCAAGCAATAGAAAAACTAGCATTGCTTGAAGCCTTAGAACCAATACAATGTGAGCTTCCCCCTGTCATGGGAAAGGATGGCCTTCATGTATGTATATTGATGTGTTAATGGAAGTCTGCATGGTTATGGTATTTGTGTGTTTGTCTCTTGTGGCAAAGATGGCCTTCAACAATAATCCTACATTAGACATGTTATCAAGACAATTATTAGAGACAGATCTCCAGTATAACTACATTGAAAACAAAAAGAAACATATGCTTTGAGAAACAAGAAATAGTGGTTCCATAGCTAGGTCAAAATATAGATCAACATTTAGTCTTTGTCATTTCTTATACCAGAAAACATGTCAATAGAAAATACATTATTCAGGGATTTTTTAAAACCTTTCAGTTTTGGGGATGATTGGACACTTCGAAGAAAATATGATAGCGAAGATGCAAAGCATTATGCTACAATTAATGGAGCAATTAGTACCATTACAAGCCATCACACAATAATTTCCTAAAATAAGATATTGAACAATACCTTTGGTGAATGATGGATGTTGTAAACAGAAATCATAACATCTTGGCCAACATCCACCTTATAACCTCTAGGAAAAACATCAGCCTCCTGATCCCATCTAATTAAAACCTACATTTTCACGTTGAAATGTGTGGTTTGGCCAAGCTATGAGTATGGATTATTAATGAGAAACACAATTTCAAAACATGCAATGTTATATTCATCTAATGCATGAAAAGGCCTTACTCGGAAAAATCTTCACATACAGGTGGGTGTGGATAAAGTCGCATTGACTCATTTATGCAACGGGTCAGATACTTCAACTCCTTCATATCTGAAAAATGTGTATTCCTTCCTTGTAGTACTCTATCAACCTCCTCTTGTGCTTTCTTCAGTGTAGTAGGATTATGGATGTATAAAGTAACAATATGTCATTTAAAAATACTACTTGAAACTAGTTGTTCAGAACTTCAATATAAAACATGTCAGGGACAAAATCCTAATAAAAGATACAATTTTCTTCTTTGCTTTCAAATTTGAAGCAGTTTGCTTTGAATATTTGTACGTAGCCAAAATACCTTATTATTACATGAACATCCTTCTATAACACATCATATATTTCATCCTTGCTCTTTATTTGTTCTAGTACTTATTACCTTATTAACTCATACATTGCATCTGCACTACAATTCTATTGTAAAGGGAACATAACCTTAATGAGAATTAACCCAACTTCTACTTTATAAGACTCAAGGATCTCCTCTTGAGCTTCTTCATCTATGAGATTAGCTTTCTTGATTTATTGCAAACTAGTCTCTTTGCTCCAAGGATATTACAAGAATTTTTGCTACTTTCTTTCAATGTCATCATCTTATAACTCCAAAATTCACTTCTTATTAGAACTATTTAAATTTTGGTGGAACTTGGTGGTTTTTGAAGCATTCTATAGAAGGAGCAAGCTAGGAGAAGATCAAAATTACAAAATTATTATTTTTGTTCAAGCTTCATTTTGTTAAATACTTGAGTGTATCCAGCTGATCTGGTCTTTAATTTCTAGGAAATTGAACATCTCTTTAATAATTCAAGAATCATGTGCAGATCTAGCCTATTCAATTGCTTACAACTACAGTTATTTAAGGATTGTTAATGTATGATTTTTTTCTAGGAAAAGACTATTGTTTATTGCTTTACTTTGTTTGACAAGAACGTACAATTCAAAAATGTTGCTTGTCTTTTTGTGAGAACTCATCACACATACTGGTTTTACATGTATATATTACTAGTTTTCTATTTGCTCCTGTAGCATCGGAAAGTATTGTAATGCTATAAATTGGAATTAGTATATCGTTCCATCTAAATTGGTATTTGTAAAAATGTTCATTGCATGTAAACAATTTGTTTTAACTATTGCATGCTAAGAGAAACAATCAGTGGAGATTGTTTTGAAAGGTTGACAACTAAGACTACCAATTGAGTTCCTTCTAGTGGACAAAATAAAATCCATTGCATTCTTTGTACTTGGGTTGTGATCATACCCTTGTATTGAATTTGTTTATTTATTTATTCAGAAAAGTAAAGAATTAGTATTGTTTTTGGAACTCCTTACATCCTCTTTCAAATATCATAATTTTAACTTGATTGTATTGCATTCAGCATAAAAAATGAAGAAAACAACACAACATAATTAATTACATTGATATAGTATTTTGCACTGACTATTTACTATCCTACCTCTAAGTTACCACAAATAGGTCATGTATTCAAATTTTCTAAGAAATTCATGGATACAATTTCAAGTGGGCTACAAAGTGTCAAGCACAATACATCATAAGAAAATGTTCCCATGATTCATGCTTTCTTGGCTCATTCGGAGCATTCTTGGCAATAACACAATTAAGGAATCAAACAATATAATACTTAAACTATCTCTTGATGGACTCTTCACAAGGTGATACCAACCTATTCAAAATCACAAAACCCCACTAGCAACTTCGGATCGATAGAATTCCTAAAAGAGATGTCATCTCATGGAATACAATGATTGCAGGATATGCACAAAAAATATTTTTTGAAAAGGATTTAAAATGTTTCAATTAAATGCAGTTGGCAGGTGTAAAGCCAAATTCCACAACCTTTGCCAACATCCTCCCTGTCTGTCCCAAAATGGGAGCTTTGGAACAGGGTATGGACATCCATCAAAGCATAAAGGATAGAGAAATTTTGTCAGATGTTGTAGTGGAAATAGCCCTTGTAGATATGTATGCAAAATGTGGAAACATAAACAAGGCATGTGAACTATTTGAAAAAATGCCTCAAAGAAATGTGGTCTCATGGATTGCAATGATTTCAGGATACAAACAAATTGAACTTTTTGAAAAGGCTTTAGAGACTTCCAATCAAATGCAATTGGCAGGTGTAAATCCAAACTCCACAACCTTTTACATTATCATACTTGCCTGTGCCAAATTGGGAGCCTTGGAACAAGGTATGGACATCTATCAAAGCATAAAGGATAGAGGAATTTTGTCAGATATTGTAGTTGCAACTACTCTTGTAGACATGTATGCTAAATGTGGGATCATAGACAAGGCACTTGAAGTGTTCGACAAAATTCCTCAAAGAAATGTGGCCTCATGGACTGCAATAATTGTAGGATATACACAAATTAGATCTGTTGAAAAGGCTTTAGAAATTTTCAAGAAAATGCAATTTGTGGGTTTAAAGCCAAACTCCACAACCTTTTCCAGCATCCTCTCTGCCTGTTCCAAAATGGAAGCTTTGGAACAAGGTATGGACATCCATCAAAACATAATAGAAGGCGTATTTTCGTCTGATATTATAGTTGGAAATGGTTTGGTTGACATGTATGCAAAATGTGGAAGCATAGAGAAAGCATGTGAATTTTTTGACAAAATGCCTCAAAGAGATGTCATCTCTTGGACTGCAATTATTGTTAGATATGCACAAAATGGATTTGTTGAAAATGCTTTAGAAACTTTCAAGCAAATGCAATTGGAAGGTATAAATCCAAATTCCACAACCTTTTCCAGCATCTTTCCTTCCTATGCCAAAATGGGGGCTTTGGAATAGGGTATGAACATCCGTCAAAGCATAAATAATAGAGGAATTTTGTCAAATGTTGTAGTTGCAACTACCCTAGTAGACATGTATGCAAAATGTGGAATCATAGACAAGGCATGTGAACTATTTGACAGAATGCCTGAAAGAGATGCCATCTCATGGAATACGATGATTGCAGGATATGCACAAAATGGATTTGTTGAAAAGGCTTTATAAACTTTCAAGCAAATGCAATTAGGAAGTGTGAAGCCAAATTCCACAACCTATGCCAGCATCCTCCCTACCTGTGCCAAAATGGGAGCTTTGGAGCAGGGTATGAACATCCATCAAAACATAATGGATGGGGGATTTTGTTTAGATATTATGGTTGGAAATGCTCTATTAGACATGTATGCAAAATGTGGAAACGTACAAAAGGTACGTGAACTCTTTGATGGAATGCCTCAAAGAGATGTCATCTCATGGAATGCAATAATTGCAGGATATGCACAAAATGGATTTTGCAAGGATGCTCTCAAAATATTTGAATTAATGAAGCACTCTGAAACATATCCTAACATTGTAAGCTTTGTTTGTATTCGTTGTGCATGCAGCCATGGAGGTTTAGTGGATGAAGGATGTACATACTTCAATCACATGAGTAAGTAGTATTGCATTACACCTACAGTTGATCATTATGTGTGCATGGTTGACCTTCTTGCATGTGTTGGCTATCTTGAGGACACTCTAAACTATATCATTAAGATGCCAATTAAACCCATGGTGGTTGTGTGGATGTGTTTTCTTGTTGCATGTAGATTACATATAAATATAGGCTTAGGATTATTTACAGCCATGCTGCTCTTCAATTTGGATCCTAAAAATGTTGCGACTTATTTTCTTCTCTTAAACATATATGCAGAAGTGGGCAGGTGGGGTGAAGTTCAACTGTTAAGGAGATAGATGAAAGATAGAGGAATTAAAAAGATACCTTGATTTAGTTGGGCTGAAGGCCATAAAATGGTACTTTCATTTTGTGTTGGAGACAAATCACATCCATAGACACAGGGGATGGATGCAATGTTGGAGAAATAAATGTTGGAGAAATAGGCTTGGGGGATGAAGGTAGAAGGGCATTTTCTAGATTCAATAGATTTACTTATTGATGTGGAAGAGCAGGAAAAATCATTATTTTTCTACCCCCATAGTGAAAATTGGCAGTTGCAATTAGTTTTTTAAACACACCCCTAGAACAAGTATTGGGTGTTGATTGTCATAATGCAACAAAATTTGTCTCCAAGTTTGTTGGAAGAGAAACTGTAGTGATAGATGCAATAAACATGGACAACAATTTCGTAGAGATTATTGGTGATGCTAAATGAAGCAATTTGAAAATTAATCTTGCACTACATGAAGGGATGAGATTTTATTTTTAGTTTATACAAGGTTTTATTTGTTTTTTATTTTTTACTTTTTATTTGGCAAGCTAGACCATGTTGTTGGTGATCGTTTATATACACTGTTGAGATATTTGTCAAAGACCTATTTTTTGATAAGATGGACATTTTATTGAATTATTTTTAGGTAATATGCATGCATATGAAATGAGAAGTTGGAGAAGGAGGTGGAGAATTGGAAAAAAAGAAAAAAATGAAATGGGAGAGGTCTCACAATCTGCCCTAGTCTTTTTGTACATTTCTTTTGTTTGGATTAGTTGTATTATCTTTTTCCTATGTTAGTTTGATTGTTTGAAATTAAACTACACATCCCAGATTAAATATGTACATTTTGTCTCATTTATGATTATATATTTTTAATGTTGCTTCACATGCTTGTGCTTAATGAGATGGCTGATAGATATGTAAGTTCATAAATACTTTTCAATGTAATTGGATTTCACTCTATTTGGTTTTACTTAGAAATGAGCTATTATAATTTATCTATGAAGAAGTTAAAAAAGATACTGGGTAATTCTCAAACAAAATGGAGAACTTTCAAATGTGTGTGTTGCTGCAAAAGAAATTGAGCGCTTCCACAAAACAAATTGTGCACTTCTCCAAGTCAAGCTAGGGCAATATTTTCCAGGTGTCTAATGCCTCTAAAAATTTCAAGATCTACTAGCCAAAATTCTTTGATCTTCCTCCCGATTGTAGAATGTGAACATCATATATCAAATTTGAGATATCTTAGGCTGAGGTTGGAAACAAGGGGTAAAAGGATGTGTTGCTATTAAAAAAATTGTGTCACTCAGTCCCCTAGATGGTGTATTTCAACCTCAATAGTAGCATAATAGAAAAATTTGAGTGTTTGCTAACCTAGTTATGGTGGATGTATTGTGTGCAATGATTTAGTGATCAAAAACATAAACACTTGAAGAAAAACTATGTAATAGTGGTATGTTAATCATGGAGGGAAAATAGAGTGATTATGATCACAAAAAGAAAGAAATGGAGAATGTAGGGATAGTAAAAATTCAAAAAGGTCTTATATCCAAATAGGGAAGGCTATGGCAAGGGTTTTCGGCTATGACTTTGAGAGGGGAAGAGGAAATAGCAATATATGGCTTCCAATGGAGTGAATGAGAGATTGGATAAGAGAATATATGAGATTAGGAGATTACTAAGAGTCCATGGCTATTATAGCTCTAGGGGCTTCAAAAAAACTTCAGTCCTCAAATCTCTTGCTTGTTTCCCTGCTATGTAATGGAGTCATGTTGATCAATTGGGCATGTTGAAGAGAGACTATAAATTCTTGCTACATTTTCTATTTTATTCTTGTGTAACCCAGCAAATGGAGGCTAAAACTAGATTTATAGAGTTTCGAGATAAAAGGCCATTGGAAACAAAGTAATGATTAGGGCACGAACAAGTGGTAACTTTTTCAAATTTGAACATGCACACTAGCACCCTTCTAGCACAAGTGTCTAGACATTAGCGCACAACTCGGTAAGTATTCCTAAATCTAGATCTCCATACATTATCCATCTATAATTAGGGAAAAGGCCAAAAACAAGTCAAATGGAACTAAAACATGTCTAACAAATGGAAACCAAAATGAGTACAAAAACATAATGCAAAAGTTTCCAAGTAGGCAATTACTGACCTTTCATATTTCTAAAAGAAGAAGATGCTTCATTCACTCTTCTTGTACATATGCATCTTCCTTGGAGAGAAGAAGAGGATTTAGGGATAAGAATAGCTTACACCAAGGGGAAAAAGTTAGTATAAATTTTTTTGAGGTTTAATGAATGGTAGTTGTACCAATGAAGTATACCAATTCTTTCAAATCCCCAATTTTGGTCTTCTTAGGTCCTATTCTATCTATCTTGACTTCACCTACAACCATCTCTCACAAAGTGGTGCAAGCCAAGGGGGAGATTAATACATTGATGAATCAACCCAAGGTAAGTATCTCTAAGCCTAATCTCTTCCTTTTTGTACTTTGTTGGATATTGTGAATGTTGTATGCTTCGTGTATTAGGTAGCATGGTAGACTACATTAATCTACTTCTATCTTCTACATTGTTGTTATCTTTAGCTCATGCTTCAACATTTGATGAAACCTCGAACCTATTAAGGCTCTCCACTTCTTTATATGATGCATGTATAGCTCCTCATCTAAACTCATTCTAACCCCCTTCTACAAATAGCTAATTCTTACAGTCCAAACCATTTTGTGGATTGCCATCTAATATTGTGTTTGATCTAGAATGGTCTTCTACATCTTTCGTATTTAGAGAATATTATATTATAAAGTACTATTTTAGGCCCAACCAAAGGATCTTAAGGTAATTGATGGTTAAATCATCGGAAGGCCAAACTATAGATTGCTAAAACAATTGAGGAGGCAGTAAAGATGAAGGGACCTTCCAATGTTATGCAAGTCATCACACACAATCCCCAAGCATTTAGATTAGCAAACCCAAGTGTTGAAGGATTATAAGATTAAATTCTTGTGATCCATTGTAAGATCAAATTTGAGTGACCCTGTGTGTCTATCTCATTTTTAACTCTAGTCTTAAAATAAATTACAACTATATTTCCTTGGACGAAAATGTATGTGATATAGGTAAAGAAATAAAAATTCATATAAAATTTTTGTGACCCCATTTTTCTCTCATTTTTAACTCATGGCTTAAAATTTATTGCACTTATATTTCCATGGATACGAATGTATGTAATAATGGGAAAAGAAACAAAAAAAATTATCATAAACCACCAACATACCCAACCCATGTGCATGCAATTTGCAAGACTACAACAACTAAAGGTAGCAATAAATCCTAACTTGAAATCATAGCCACAACAACCCACCCTTCACTCCCCTACTCATGCATGGTGTAACTTAGCTCTAATGTAGAAAATAATGAATAAATCTCATGAAGAGGAACACAAACTCATATTCTGAACATTGAAATTTTTCCACTACATAGGCTACTACAATATTAACTCAATTTTTTGTAACTATTTGTTATGTTTTGACCTTCAATACAATGTCAGAAGTTTCAAAGTTCTTGATGCTAACTGGATTTTATCCAATCTATGTTGTCAATAACATGATATTTAACATTTTGAATCTCACTACGTGTCTAAAAGCATACCCATCATTAATAAAGATTCTATACCCGCCAAGTCCAATTTTCCTTTTGTGGTTGTTGGGGATAAACACACATGAAGCAGGTGAAGCATGTCCAGAATTGAATTGATCTCGTGGATGATTTGAAGCAACTTCTTGAGATGCCTAGTATTTATGTTATAATTTAATCCATTACAACTACAGTTGATTTTCTAGAATTCATCCTACTGTTATTGGCAAAGGGTTTCTTGTCCAACTCAGTGCAATTTATAATGATGATTGAACTTCCAACTAGTGAAGGGTTTTCGTGATGGTGATTTCGATGAAAGGAAGGTGATGGGTTGACTCAAAGGAGTTTGATTTGAACATTTGGGAGAATGAATGGGTTGCAGAGGAGGAAACTCTCCTCAACATTCACCTAGAGTCAGAATCGCTGCCAAATAATGTTTAGTGCCACAAAAACCAGCATATACGTACCCATACATTGTCAGGAAAAGAGACAAGAAACAGAAGAAGAAAAAAAAGACAAAGGTGGGGCATACCTAGTCTATTGCTGAAAGGCCCTTTGTGGAAGTTTTATTACTGTCGCTTGTCTATGAATCTAGACCCACTTTTTTCCCCTTCTGATTTTCTAAAAAACCCTTGTCATTTCTAATGAAAAACCCCTTGTCATTTTTTGAAAAATTCCCATTTGTGGTGCTTCGTGACCACTGTCTGTGTTGTTCACTGTTCTTTATGCCTATTGTGTTGTGCCTTTGTTCCTCTGTTCATGTTCTCTTCCCTGTTCTTGTTCTCTATTCTGAAAGGGAAATGAAATTAATGCCTACAATGACACGATTGAAGAAGGTAATGTCCAATGTTGGAGGGAAAAGGAAAATTGGAAGGAAAATAAAAAATAGCAATCGCACCTTGGTGTGCAATGGGAAAAGATGATTTTTTTTTTCATTCATTTGTGTAGTACATGAGGTCAATTGGTAGGTCATTTTTAAAATTATATTGTTTATATATTATTATTATTATTATTATTCATACATATAGTTTTATTTTTCCTAATCTATCCAAGATCAATTAAACTATGAGTTTTTTTATAAATTAATTTAAATTGATTTATATAGAAATAATATTGTTTATAATGATATTGTATTCTACAATTAATATATAATAATAATAATATAACATATATATATTATTATATATAATTAAAAATATAATTTAATTTGTACCATATAAAATATATAATATATTAATTATACTTTATATTAAATAAGAGTATAATAATTATTAATTAGTAATTATACAAATGTTATATATATATAATAGTTTTGTTAGAGAATATAATAAATAATATAATTATATATCTATAATTATTTTTTTATTATATAAATCTATATTGTATATTACTTATAGTTAAGGATAAAGGATGCCATAATGTTAAAACCTAAATGTGCTCATTATTAGGATTTTGGCCATATTTTCTTTTTTTATAATTAATATCTACACAATTTGATAAGAAGCATAAGGTTAGAATTTAATATTATTATATTTTAATAGTATTAAAATATCTTCATTAGTTGTTCCCTTCTGAACAACCATGAATATGTGGAGAGGCTTTGTGCTACCATTCATACCTGGTTGATTTCTTTGTTTAGAAAGTATTTAAATGGTACGCATTGGAAATGAATGAAAGTAGTAAAAAATATATAATACAATCATATACTTATATTTATTTTTTTATTATATAAAATTCACATTATATATTAATGTATACTTAACTACGTAGGGTAAATGAAGCCATAACGTTAAAACCTAAATATGCTCATTATTGGGATTTGACCATAATTTTCATTTTAATATAGCCCTCACCAAAATGTTATTTTCAAGTTGTAGCTTCCCAAATTGAAAGAGTGAAAGTTATTTATTTATCATGAGATATAGATAATTTTTAAAATAGTCGTCGACATCTAACATGTCCCTCTACATCCCTAGCATTTAAATATTTTTTATTGCATATTCTTTGTTTAATTTATTTGAAAGGTCTATCTTTTTTAATAATTGAAGTTATCGTGTAGATGGCCAAATTGGAGAGTTGAAAGGTCAATAAGGTAAATAATACCGACGAGGAAGAGTTTGAAGGAGCAAAAACCAAGCAGTGAAAAACAACCGAAAATAAATGAAAAATGACGAATGGCTCAGGGCTTTTGAACCGTCTTTCAACGTATTACAACACAGGGCTGCAAACTCCTCCCGGTCATCGCAGCAAAACGTGGGCATCAGAAGTCAAGATAAGTGTGTGGGACCCGTCGGGTGGCTTATAATAATGGAGGTGTCACCAGTATTAAATGCAAAGCTGAATTTGTCTATTGGTTGCTTTAAACAATTGACATATGCATTCAAATCCTTTGATATCAGTAGCAGATATTTATGCAGCAAACAACAGGTGTATCACATTATGATATTTTCTATTAAAAATGATGGACGGCTGAGATGTGTTTTACTGTGAAGGCCTTAAGACTGCACCGAGAGGCAATGCCTTCCACACAATAGGTATTTTTGGTGCACCAAGCAACCTAGGCGGCCAAATGGCCCGCTTAGGTAGGGGTCCCATGAGGGGGACTTAAGCTCTATGGATTATGATCAAATTTGAAAGAAAAAAGAATAGAGGAGTAATAGTCATTTATTTAGTCATTAAATTAGTCATATATTTTGTCATTTATTTAGTCATTTTTATTTGTTTGATATTAGTCACTTATTTAGTCATTTAGTTGTGATTTTACCCAATGACCAAATTAGTGATTTATTTTCTAAATACTACTAGTGTTAGTCACGTGACCAAAATTTTAAAATTTTTAGTCACGTGACTAAAAGTTTTAGTCACATAGTCATTTATTTTCCAGATTCTACTAGTGTACACAGTCCATGACACAGGCTACGACCCAATCAACATCAACAACTATAATACAATCAACAACACAACCGATGAGCACTAATCCCTTTGTGACCTCAACGAACACCATGAATACTACCTCAAACAATCCTCCTAGACACAAGAGAGTAAGATTTTTAGGTTTAGGACCCTCACCTAGGGTTAATGTCAAAGGTCCCACATATAGTCATGCTATCCCTCAAAATAGTGCTACGCAAGGACAACAAGGTACACATACTAGGATTCTAGCACAACCAGGGCTTCAATCAAATACCTTTATGCTAAACATGTCACAACAAGGTACCCATGCACAACTTGGAAGTCAAAACATACAAGGGAAACCCAACATAAACACCATGTATACACATATACCTCAGGTACAACAACAGATGCCTTCATACAACTACCATGTACCTACACAAAATGTGGGACCCAATGATACAAATGACTTACAAAGCCCATAGGTGGATGCTCTAACTACACAAATTCTTGCTTTATATAAACAAGTAGAGAACATGCAAGTAACAACCAAAAAATCCTACAACATGTAGGATTTGTATCCATACCCCTTTGATAGGAGCATCTACATGCCTCCTTTTCCACAAGGATACATAATTCTGATATTTCCAAAGTACAAAGGAACAAGCAACCCAATAGAGCACATCAGAGAATTTAGCACGGCTTGTGTTGACATTGCCTCGGAGCACACATACTTGATGAGATTAATCCCTGGAACTCTTACGAGTCCTATGCTTGAGTGGTTTTCACGATTACTTGGGGGCATAACAACATGGTCTGAATTGGCCAACAAATTTGTAGATAATTACACCTTTAACATTGAAAACAATATCACATTATTCACCTTGTGTACCTCAAAACAAGAAGAGGGAGAGTCCTTTATCAAATTCTTCCAGAGATGGAGAAACTTGGAAAGCCGATGCCAAATAGAGATCCCTGAAAAACAAAAGGTGGACATGTTTGTCATAAACATCCTAGATGCTTTAAAAGATCCCTTGCAAGTTCATTGTTGTGCACACTTTGTAGACCTAGTGGAAAAAGGAACAATGATTGAGAGATCACTTGTCACTAAAGGCGCCCTTAGATTCTCTAAGAATACCAGTAATCAGCAAATGTTTAGTGACAAAAACAAATACTGGTCTCGAAACAAAAAAGTCACGAACGATGGGGTTGCCGATACTAAAGTTGTACAAAAAACTAGTCATTTTGTCATGCTAAGAGGACCTAAAGCATCAACGACTACACCAAAAACCCCTACACCAACAGAAAATTCTCTACGCAACAATCAAGGGCAAGGACAACAAAGACCACCTAGGCAATATGTTAAACACGAATACATTCCCCTTAGAGAACCCATTGAAATGGTATTGAAGAAACTTGTTCAATCAAGTGTCATACAACTATGGGAACCCACATCTTACGTGTCTGATTTTAAACCCTCTTGGTGGGATGATAACGCCTTTTGTGAATATCGCCGAGGTAAAGGACACAAAACATCTACTTGTAGAAAACTAAAAAATATTATCCATGACCTCATTGAGGACAGAGTAATCGAGGTAGACGAACAACAACAACACACTTCCAATCAAGATCACATGATCTACAAGACTCCTCTTCAGGACCACGATTCAGGGAAATCCTCTAGTTTAGGTACTAAAAACAATAACACAACCAATTATACGACTACTAGTTATAATTATAACAAGATCCTCCATCTTCATGTTGCTGATGAACACATCAACACCATTACCATCAAGAAGACACTGGAGTGCACTATAAATACTCATAGAACTAAAATAACCATATTTGCTCCTTCGCTTCCCAAGCAGTCCCAAGCTAAAGGCCATTTAAACTTGTTGGATCAGCTCGAGAAAACCTCGACAAAAATATCCATATTGGAACTATTATGCACATCACCTAAGCATAGGGCCATCCTAGATAAGATGCTGAAAGAAACCTCTGTCCCAGAAAACCTTAACATTGACCAATTTCAAGCCATGGTTCGATTCCTTGCAAGCTCTCACCATGTTACCTTATCTAACAGAGACTACTCAACCCAAAAGATGAACCATAATGACTCACTACACATTGAAGACTTCATCCATCAAAATAGCATCAAACGAGTCTTGATAGATGGTAGAGCAGGATTGAATGTTTGTTCCTTAAAATTGGTTAAGGAATTGGGTTTTTCTGAAGCATGCGTGGATAAGACAAAGAGCATAGTCATTAAAGGTTATGATTATGATGAACGATCCTCCCAGGGCACAATAACACTTCCACTTTGAGTGGGACCCATGATGTTGGATACTACTTTCCAACTATTGGATCTGGAAATCCCTTATAATCTTCTCCTCGGTCGACCATGGGTTAGCACCATGAAGTTCATTCCCTCCATGTATCATCAATGTGTAAATTTTCCCTACCACAAAACTAAAATTACTGTCAAAGGTGACCCTAATCCCTTTGAGTATTGCACTAACTTGCAAGATTTCTTTGAATGTCAAGTGCCACTTAACCATGAATCCTCGACGTCAAACTTGTCCAAATACATTAACTTCACAACACTCACTAGGACATTTTTTGTCCCTCATTTATCTTCCTCCACATCCTCTACTTCCACTACTAAATCCAAAGGCCCTGACATCCAAATCCAAGACAAGGGATGCAGAGAGTACCACATGAACACTGCCTTATACATCACCACAATGCCAAAATCACCAAAGACATATGGAAAGTCGTGTTACACCATGGAACCTAAGGTCCTAATTCATGTACCTCCCAAAACTACTTTCCTCAAATGGGGAGACCTTGGCAAAGAAGATATTGAGGATGTGTCTAACTAGGTCTATAAAGAAGAGGAGACACCACTTCCACTAGAGCAATATGGTAAAGGCTTTTTGATGATGCAAGAAAAAGGGTATGATGGAACCAATGGTTTGGGAATAAACAAAAATGGACAAAGAGAACCATACATACCTATTAAATGGGGGGAAATCTTGGGTTAGGATGGGAACCACTTAAGGTGGGTACCACTAAAATCGAATTTCCTTCAAATAAGGAAGTGCGTGCTTTTGAATGTGTCAAGACATCAGAGGATTCTAATGATGAATTTTATGATGAAAATGATTCCAACAACTGGGAATGGGAATCCTATATATGCCTCTAGCACTTACGAATTGGACAACATTTTCCATGATTTAGATACACCTAGACCTAAGGTAGTTCCAACTGTATGAATGTCAACATCTGAGACAATAACTCAATCCTTACCTTATCAGCTACTTCCCCGACTTTTGCAAATACTAATGATGGCATTTCCCTAGTCTACCCACAACTGATTGACTAGGACCAACAAGGTCCTATCATTTTGGATACCTTTGAGAACAATGAAGCTATTGTTGAGTTCATGGGACTAAGAGAAGGAATTCCACAAGGAGACCATAAATTTGGATTCACGATAGAACTTGATGTGGTAGCATACTTCAGGGAAACTGCATCACACTCCAGTCACAAAAAGAATAATAAAGAGAAAAAGGATAGGTCTTTGGGTGAAAACCATGAGGCACCCTCTAATCATGAAAAAGTAAAAACATAGGACGTATCCAAAGGTGAAAATCTCCCTAAGGCACCTAAGGATGGAGGGTTGTACTTTCTCCACATCACACAAGAGTGATCACCAATGCTAATTGAAGATACACAATAGGTCAACATTGGAACACTTGAAGATCCTATGATAGTGTTACTAGTAGCTTCCTTGACAAAAGAAAAACCAAAATTCCAAGCATTCTTCACACAGTGCAAAGGTAGTTTTTCCTAGTCATATGCTGATATTCCTGGGTTGGACCATGAGCTAGTCTTACATCACTTGCCATTGAATCCAGATGCTAAACCGGTAAAGAAAAAACTCCAGAAAATGCATCCGCAAATCGCCTTGTTGGTCAAGATAGAACTAAAGAAACTCTTGGATGTTGGCTTCATCGGGTCTATTGATTATGCATACTGGATCTCCAATCTGGTACTTGTCACCAAACCAAATGGGAAAATCTGCATATGTACTGACTTTATAGATTTAAACAAGGAATTCCCTAAAGATGACTTTTCTCTCCCTAGCATTGACATGATTGTAGATCTTACAATAGGATATGAGATGTTGTCCCTTATGGATGGTTTCTCTGGCTATAATCAAATTTGTATTGCTCTAGAAGACCAACATAAAATAGCTTTTACTTGTCCATGGGGTACCTATTGTTGGAACGTCATACCTTTTGGGATGAAAAATGCAGGAGCTACATACCAGCAGGAAATGACTATAATATTTCATGACCTAATGCACATGCTAATGGAGGACTATGTTGATGATATCCTAGCAAAGTCTTTAAACAAAGCTGATCATCTAAAGGTTTTAGACAAATTCTTCCAATGACTAGAATAGTACAAGGTTCATCTCAACCCAAAGAAGTGTGTCTTTGGAGTAAAGTCTAGAGAATTATTGGGATTCATCATCTCGCAGCGAGGCATAGAAGTCGATCTTTCCAAAGTAAAATCCATCATAGACATGCCTCCCCAAAAGAACATCAATCAATTAAGGTCCTTCCAGGGGAGACTACAATCTATTAGGAGATTCATTGCTCAACTTGCAAACAAATGCCATCAGTTTCAGTACTTGTTACGTAAAGGGGTCCCTTTCATATGGACCAAAAAAATTTAGGAAGCCTTTCAATAGATAAAAGACTATCTTCTAACACCGCCTGTGTTGATGCCACCAATCGATGGGAAGCCCCTCATATTATATGTATCTACAACCACAATAGCACTCAGGGCACTACTTGCTCAAAATGACCATGAAGAAAAGGAAAGAGCAATATACTATATTAGTAGAACTTTGGTGGGGTATGAACTCAACTACTCTTATATTGAATGGGCCTGCCTTGCAGTGGTCTTTGTCATACAAAAATTACAGCATTACATATTGAACCACCAAACAAAGCTAGAAACAAAAATTGATCCTCTCAAGTATCTTCTCAGTAAAGCGGCATTAACAGGGTGACTAGAAAAATGGGTCATGGTCCTTAGTGAATACAACATCCAATGTCTCGAGCACATGACAATCAAGGGACAAGTAATCACAGATCAACTCACAGATGTGCCAACACAAGCAGAACATCCCCTCGTCGTTGATTTTCTAGATTAGTCACTCTTCACTCTTGAGATAGGTGATGTATGGAAGATGTACTTTCATGGCTCCCATACCAATCATGGACCAGGTGCTAGAATACTATTCGTCACCCCACAAGGTGACACAATGTTGAAATCATTCAGAATTGTATTCCCTTGTACAAACAACATTGCAGAGTATGAGGCCCTATTAATAGGATTGTGCATGGCGGTCAAATGGAAGATGAAAAGTATACAGGTCTTTGGAGATTCACAATTAGTCATCAATTAGGCAATGATGACTATGAGACAAAGGATGAGAAATTGACTCCCTATAAGAAAATGGTTGACAACTTCAAGCTTTACTTTGTCAATGTCACCTTTTTTTAGATACCTCACATACTAAACAGAGCAGCAGATGCCATGGAAACCATTGGATCACTCTCGGACATACCTAACAACATGTCACAATATGATTTCTTAGTGGAACATCTATTGGTCCCCACTTTCGATGTTCTAGAATCTGAAATGGTTTGTGAACTTGTAGGTCCCAAGTCTGCTTGGTACTTGGACACTTATAATTACCTTCATTCACAAATCTTACCTAAGAATTTATCCAATAACCAACGTAAGAACTTTATCTAAAAATCCTCTCATTGCACCATCATTGGGGATACCTTGTACTAACGTGCCTTTGAAAATTCCTTACTCCGATGTCTTGATAAAACTGAAGCACAAACAACCTTACGTGAAGTGCACCAAGGAATTTGTGGGGCTCACTCAAATGGTCCTACCTTAGCCAAAAATATTATGCGGCTGGGATACTATTGGCCGACTACGGAACATGAGGCATACCAATTTTTCAAAAGATGCAGAGAATGTCAAGTTCATGGTGATCTTACTAATGCTCCAGCATAGGAACTAAGGCCCATCACTATTCCTTGGCCCTTTGCTCAATGGAGACTCGACCTCATAGGAAAAATTCACCCCACTTCTTCAAATGGCCACAAATTCATTATAACCACCATTGAATACTTTACCAAATGGGTAGAGGCCATTCCCCTTACCTACATCACCGACAACCAAATCACTAAGTTCATTCTTAATTACATCATTTTCCACTATGGTATTCCACATTCCATAATCACAGAAAATGGTCATCCCTTCAAAAAATAGGATGTCTGTGAACCGTGTGAACAATTCCACATTCAACACCATTTTTCCACTCCTTACTACCCATAGGGAAATGGTCAATCTAAGACGTGCAATAAAACCATCATTAAAATCCCTAATAAAATCATCAATGTTGTTGTTCATGACTAGCACATCCAACTCAACCCTGCCTTATGGGCATATCGAACTCACATTCGTACCCCCACTAGAGCCACCTCATTTTCCCTAGTCTTTGGTTCGGAGGCTATTCTCCCCATTGAGGTCGAAGTCCCCTCTCTCTGAGTGTCTATGAAAGGGTTAATCGATGATGAAGAGTACAAAATATCTAAGCTACATGAGTTGGAATTACTGGATGAGCAAAGACAAAAAGAACTAACCCACTTACAATCATATCAAAACTGTCTTTGTAGAAGTTCCAACAAAAAGGTCATGGTCAAACATTTTTACATTGGCGACCTGGTGCTAATGCAGAATCCTAAAAACCAAGTAGATTGAGATAAACCTAGTAAGTTTGAGCCTAATTGGCTAGGCCCTTATGTCATCATAACTTCCTTTAGTTCTAACACATATCAGTTGTCTACTCCAGAGGGGGAACCACTATCTGAGCTTATAAATATCTTGCACCTACCCAAGTTTTACACATAGCTTCAGAAAGCTCAGTCAAAACCACAAAATACAAAAAAATGAAAAAATGAAGAAAAAATAGTAAAGAGAAATAATCCATCCAATAGTGAAAAGCATCTCAATGGCGCTTTGGATAAGTACCATGGTGAAAACCTAGAAAACAAGCACCATGTATAGACAATCTTCACTCTATCGTCTATTATCACTTCACAGGGTCTTTTCACTTTCACCCATGTTAATATAACCATCCCTCCTTCATTCCACAACACCCACAATGAGAGTGGTTGCTGTTCCTATGGCTTGAGATTAGTTGACACTCATAGCATATCGTACAATCATTCTTACCATCAACTCCCACACAATACCTGACTGGGGGAAAATACCTAATACCCGTTCTTGACAGAATAGTCCTCTAGATATTCAGGACCTAACACACTTGAAAATACAAAAAAAATCAAAAAACATGCCAAAAATACAAAAAAATTTAGAAAACGTGTTGAAAACACAAACATTCGAAAAACCTCAAAATTCAAAAAAAATCCAAATAATCGAAAAACTACAAAAAAAATAAAAATTCAACATCTGTCATGTCTATCTTTATCATTGTCGAACTACATTGCCTCTATGACTGGACGTAGAAAAGGCCATCTATCGATGCGCCCCTGAGGTATTAGGTTAGTCTTTTTAGGTTTGTCAAAATAAAATCATGACTCAATTCTTAGTCAATAATACAAAGTCATTGGTCATGTCACACTACGAGGTCTTTGCATGTATAACATAGGTAAGGCCATCAATCGATGAGCCCCCGAGGCCACACTAGGTTAGTCCATTAGGGTTCACCACATTCACTATCACACATATTAGATATCTTCAAATAAATCAAATCTTTTTTAGTTAGTCTTGTCGGTCAAAGTTTGGTCGAACTACCTGGTCTCTGCATGTACAACATAGGCAAGGCTTAACAGCCACCAAGGCCTTAGATGTCAGTTCTTGTAGGGTTTTGTCATGTTGGTCATATCACATGGTCATACAACAAACAACTTGAACACATGGTCACAAATGACGCACAATCAAACCAAACTGAATCAACATCAAAACAATCAAATCAGTCATTTAAGAGTCTTCAAGATCTGTCCTTCAAGATGTCATACTCTTTTTTGTCCAACAATTCATTCAAGATATTTCTTTCCTTAATCAACATCAACTCAATCAAATCTATCAAATTAGAGTCTTCAAGATGTGTCCTTGACGTCAGAATCTTTTCTGTCAAACCAATTCATTCAAGATGTATTTCCTGAATCAACATCAAATCTATCAAATTAGAGTCTTCAAGATGTGTCTTTCTTAATGTCAAACTCTTTTCTTTCAAAAAATTTATTCAGGATATGTCTTTTCTAAATCAACATCTAATCTATCAAATTAGAGTCTTCAAGATGTGTCCTTCACATCAAACTCTTCTCTGTCAACCAATTTATTCAGGATATGTCTTTCCTAAATCAGCATCAAATATATCAAGTCAATCACTTAAGAGTCTTCAATATGTGTCCTTCTTGACATCAAACTCTTTCTTGCCAATTATCAAGTCTTCAAGATGTATCCTTCATGACGTCAGACCCTGTTATGTCCTCTATTCAGGATGTGTCCTTCTTGAATCCCGACCTTGGAAATAATCAAATTCAACATTTCAATCTTCTTTAGGATGTGTCCTTCCTAAAAGGGTGACCAGTCAACCTTGTCATCACCAAGTCAACCTTGGCAAAAAAACAAAGATCTGATACACATGTCTTGACAAGCATTTTTCATTTATTTTTTTCAATGATTTGATATGACCATGTAACTAGCCACCTCGATGATGTCCTATGATGGATTTAGAGGAGCAACAATGTTACATGAGCATATCTTTCTTTTTGATTGATTGTCTTATCTTTTTGAAATTTTCATGTTACTAGCCACCTCGAGGATGTCCTAACAACAAGATTTAGAGGATCAATGATGTATCATGATGATTGTCTTATATTTTCAAAGTTGTCATGTCACTAGCCACCTCAAGGATGTCCTGGCAACAAGATTTAGAGGAGCAACGACATTTCATGACATGTTTTATTTCGATTGTTGTTTGTTTTCAACAACTACATGACATTGCACACCATTGGTCTATCTCATATCATGGTGCTTCTTGTTCATTGCAATAAACCACCCAATGATGATTAAAATGCAAAGGCTTAGAATAATGATAGCAAAGTGATGACAAATCTATCTTTCACGCTAACATAAATCATCTTACAGCTAACACTCTTCTTCCATCACATCTGGATGGTGTACTGTGACACACAAAATCACTAGAATTCATTACAATATCAGAGTAGCATACATTTTACATCCACATACATTTTGCATAAGTAAATCAAAACATCAAATAATTTTCATATACATATCATAACATAATGCATAACATGATAACTATATATCATAAATCATAGGCATCCATTACATCATAAATCAAGTGCATCAATCATAATTAAAAAGCATCCATCATCATCATCACATAAGCATGAATCATAAAGGCATCAACACACATAAATGAACACATCATATAATTTCCACCAAAATGCATCTCATATATATATATAAAAATGTGTCACAATATAATATCCAAGATCTATATCAAAATGGAGCTCGCAAGCTCTATAATCATAATACAGTTTCTACAAATACATAAACATGTCTCTAGGCTAAACTCACACTACTCTGATGAGGAGAATGAGGAGATGACTAACGAGGAGGGTCGGAAGATCATTGTGAAGATGGGGGCCTATCGTACGGTCATGTCCTGTGAGGTCCTATGACACCACCACTACTCTGAGATCTATTGTGGGATCTATTGCTAAGTGCCTGCAAAGCACTGGAGCTCATCTCTCAAGAGGTACCTCCTACTCATATAAATCTTTGTAGTATCGCACTCAATTTCCAGCCTTGACCAACTCTCGATCCATAGTCGCAATGGGTGCAGTGAAAAGAGCAGTGAACTCTACAAATCTCTACTCCATCTCCTACCTTCGCGCCACCGCCTTATCTCTCTCTAGATAGGCACTATCCCTCTCCATCTACATCTCATCTCTCTCTACAGACACTACTCTAACCCGCTCCTCCAAGGCCTCTACACGGGCCTGCAAATTGGCCAGTTGTTGATCTATGGGACCCTCCTCCTCCTACGGTGGCATCTCCCCCTCATCTACATCCCACTCCTCAACAATCTGGTCTTGGAGCTCTCTCTCCTGATCTCCCATCTCCTCCTCAAGGAAATAATCTATATCCTGGTATCCTACCCATAATAGATCAAGGGAATCTAACTCGGCCTCCTCCCTAACTGCCTCCTCCTCTCCACCCACCTCCACCATGGCTATGTCCTCTCCCTCCCTCTCACCCTCACGGATGGGTGACAAATCTCTACCCCAACCTCTACCACCTCATTGACCCCATCGACCACCCCTCCTACCTCCTCCTCTCCCATCATCACCTCCACCTCTACCACCTCGACCATCACAGCCACCTCCCTTGTCACCACGCCGACCCCATGGGCCTATCCCTGGACGCTTTATAGGTGTTGGATGATCAAGATTAGTGTAGGGCATAGGTCTATGTTGTGCCCACCAGGTATCATAATCTATTATCGTACCAACATCTGTTGGCCCACCTCTCCATGCCCACTGCACTAGCTGTAGTGCATCAATGTCTACCTCTATTGTTGCTACAATAATCTAGGGCCCCCATTTAGGAACCTCCCTAGAATATCTGGCAAACTCAGCTCACCCACGCGGCTCATCCTGAACCTCGCCAAACTGTTAGAGCACTCTATCAGGTAGGTGTCTCTCAATGATGTGCATAGTGGAAACAGTCCTCCCAATCAGATATTGTGTATGTTGACAGAAGGGAAGGTTTCAACCCTCATCCTGCCACTACGCACAATCCATGTACAACCTTCAAATAAACTGCACAAGTGTATCAATCGCATGCCTCCAATATCATGTATCTCCCACATACATCTATGTAATGGTACTGGCATACCGAAATACATAGGGGGATCAATCATCTAGCTCATGTACAACTAGTGGATGCAAAACAACAATGTGCTCCCATGCCCAGATCATCAATAATGCAATCCCACAGCTGATGGACTCCACCTCCCGGTAAGCTATGTCGTGCAAGTGGAAATACAACATCACCGGTAGATAGGGGCCCCTTGCATACACAACCTGCCTCTCCAACATCCCCATCAACATCTCTCCCCAACCCATAGGAAACCCATGCCCTTGGAAGTTTGGTAGTACAATCCCACCAATTAGAGTACACAACAAACAATAGATTCACTTGTATAGATCTCTACGAGTACATGCCATATGATCTCATAGTGCTCGATACCAAGTTTTTTGATATCATCATACACATAGTAACGAGTGATCTTACTGTAACCCCTCTGGGTATCATACTGAACCCTCTCACCCCTTATCAAGAATCTAAGTATCCTGTACACATCCTCAAATTTCACTATCGCCTCTCCTATGGGAAAATGGAAAGACGAAGTCTTTGAGTGACATCGCTCAGCGAGTGCAATAAGCATCCCTCGGTTCACTTGAATGCTAGGCATAGATGTCACATGATGTAGTCCAAGATGTCATATCAACCATTTCTCTACACTGGTCAACTGGTCCTGCAACTCATAAGTGACGGGCCTCAACTCTTGGGTGTATATTGGATCCTAAACAACCTGCAAATGCATAACAGATACCTTGCATCAGAAACACGAATCCATTTATTTACACTACAAAAGTTCAACAAAAATTTGGCAGGCATATGCATCGTTTTATTTGACAAATGTGGTGCACTATGCAAATGTGTCATACCATATGGAAAAATGCATCACAAAAATACACATGCATCACACAATCCAGTAAATGCAAACATCCATACATATGTGTTACAAAATTATCAAATGCAACGCTCTATTACGTATGCATCGCTATCCCTAGCAAATGTGACTCACAAAAACACATGCGGTTCTAAATTATGCAAATGCATTGATCTAAAAGAAAAACAAAACCAACCCCCACGTGTTTCCACAAATGTGTTGTATCGCAAACAGATGTGTCGTATACGAACACATTTGCAACGAACAAGAAACAACGCATATGAAAATTAAACTTTAATATCCTAGAAATGGGTGAAAATTCAAATTTCAAAAGTTGGAAAAGGGGTACATACTGGGGGTCCTGCATCGGTCGGCCATTGAAAGGTCATGATGGGATATCTGCGATGCTCAGTGTATGGAATGGGAGACATTTTGTTGGATGGCTCTAGATCAAAATCAATAGTTTTCAAACTTGAAGGGTGAAAATGAATTCATTATTACCCAATTTCTATTTATACCTAGGGGTTTTTAGGGTTTTCTTTCAGGCCTACTATACTGGACGCACTATTGGGACACTTCCAACGACCATTTCACTTACCAAACCTCATTGAAACTGATTTCTTTCACCACCATTGAACTCCTGGCTATCCAATTACCTAATCGGGATAATTTCCAAATTTTTCCAAATTTTTCAAAAAATTGTCATTTTTCTCGAGGGGGCATACATTTACCTATTTCACATCGGAGCATGACTGGAGCATGTTATTCGAAATTCTTTGACATAAACACCGAAATGACATTATGTCAAAGAGGAGAAAACTATAGACACAAAAAAATGGCTTAGGCCTGCGACTACATTTTTCATCATTTATTCAATATACCCGCATGATGATTAAATGATCTTATTCATTTAATTTTAACTTAACATTCAAATTCCTCTAATTAATAAAATAGTCTTAACAATTTAATTAATTCATTTTATTATTCTTCTAAAATTGATTAATTAAGTAAATTACATTAGTTTACTTTAATTACGTCACTAATTAATTTTAATCTATTTATTTGATTAATTAAATAAGTTACATTAATTTATTTAATTGCATCATTTAATTCTAATATCTTCTTTTTTTAGTTAATTAAATAAGTTTCCTAAATTTATTTAATTACCCACCATCTAATAAATCTAATCTATTCTTCTAATTAAATAAATAAATTTTATAAATTTATTTAATTAAGTCATTCAAATTAAATCATATTCTCCCACATTTAAGTAAATAAATGATTGCTTAATTAAATAATTCTATCCTCTCATCTAAAGTACTTTTATAAATTAAAAAGTTCAGTCAACTATTTAATCACGTGCACACACTTTCTCCACTAAAGAAAGGAATTAATTTAATAATTAATTCTTTTACTTAAGCACATGTCTCTTACATCTTCAAGTAAATATCTCATGCATACTTCTCCCTTTTAGTTCACTCATTGAATTGATTTGTCACCTCTTTCTGACAAACACTCTCTTTTAGTTCACTCCCCTGATGGATCTGTCACCTCCTCATGACTCACAGACTCTCTCAGTTACACCTCTTGGAACTAATCGATCAAATCACTTAACTATTCAATCAAAGCATGCAATTAGGTCCTCACATGCGATCTAGACCGTTCGAATTCAAATCAGTCTCAACCGTCGAATCTATGAGACTTCTATAAAAGAAGTTTTTCAACTATGTTTTCGATAACCACAATCTTTGAAGTTTTGCTGTCAAAATACACACAAGTGAATATTGCATACTCATGATCTAAGGTAAATTGAAGTGATTTAAAGAAAATTTGAGAAGAATAATGAAGATGAGTCAAGCAAGCGTGGAATTTGGGTGATACGGTTCTTGTTTATGAATTCTTTGTTTTCATTGCATTTCATTATTGACTTGGGGATCTTAGCATAATTAGGAAATTTGTGATTTTTGCTATTTGTTATACTCTTTTATCATGTTTATTTTCCCTGAATACACAAAGTATTCCTCCATTTCATTGATCCAATCAATCAATTCTTCAGGGTTTAAATTTTTGCACATAATTTTGAATTTCAACTCTAGGTCACTTACCAATTTTTGAAATAGCTTCAACATCTTTACTTGATCTAATTCTTCTTCTTCTTTTACTAGGGCTTCTTTAATTTGATTTGCAACATGATTTGCTTCATCATTGCTTTCATCTTCATGTCTACGGTTTAGGCCTCACCTTTGTTCTTCTTCAACAACATCTAAGTGGACTCTCAATGCTCACATCATTTCCAACATTTCATCCCTTCTTCCAGTGATATTCGCCATACTAGGCTCTCTCCTTGGTGGCATCTCTCCCCTTGGATCTAGTGCAACTACCTCAATTTGGTGATCTAGCTACAAGGGTTTCAACTGCCTCATAGTCGGCGATCGATTGAAAATACATGCAATCTGCCTCAAGTCGATGATCTATTCACCACAAGGAATGCCTTCAAGACATGCAAACTCACTCTAATACCACTTGGTGTAGTCATGGGTGGAGGGTCTAGAAAGGACTATCCAAACATACAGCTTAGAGTCAACACAATGGAAATGAAAGCATGAACTTTCATTGATTCAACAACTAGAATTCTTACATGCATCAAATGCAAAATAATTAGGGCTCATAGGCCTACCACAAGGGCATTGCAACATTACAACTATCCTAAGGCCTTATTTAGAAAACTGATCCTACCAAGTTGTAAATTATCTATCGAACTACTGAATATTGATTTAAAATGAGTTTTAAATGATCTTAAATATGATTCTCCAACTCCAACAATGGTCCACATCAACCTTAAAGGTCACAAACCTCAATGAATGGTTAAGTGTGTAGGTCAGCCTTAAAACATAAGAAGATAATCCTTCATGAAATGAAACGTATTGTGGATCTCCAAGAAAGATCCCCTTGGGCCCAAAATTCTTGTATGATGTCCCATTAAGCTTTGGATGCTCCAAAATAGGTCTGCACTATGGATTATGGACCAAGTCGGCCCCAAATGCTCTAACTGTGAATTACAATGAAATTTTAAGAGCGATAACATTTTGAAAACAAATGCAAATCTCTCAAAATATAGATATGATGTAGATGGCATTGTGTAGATGCTATATCTTATTCCACAAGCTAAGAAATGATAATGTGGTGAAATGCATAATGGAATTTTGAAATTTCTACTAACTGAAATGAAAGAAAAGGAATATTTTTGGTTGAAACATGGTTGCTTTATAATCAAGGATACTCCTGCATCACTTTATATGGCCTCTCACACATTCCAAGTGTTAGTGTCATATTTAATGTCACCCTTTATTCTTTAGTTACATTTCAACATACCCACCATCAAGTCTTCTTAGATGTCCTCTACCCTACCACCATAGATGTAGATATCCCTAGCTTTCCACCCCAACATAAACAAAAAATATACCATCCACCATCATCTAACAAACCTAAGCCTAGCCTACCTTCACCACACCTCTAAACCCCACTATATATCTTCCTTTAGGAGTGGAGGATCGTCATCTTCTTTTAGTTTTTTCTACTCCCATTGATGGCACTAGTAGTGAGTACCTATAGTTAGTGGCATATCCTAATAGTAACTTAAACATATATTCCCTTGAGGACTATTTGTTTTAGTCCTTTGTGGATATTCCCTCATTCGTATTGATATTTATAAGATTTTTTACCATCACCTCATTAGATCCTTTGGAGGAAGCTATTATTATTATTTATTCCCCCATATCTAGCCACAAGGGAGTCTCTAAGTATGAATTTAACAATGCTTCCTTTCTCAACATATTTCACTACTCCCATAATCAATATTGGGAAGAAGATTCTTTTATGGATGACAACCTCTAGAATTGTACCTTCTTATCATTTGTATCAGTGTGTTTTAGTTTTTTAAACCATATGATTGTTGTTTGATATTTGTTTTTTATTTCCTCATGCATGACCCATGTTTCCATTGTAGGTACATGGATACAAGGGGAGAAAAAATGTTGTCACGTTCTACTATTTGTATCTATCTTCATCTATATGTCATATAGTTTTCTAAAATTTTAGGGAAGACACAAAGCATTGAGAAATTTAGGTGTCTTCCATATTGACCAAAAAAATTTATTTATATTTACGTATATTCTTCCTTTGTACTTGTAGTTCCACAAACTTGAGGAATGATGATGATTCATTCCCTTCCTCTATTTGACTCCAATTTTGTGGAACTCTTTGTGTGTATTTTTATGTCATGTTGCTCATTTTTATGTGGAATCCCTACTTTGTGTCATCTCATTCCATAAGCACAATGTCATATGTTTCACTCTTGCAACATCATCCTTGATGCCTCTTCCTTATAAATATCCTTCTTGTCCTCTTTTACCTTAAAATTAATTATGTCCCCTAAACTCATGCAATTATTTTAAGGGGTATTATAACTTGCACACAATTCATGTGTGCACTCCTAAAAGTGTGTGCTCTTTGCAGTGTTGATAGCATATGAGTCATCTACAATAATACAAATTTCTATCACATGCATTTCATATCACCAACCTCTTAGAATACTTTTCCCAGTCACCCTAGAACCTAATTTCTAGTGCCCATGATTCATGAAGGTATTGCATGGCTCCTAGCATGCCACAAATTGATAGCCCTAGAACAGTACTTGGCATTCCTTTCTAGCATTACAATACTAGAAAAAAAAATTATTTTTCTTCTTCTCCCTTTTCTTGCACTCTCTTTCTCTTTCATGTTTATTTTGTGTTTTCTTGAGTGTTTCTCATGACATATTTTTTTTTATACCTATTTATGTATATTTTTAGGCTTTAAATTTTTATTGATGTATCAATTTTACATGTTTTATTTTCCTAATCCTTATTTTTTATAAGTTTTATATTGTTATAATTTCATTCCTTGTGTGGGATGATTATTTTCTAATGCATTTGTTTTGTGGTATTCTTAGCTTGGGGGGATGTTCAACTCAATCAAAGAATATGTATCCTCTATAATATACTTTTTAGGTATTATATGTCATTAATTTTAATTATTTCCTTTATTTACTTTAGTATGTATATTTAGTATATCTCATAAGTGTGCTAAAGTGGGGGAAAATGTAACATTAAAAATTAGACACCCTTGCAATCTCACATTATGTTCTGCACTTACTTTGGTGTTCTCCTCCTTAGTGCCAAAGATTGAGCACTTTGTTGTTATTTTTCCTTGCCTTTGTGTTCTAGGTGTCATTTTTATAGTATTACTAATGTGTTGAGCCCTTATTTAGCCCAAATTTTCCAAACACTAGCACTTAGCATGAACATCTATGCCACATGCTAGCATGCTATGACAATTCATTTTTCACGACCATTTCCAAGAATTTCAAACTTTTTCATCTCTTTCATTTAGAAGGTAAATGTTATAAATAGACTTATAATAGCTATGTTCCTATTTTTATCCTCTTTTACCCAATTTAAACCATCTTTTATCTATTTTATCACTTATTTGGCAATTTCTCTCTAGAGCTCTATTCCAATAAATGTTGAGGTTCTTGAAGTTATCTCATTTTTTTTAGAAACTTACATTAATGTAAAGACCATTATTGTGCTTACTAGATATGTGGAATTATAGAAGTAGTATCTACAATATAGAATTGTACCTTTGGGATTTTTCAAGTGTTTGAGGTGATATTATTTTATAATTTTGTTCTAACTTCTTTTTTTCTCACTATTGGTGCTATTGAATCTCTCTTTTTCTTGCATCTTTGGCCTTGTGGGATCATTCTCTCATTCATTTAGATTAATATTTCTATTCTATATTAGCATTATTATTCTACTTGCATTGTATCTTTCATTTTCAATATTACCATCAAAGGAGGTTTTTCATGCAAATTAAAAAAAATTAGAGGTTTGACCTAAAGGAAATATCTTCACATCCACCAAAACATTTCATTTTCTCCTTCAAGCTATAGGCTTCATTGTGGAGAAATATTTCTAGCCTTTTATGGATTCAATGATATAGTTCCTTTTTCATTTCTTTATCATGTTATCATTTATATTTCAATAAGATAGTTTAAATTCTTGTTAATGTACCATTCTCATTATTGGTAATCATTTCTAGGATTTTGTGGTGTATTTTCATATAGGAATTGGCACATTTTTTTTGGTATATTTACTGTTAGGGTAGGGTTGGGTGGAACACTCATTGTCCCATGCTCTGGGTCCTTGTTCTCAAGAACTCCTAGGTGACTCTCCCACCTTAACCTTTAGGTCCTATCTCAGGTATAGGTACCCCTGGTCCTATTGGCCAACCCCACTATCATCACTCTTCCATTCCACCAAGCCAATCTTGGTGCCTTGCCACTATCTCACCCTTGACCCTTACTCTTCCCTAAAGGCCAATTACTCCCAACATTCTGTTAGGTTCTTGCAGGGGTGTATAGATGTGGTAAAAAGATTCATAGCAACCTATTAGGGTTCTTGATCAATCACTAGACTCCAATTCTCCATCGCTTCCACCAAACCCTCTCCTAGGGTTAGAAAAGGCTACAAGCCCTAGAGCCCCAACTAGGCCTCCTAACCCGAGAAAAATGGAGAGTGTGCCCAAATTCTCCAAATGAATCCAAATATTTTCTTGGGATTCGTGGTACCCTTACCCACACCTTGAATATTTTAGGGTTTGGAGCCTCCACTGTCCGTACATTGCTCCAACCCTTAGCAAATTTAGGCTTGTTTTAAGCCAGTTTTTGACCTCCTTGAGATCAATCAGTTTGTTTGCCACTTCCCAGTCTGTGTTAAGACTCGTTCTTGTTACCAAGCCTCTATAAGGCAATCCACATCCTCTCCACAACGTGGTTCACCAGGAGATTGGCACTCCTACAACCTTAGTGCTCTGCACTCTTTGATTGTCCTAGCTGGGCACTGCCAAGCTCGCCTAGGAACAGTCTTTTGCCATGGATTCCTGACTCCTAAGGACTCCTACCTCTACCTTATGTACAAACATGGAGTCTATCCTTTGTTTCCATACACTAGGTATACGGGAAACACGGTCTAGAGCTCCATCTCTGCTGGTCTGATAGTTAGAACAAAAATTGCAAGAAATGAATTAACCTAACAAAAAATATGCTTGAACCGATGCAACAAGCTAACTACTGAACTAAGCAATGCCTAAAAAGGAATTACACTACCTACTCTACTCTCAACATCTGATCAAATCATCAATGCATCAATCCAAAACCATAAACCAAAAGATGTTCTTCAATATCACAGTCTTAATTGCACTCCATGAAATTATTACAAATCAAAAACCAACCAACCCTGCTCTCAGCTCGAGCAACTCCTTATAACTCCTCTCCAAGTTAGTTACCCATCCCTTGGGTCAGACATTTCCATAATCAAGTGGCAAAAGGTGTAAAATGTCCCATTTTTCCACCTTTACCAATTATTGCTAGCTCCTAAACAACTAAGAAACATCAGTTACAACCTCCCTCCTGATCACTCCTAATCAAGACAAGAAAACACTCTAACTCAAATTCCAATGGTCAACATGACCTTCTTAGAAAAGCATTTACACTAAATTTATCCTAGACTACCCATAGCCTAGTGTTTCCTAGGTGCTCCTGCACCATTCTCCCCCCTCTACACAAACTCTAAGGAATGTCAGGAGAGGGTAATGACACATATATGCCCTACCTCTTGAGTTGAGCTTCATCCATCTATGTAGCCTCAGATTCATGCTTATTCCTCCATTTGACAAGATGCTTCATGTATACCTTGTGCCTTGTAGCCTTCTTCACTCTTGACTCCAAGATCTTCTCTGCCTGAGGCTTGTCTTGATTAGGTAAGGTTATATTACTGATGTCCTTGAAGATCTCCTTACTGTTCTAATCCACATCATTGAATGACCCCTTGTACTTGATCAAGTCAGCTATATTGAAAATTGGTGAGATTCCTAAACCGGTAGGTAACTCTAACTTGTATGCATTTTTACCATACTTGGCTAATATCTTGCATGGTCCTACTCTTTTCATTTGCAACTTGTTTGACATTCCCTTTTGCAACCTTGACTTGTTAAGGTGGACCATGACATAGTATCCTACTGCAAATTGCACATCCTTCCTTGACAAATCTACCTTCTCCTTCAACTTTTGTGTAGCCTTGGTGACTATCTTCTTCACCTGCTCCTGAATCTCTTTCATGGAAAGTCCTCTGCATGTCCACTTCTATGTTCCATAGCTCCAAGATCTCTGAGCTCACATATGCCTCTTGGGTGCATCCCATACACAACTTCAAAAGGACTCTTCCTTGTGGTCTGATTCACACTATCATTGTAAGCATACTCAGCTTGTGAGATAACCATATCCCATGTATGTCCATACTCCTTAGTTAGGCACCTTAGAAGGTTACCCACCCTGTTAACCACCTTTGTTTGACCATCAGTCTGAGGATGGTAAGCTGATCCAAATGATAGGTTGGTACCCAATCTACTCCATAGATTCTTCCAAAAGTGGCTCATGAACTTCACATCCATGTCTAAAACAATGCTCAAAGGAAATCCATGGATCCTTACAACTTCCTTGAAGAAGAGATGAGCTATGTAACTAGCATCATGAGTAGTTTTGCAAGGGATAAAATGACTCATTTTGCTAAATCTGTCCACTACTACATAGACACTGTCAAAACCAATCTTGGTCTTAGGAAGGCCTACCACAAAATCCATGCTTACACACTCCCATGGTCTGTTAGGAATGGGTAGGGGTTGATATAGACCAGCATTACTAGCTCCTCCCTTAGCTTTCATACACACAACACATTGTTCCACATACTTTCTAACATCTCTTGCCAACTTAGGCCAGTAATAGAATCTTTGCACTAGTTCTAAAGTCTTGTTGATGCCAAAATGTCCACTAAGACTTCCATTATGCTTTTCCTGAATGAGATTTTCCCTCATTGACCCTCTTGGAACACATAACTGATTTCCTTTAAACAATAACCCACTTTGCAATGTATACTCTGAGTATTGGCTATGGAAATGGTTCTCAAAGTTAGAACATACCTTATAGACCTCTGAAAAGTCTTCATCTTCCCCATAGAGATCTTTAAAACTGTCAATCCCTATGCTCTTCACTTGTATCTCTTGCACTATCAACAACCTCCTGCTCAATGCATCTGCTACTTTTTTTAGTTGTCCCTTCTTGTGCTTGATGGTGAAGGTAAAAGCTTGGATGTATTCCATCCACTTCAAGTGTCTATTACTCAACTTCTTTTGGGTATTCATATAGCTAAGTGCCTGATTGTTAGTAAAGACTACAAATTTTTGGGTAGAAGGTAATGCCTCCACTTCCTAAGTGACTGAACCAAAGCATAAAGTTCTAAGTCATAAGTTGAATACCTCTTCTTTGCTTCATTGAGCTTCTCACTAAAGAAGGATATAGGCCTGCCCTCTTGACTTAGCACTCCTCCTACTGCCACTCCACTTGCATCACATTCAACAGTGAACAATTTGTCAAAACTAGGTAATAAGAGAATAGGTTGAGTTGCCACCTCTTGTTTCATTTTCTCAAACCCTTTCTCAGCTTCTTGAGTCCACACAAACTTAGTTTTTAAACCACCCTTGATTGTATCTAGGACTGGTGCACATATACCACTAAATTTCCTTATGAATTTTCTATAGAACTAAACCAATACATGGAAACTTCTTACCTCAGTCCCTGTGGTTGGTGTAGGCCAGTTTAGGATAGCTTCCACCTTACTTGGATCCATCTTCAATGATCCTTTGGACACTACAAAACCCAAATATACAAGCTCTTGCTTAAAGAACTCACACTTCTCTAGATTGATTACCAACTTCTCCTATTGCAACCTTCTAAGAACCAACTCCGCATGTTTTAAATGCTCTTATGTTGTCTTGTTGAATATGAGGATGTCATCAAGGTATACCACCACAAATACCCATGTGAATTCTTTGAGCACTTCATTCATGAGCCTCATGAATGTGCTAGGGGCATTAGAGAGATCAAATGGCATCACTCTCCATTCATATAACCCATCATTTGTCTTAAATTTTGTCTTCCACTCATCACCATCCTTAATTTTGATCTGATGGCATCCACTCTTGAGATCCAACTTTGTGTAGTATTGAGATCCTCCAAGACAATCCATTAAGTCTTCAATTCTAGGAATAGGGAACCTATACCTAATGGTGATCCTATTTATTTCTCTAGAATCAGTGCATAACCTCCATTTACCTCCCTTCTTGGTTGCCAAGACTACCGATACTGCACATGGGCTAATGCTCTTTTGAATCAATCCTTGATCCAACAACTCTTGCACTTGCCTAGCTACCTCTAGATTCTGGTCCGGTGTAAGCTTATAAGCTGCTTTGTTAGCAAATGAGGCACCAGGTATGAAGTCAATTTGATGACTTATGGCTCTCTTTGGTGGTAGAGTTGCAGGTGCACCATCACTTACAATGTCCTTGAACTGATCCAACAACTTTAGGACTGCTCCAGGTATGACTGTCTTTTCAGCCTTGTCTTCTTCTTTAGGTTGTAACATAACCACATATCCTTCACCCCCTTGATGTAGGTTGTTAAGGAACTCCTTCCCACTACTCAACATGACACTTGGTGTCTTTGATTGTCCCTCTTCTTCTTCTGACAGTGACTGCAACTTGAAAGTCTTCCCATCCTTCTCGAAGGAAATGCTATTCTCTTTCCCATCATACATGGCACTTCTATCATACTGACATGGTCTGCCCAATAGTAGATGGCATGCATCCATGGGTAAAACATCACAAACTAACTTATCCTTATACCCTCCAATGGAAAACTCCACTGTTACTTGCTCATTCACTAGAACACTCTGCCCTTTGTTGAGCCATGTTACCTTGTAGGGGTTAGTGTGGGGTACCTTTTTCATTTTCAGTTTCATTATTGCTTCTTCTGAGATGATATTTTCTGTTGAACCTAAATCTATAATGACCTTGCATACTTTACCAAGTATCTTGCACTTCACTCTAAATAGAGCTCTTCTTTGTTTTGGTTCTTCCTTGACCGGTTGTCTGATCAACACTCTTCTAAACATCAGATTCTCTCCCATCTCAGATTCAATGTGACTGACCTCAGGTGACTTAGGACTCATGGTGTCCTCTTGTGCATAAGCCACTCTCTTCTCATTGCTTGATGAAGATGCTTTCTCCGGACACCTATAAGCTAGGTGTCCAACTTGACCACAATAGTAGCATTTCATGTTTGCAAAGTATGAATTGCTCCTTCATGCTCCTCTTCCTCTAGTGGATCCTCCTTGAGAACCTCTACCTCTATTATACCCTCCTCTAGAAGGTGTTTCATTGCCATGATCTATGGATTTAAACTCTCCTTGGTTTTTTTGGTCATTTCCTTTACCTTGGTAGCCACCTCGATGTCCTCTTTGATCTCTGCCTTTACCTCTGATCTTAGAAGTCTGTTCTTGTTTCCTCTTGCTTCTTTCCTCAATCTTTATAGCTAATTGGTAACATTGGTGTAATGTCTTGAGACTTAGAAGATTCATTTCCTCTTGAATGTTCCACTTCAAGCCGTTAAGATATCTAGCCACCTTGAGACTTTCATCCTCTGTCACATTAGACCTCATGCAAAGTTTTTGAAACTCCTCAGTATAAGAGTTCACATCTTGGTCTCTTTGCCTCAAGCTCTATCTTTTCTTATGCAATTGAATTTCATAGTCATCTGGCATGTATGCTTCTCTTACTTTGGCAACCATTCCCTTCCAAGTAGAGATAGGCTACTTTCCTTCCTTTTCCCTCTCTGTTTGAATGAACTTCCACCATGTCAAGGCAGAACCTCTTAACCTTGATTTGGCCACCTTTACCTTCTGTGACCTCATCACACTCAAAATGGTTTTCCATTCCCTCTATCCAATCCACAACTAAATCAACTTCCATTTTTCCACTAAACAGTGGTATGCCTTCAAGTGCTTTTCCATTCAAAGCCTTCAATGCTTTCAAGAAAGGCTCTTCTTTCAAAATAGAGTTAGGTTCAGGGGTCTTGTCTTCCTCTGCAACCTCTTCTTCCTTTGGTATCCTTCCTTCTAACTGCGCACTCCTCATTACTTGCTCAAGTTGGGCTATTCTTTCCCTCATTAGCCTATTTTCTTCCTCTTGTTCTTCAACCATTTTAGCCAATTCAACATTTGTCACCATGATGGTAGAACCACTAGATTCAAGGTCTGACATGTAAGATTCTATCCCAAATCTTTTAATTGCTCTGATACCAATCTGTTAGGGTAGGGTTGGGTGGAACACTCATTGTCCTATGCTCTGGGTTCGTGTTCTCAAGAACTCCTAGGTGACTCTCCCACCTTAACCTTTAGGTCCTATCTCAGGTATAGGTACCCCTGGTCCTACTGGCCAACCCCACTATCATCACTATTCCATTCCACCAAGCCAATCTTGGTGCCTTGCCACTATCTCACCCTTGACCCTTACTCTTCCCTAAAGGCTAATTACTCCCAACATTCTGTTAGGTTCTTGCAGGGGTGTAGAGATGTAGTAAAAAGCTTCATAGCAACCTATTAGCATTCTTGATCAATCACTAGACTCCAATTCTCCATCACTTCCACCAAACCCTCTCCTAAGGTTAGAAAAGGCTACAAGCCCTAGAGCCCCAACTAGGCCTCCTAACTCGAGAAAAATGGAGAGTGTGCCCAAATTCTCCAAATGAATCCAAATCTTTTCTTGGGATTCATGGTACCCTTGCCCACTCCTTGAAGATTTTTGGGGTTTGGAGCCTCCACTATCCGTACACTGCTCCAACCCTTAACTTAGCAAATTTAGGCTTGTTTTAAGCCAATTTTTGACCTCCTTGAGATCAGTCAGTTTGTTTGCCACTTCCTGGTCTTTGTTAAGCCTCTTTCTTGTTACCAAGCCTCTACAAGGAAATGCACATCCTCTCCACACCGTGGTTCACTAGGAGATTAGAACCCCTACAACCTTAGTGCTCTGCACTCTTTGACTGTCCTAGCCAGGCACTACCAAGCTCGCCTAGGAACAGTCTTTTTCCATGGTTTCCTGACTCCTAAGGACTCCTACCTCTACCTTATGTACAAACATGGAGTCTAGCCTCTGTTTCCAAGAACCCATACACCAGGTATACGGGAAACACGGTCTAGAGCTCCATCTCTACCGGTCTGACAGTCAGAACAAAAATTGCAAGAAATGAATTAACCTAACAAAAACAAATGCTTGAACTGATGCAACAAGCTAACTACTAAACTAAGCAATTCCTAAAAATGAATTACACTACCTACTCTACTCTCAACATCTGATCAAACCATCAATGCAACAATCCAAAACCATAAACCAAAAGATGTTCTTCAATATCACAGTCTTAATTTCACTCCATGAAATTATTACAAATCAAAAACCAACCAACCCTACTCTCAGCTCGAGCAACTCCATATAACTTCTCTCCAAGTTAGTTACCCATCCCTTGGGTCATACATTTCCATAATCAAGTGGCAAAAGGTGCAAAATGTCCCATTTTGCCACCTTTTCCAATTATTGCTAACTCCTAAACAACTAAGAAACATCAGTTACAACCTCCCTCCTGATCACTCCTGATCAAGACAAGAAAACACTCTAACTCAAATTCCAATGGTCAACATGACCTTCTTAGAAAAGAATTTACACTAAATTTATCCTAGACTACCCATAGCCTAGTGTTTCCTAGGTGCTCCTGCACCATTTACACTGGTATTTTTTGCCCATATGGTAGTCTTGTGTAGACATTTGTGCTAAGAACTAGAATCATATCCAACAAGATCCAAAACTTTTATAACTTATTTTATATTTCCTTTATTCATTCATGTTATTAGCTTATCATTTCTATCATTCAATTCCTAGTAATTAATAACAATTCATTCTCATTCTAGTGTTTTAGCTAGTTAATAAACTCTTTTTTAGTTTAAATCACCTTGGGTTAACTTTTATAAAAAAAATTATAAATATAATGGGTTAGTTCTAAGACTTAAACAAATCTAGTTAACCTAAGTGTAAATCTTATTGAGATCACTTACAAAGAAATCTAGTTATTTCTTTCGTTGAGTGAAATTTTAATCTATATAGAATGAAATGATCTGTAAAGTTTTGCATTATCATCCTCTCAAGATTAGTGTGGGACCTTGTTCTGCTACCTTAGCTTACTTACAAAATTTCCCTAAAATGATAGCTAATATGATTTTAAACATATAGAGGACATTTATTTGGTGTAGAATGGGGAATAAAAGAAACACAATTCAATCAAGTGGGAGAAGGTCTACAATGAGGGAGTCTTGGGCCTAAGATACTACAAGTTGTTGAATAAGGTGATAGAAATGAAGCTTTAATTGTGGGTGTAGATAGAGAGTGAAAGACCTTGGATTTTTATTCTTCACTCAAGGTATCTAGAAGATGATAGGTTTGGAAGGATTTGTTTCCAACACAACTCCAAGGGGCTTAGGGCCATGGAGTTTCTTAAGAATGTGAAAACATGTAATGATGAAGGACATTATATGGAGAATAGGCAAAGGAGATAATGTGAGATCCTTGATGGATTCATGTAATATAAGTTATACTTCGATGAATACTATCTTCTTTAGGCTACTAGTATAACACTTTGAAGAAATTCCAATCTTCTAGGTGAAAGAGTTCATTCTTGTTAATGGTGAGGATAATAGTTGGAAATAACTAAACCCTCTCATTCTTAGACTAGAAAGGGTATGTTTTCAAGTGATGGATATCCTTTGTAAGTCAACAATTCCCACAAATAATAGGGATGGCAGATTCATGTGGGATAGGAGCTTGACTAGACATATATCAATTTGAGAGACATATGGCATAATATCCATCCAAGGAGAGGAACAAGGACTTCCTTGTGAATAAAATATGGAATCACCATGGTCTATCTTAGTCCAATGCCTTCTTATAGATTTCAACCAATGGTAAATTATTGACATGGAATAAAGTAATGAATTTGGGAAACGTAAGTCCATCTTGGTGTAGTATGTGCAAAATGGAGAAAGAATCCAATAGTCACCTTTCTCTTCATTTTTAATTTGTGGACCAAATTTTGAATTAGTTTAAGTAAATATGGGGGATATTCTAGTCTCTCCCTATACTATTAAGGATATGTTTAATGTTGGTTGTTCAAAATCAAAATCCTTTGGATGAGAATAATTTGGGATTTATCACTCATACTTATAGTATAAAATCTTTGACTCAAAAGGAATAGGAGAATTATTTTAGAAGAAAGCTTCAACTAAATGCATGTGGGCTAGGATAGAGTCTTCTCTTCAAGATTTTGGAGAATTATAAGGTAAAAGTACAAATTTGTGTCACACTTTTGGCCAAAAAATAGCTTCAAGAGAAAATGTTCCACATGTTGGTGTGATTAATCATTAGCTACACTTTATTAAATTTACTTAAGTATCCTTTTAGGTTTTCTATCTTGCTCATATAAAAGCAAGTCCTTTCATGTAATTTCATTATTATTTTCAATTAATTGTGTTGCATCCTCTTTTGCAAACAACTCTCTTCCATGTGTTATTTTCCTCTCTATGGAAGGGTAATGATGGGAGATATAAAATACTTTCATTTAAGGATTTTTATGTTTAAAAAGACTTATTATTATTGTTAATTGACATGACTGGCAGTAGACAATAGATTAACATATTTGCTTATTTTAATTTATGTTTAACTAAATTAGTGAATATTTTGGAAGTAATAGCTTATGTTAAATGTGTTTCTTTATGATGACTTTGGATGAGATAATTATGGTACATTAATCTTTATTACCATGATTGTTGTCCTTTTCATAAGGGTTTTTAACAAGGTATCTTAAAGGTTTATGAGACGGTTAAACTCTCTATTTAATCATGAGGAATGACTACGCCATAGATAGGCCATGTTGGATGATGAGTCACTCAAAGTCTGAATCGACTTCTTCATAGTCGGTTGAGGAACTTTTACTTCCAATGCCAATCTGGTGTAGTTCTGGTATAGTCCTCCTTAGTCCACTTTAGTTCTATTTTTAGTTTCATTTTGTAATCTATAGTTGGCCGCCTTAAGTTTTGGCAGTTAACGCCATGTTAGAAGCTAATAAGGATATTTTATAAATATCCATATTTCAGTCTTAGTTAGGAGTTAGATAATTTGCAATAAAAAATTATGTAATCACAAGCAATACTTTGTTTTGCATTCTACTTTTGATCAATGAGAAGGGAAGCAAGAAGTTAATCAATTCACTGTGTTAAAGGATCTTACCTGAGGAAGAGCAGGGCCCGCTCAACCTTTGGAACGATCTTATGGTATTTTTGTTAAGAGTAGTTATTTTCTAATTCATTAATATTAAATTTGTAGTAGAAACTGATTTTGAATTGTTCAATCGTTGAAATCATCTTCTACCTTGGTAAATGTTAAAATCGGATAATTACTTTTGTTTACAATTATGTTTCAAACTTTCAGTTTATTATGGTTAAGATTGAATTGTTAGAATGGTTAGATTTGTTTATTAGAAATGTTGAATTGAACCTGTAGACATCTAAATTTAATCACTTCCATATGGTTAAATTTACTGCATTTTCGTCTATCGTGTTAATATTAATTTATTAAATTAATATTACACCTTTTGTCTCATATCGGTAAAGTATTTAATTTAATAATTAATACTTTTTCTTTCACCTTATTCCTCTCTAAATTAAATAAATACGCTAATTTATTTAATTTAGTCATTTTCCCCCTTTTGATTTAAAATCAATTTAAAATTCCTCACTTTCTCTCTCCTTGTCACATCCTCCATAACCTTGCCCTAATCTGAATTAATTTAATTAATTCATGATTATGATGTGCATCTTCTTAATCAGAGATTAATGTCACATCCTCCTACATTTACCACTTGCCTCTAATCTACCATTAATTACCATAATCCAATATTTGCACAACCTTAACCAAGGTCATTAGCCATTTTTAGCACCACTTTTTGGTCAATTCTTCCATTTTTCCTTTTTGGATATTGACTCTCATTCCCATGAGAATTTTTAATTCTCATTTATTTATCCCATGTCTCTTTCCTCCCTATGTGAATTTTTAATTCAAATTTTGTCTTTACAAGGCTTCTAGAACCTTGGACTTGTCACAATCTCCACATGTGACCAAGTCCCACCTTTTTGGAGCCCACCTTTTACCCTTTAGATCATCCTAGTAATGTGAATTTTTAATTCACATTTATATCCCCAACCACCTTTCCTTTTCCCATGTAGATTTTTGAGGAATTTCAAAATTTCTCAAATGTCCCTTTCACTCCCACTTGGGGACAAGAAATCCTTTTTTAAGGAAATCTCCTCACTCCCCAAGGTGCATGTCCTTCCTCCACCTCATGTACCTTCTTGACACCTCACTCACACCTCATACCCCCTTGTCCACTTCACCCTCCACATGTCAAGATGTGAGGGCTTGTGGGTTCTCAACCCACCATAGCCCTTCATCTTGGACTTGTTGGATGCATCTTGACTGTTGAATCTCTAGAGAATTCAAATTCTCCTATAAATACCCCCTCCTCAAGGGCATTTTCAACACTTTGGATTTTCATAACTACATGCTGCTAATTTGCATTTTCAATCCTTTGCCATCATTTAGCCATCTCTTTTAATCACTTTGCACATCTAATCTTGCATTAGTCACTCAAGCCATCATCTAAGGAGCACACAAATCATCCCAAGCAAGGGCCAATCAAGGAGACATTAACAGCAAGGAAGGTGAAATCGTTTGTGTCTTGTTTTGTCCATTTTCCTTATTGTTTATCACTCTTTTGGCTAATCTTGAGGTGTCCTTAGTCTTTTATCACTTACATTTCTTAGTTATTTTGCACGTTAAAGTAGGATAAAATTCTAAGGTATACATTTATGGCACTCCCGGTGGGACCCATAAACGAGTTCTTGCATTTAACCCTTGTTTTGGCTAAGAATTGTGCAGGAAAAGGTCACAGAAAGGCGGAAGTGCCCCTGTTTATGCTGCAGAAAGGTGGAAGCACCCCTGTTTCTGTTGCAGAAAGGTGGAAGTGCCCTCTGTCCTACTGCAGAAAGGCGGAAGCGCCCTCTGCCTTGCCACAAAAAGGCGGAAGCACCCTCTGGTCTGCTACAGAAAGGCGGAAGCGCCCTACATCTCAAAGTTTTACTTTCTTCTAACAAGTTTGCTGCAATTAGGGATAAATTTAAAAGGTTTTTCTAACACGTTTCTTGCAGTGGGAGGGGCACAACTTTCTTGTTTTCTTGAAAATTTGATAAAGTTTACTACAGAAAGGCAGAAGTTCCCTCTAACCTTTTACTGCAGAAAGGCGGAAGCGCCCCCATTTTGCTGCAGAAAGGCGGAAGAGCCCCTATTTTGTTGCAGAAGGGTGGAAGCGCCCCAAAACAGCACAGTTTGGAAGGTAAAACAGTCATTTTAGCTTCGTTTTTGCTCCCATTTTTTGCTATTTTCAAGTAGTAAACCTCTAACATTGTTTTGGCAAGGATATTGGTGTTTTTTGATAATGATTTACAACATATTGTGGTGTAATTTGACCAAGGTCGAAGAAGAAGAAAGCTAACATTTGCTTGCAGGGCCATTTATTTGATCAAATTTTTGGAAAAAATTATCCTTATTGTTTGAATATAGTCTAATTAGAGGGAAGTAACATTTATTGCTTGTTGTGCTTGTCTATTATTGTGTTACCCAAGGGGGCATTAATTTGTTTTCGCTTTCCCCTTACACCTCGTGTGAACATGGGGAGTAGTTGGAAACGGTTAGTGTCTTCTTTCTAGTGGGACCTGCTTGGGGATTTCATCACCCTAAGGGATGATTCCAACCATGCGTACCGGCAGGGTATATAAAGGGGGGAGAATAAAATTTGTACCCCAATCCAGTCACGTCGTAATTGGCAGAGCGTCGAAGCTAGGGTGATACCTAGATAGACGTGAAGAGTTGGTCCGAGCCTTTCAGTATCTCGCTGGGGTTCCCGACTTACGCTTGTGATGGGCTGGTGTTCATGGTTGTGCCTCACGTACCGAGAGTATATCAAGGACTCCCTAGCAACCTTGTGCATCCTAGATTAAGACTTTTCCTTGCCATACCCTTAATATTAATCATAGGATTGCGCTTGCTTGAAGTGTTTCTTGTGAAAAATCTGTCAAATCTTTGATACTTTGGCCTTTATCATTTTGCATCCTTGCCATAGCCTTTACCATTAAAACCAAGCTCTGTCCTACTGCAGAAAGGCGGAAGTGCCCCTGTTTCTGCTACAAAAAGGCGAAAGCGCCCCTATTTCTGCTGCAGAAAGGTGGAAGCACCCCTGATTCTACTGCAAAAAGGCGGAAGCACCCCTGATTCTGCTACAGAAAGGCGGAAGTGCCCCTGTTTTGCTGCAGAAAGCTGTCAGCGCCCCTGATTTTTACTACAAAGGGGCGGATTTTCCCTCCTAAACACTTGAAATTGCCCTATTTGGGTTCATTTAGCCTCTAAATCACCATTTAATCATTCCCAACCATTACCTCATCATCCTAAGCCTCCATTTTGTCATTCTAAGCCTCCCGAAACCTCCATTTGATCCATTTAAACCTCCATTCTATCGCTCCAAATCTTTGTTAACCATTATAAATCCCCATTCAATCTCCACAATCATCTTTAATCCACCCTTTCATCTTAATTTTTCGTTCAAAAGTCCATACCCTCAACTTTACCATTCACATCGCCAAACACCACCCATAGCCAAACCTTCCTAACATTGTATTACAAAGTGGTTATCCAAATTGACTATAGCACTTGAAGTTGATTATTAGTCTTTAACTTCAACCCCAATCAATTCGCTTCCATCTTGAGGTGAATTCGGTGTTGTAAGTTATCATCCTTGGCCCAATCAATCCATTCTTATTTTAAGGTGGATTCGATGCCATAATCATTATCCTAATCAATCAAAGCTCTAGGGTCATTAAGGGTAACCTCCTGTGATCAAGCTTAAGGTCTCTCCCCCACATCGTTCATCATCCAACCATACCCATCCAATAGTCTAAATCTATCCAAACCTATCAAATTATCCAATCCAATCCAATCCAAATCCAGTCCAATCTAAATTAAATCCAAATCCAATTCAAATCAAATTCAAACCAATCCAAATCCAATCCAATCAAATTCAAATCCAATTCAAACCCAATCCAATCAAATCCAAATCCAATCCAAATCAAACCCAATCCAATCAAATCCAAATCCAATCCAAATCAAATCCAATCCAATCCAATCCAAATCTAATCCAATCCAATTAAATCCAAAACCAATCCTATTCAAATCCAATCCAATCCAATCCAAATCTAATCCAACCAATCGAAATCCAATCCGATCTAATATATCCCAACAAAATCTGATCCAAATCCAATCCCCATCCAAATCACACCTTATCCAATCACAACCAAATCCTTTGACAAAGGCATTAATCTACTCATCCTGCATTTGCATGCCCGTTCAGACCCGTTCATAGGCAAAGAAAATGGCCAACCGTCAAGCTCAAAACGTCCAATCAAACAACCCTCAAGATCCCAAAAACATAATCAACATCTCATCAGATCCTAACAAGGGTACCAACATCTCTCATGATCCTCATAATGGTACTTCATCGCACTCCAACACTGAGAATCAGAATAACTCACCACATGGAGAAGAAAGTATGGTTAATCAACCTGAACTCACACTTGAGGAACATTTTAGTAATCCCGCCAATGTGCAAATGACTGACCGTTTGCTTGAGAAACATGGGGAAGAAATCTTGGCCCACCTAATTGAGAAGGGTGTTAAACCCCCCTCCAATGTCGAATGATCCAAATATAGGGGTGCCCCACCTAACGTACCCCAAGGGTCCCAAAATGCACCAGAAGGTTCATACTTCTCCAATGTTCCTCCAGTTGAGGGTTGGCATCAACCTGAATTTGGCAATGTCATTCTTTATCAGGTGAACTATCCCCCACATGCTTCGACCTCAGCTATGGGAGGAACCCAAATCCCTGATCCCAATAATCCTTTTTCCTATGGTATGCCACAAAGTGTTCCACAACCTCCACCATTAACGTTAACAACACCCCCTCCTTCCAACCAACCTCCAGTCAACATTGGGGGCACCTCCTTTGCCACATCACTTCCGCCTCCTGGGACTACCAACATACCACCTCAATAGGTTCACCAATCTACCATTCCACCTCAATTACCTCCACAAGGCACACCCCACCTGAACATTCTGAGCGGTACCCAACAACCCCCTTTACAAAACACCTCTACGCTACCTCTGCCATCTCATCCGCAACAACCTATACACAATGCTTTGGCCTCTTCACAACAACCATCCTACCAATCACAAGGCAATCCATCTCAACCTATTGCCCAGACCATATCTCCCTTTCTCGTGTCCCTCTTGCATCTAAAGGTTCAACCACAACACAATATCCCACCTCAATCCCTACAACAATCGACGTCACAACAACAACCTCCCCAACACTACTACTATCACAACCAACAACAATTTCCCCAACAACCGCTTTATGCGACCTCCCATCCATCACAACAATACCCTCAATACCAACAAACCAACACGCAACGTCCCATCCAAGCTCCTCAACAACCTACCCCACACTTTTACTCAATGAATTCATATTATGCCCCACAACAACAACCCCCATATCAACAAAATCCCCCATCTTACCAGCAAGCCATGTCATCATCCAATCATCCAAACCCATATTTCAACAATCTGACACCCTTTCAGCAAGATCCCTCATCTTTCTATCATCAATATCCCCCCAACCCACCACCAGCTAGCTCAGATTTGTTGGAAATCAAAGCCGCACTTATGGATCTTCAAGCTGGGGCTACAAAACAATCATTCAAATTTGAGGATATATGCCCATATCCGTTTGATCCGTCCATCTCATTGATCCCATTTCCTAAACATTTCGAGATACCAAAATTTGACAAATATAAGGGAGACAAAGACCCTAAGGCTCATTTGCAGGAGTTTTATTCACAGTGTCAAGAAGTCATGTACAGTGATAACTATCTCTTGTGCTTGTTCCCACGAAGCCTAGCAAGCCATGCCCTAGATTGGTTCATGACTCTCGAAAAGGGGTCCATAAAAACTTTTGAAGACTTATCAGAGAAGTTTGTATCCTACTTCTCTTTCAATTTGCAGAAGGATACAGACACCTTAGACCTCCTAAAAGAGAAACAATGTGATGGAGAAACCTTTACCAGCTACCTCCAACGGTGGCGTGCATTAGCTAGTCGAATGAAAAATCCTCTGAAAGAAAAAGACATGGTCACCCTTTTCATGGAAAATTCTCATCCTGACATGGCCCACAATTTTAGACTACACTGTGTCACCACTTTCCAGAGATAGTGGAAAAGGGACCTATCCTTGAACATGCCCTTATTGCCAAAGGACACATCAAAATACACAGTCATGATAAAGAAAGGTCATTTGGAGATAAACCACGATTCTGGAATAAAACAAAAATGCGGTGAATGACGGAGTGATAGACACCAAACATGTCCAAGTGGCTAATGCATCCCAAAGACAACAACAGTTATACCCAACGCCATATCGGTACCCCAGGGGGCACCTCGCCCCCCTCAACAGTCAAACCAAAAAAATTAGGGGAACACCAAACGTCAATACGACCAATTGGGTGAACCCTTAAGTGTTGTTTTTAATAAATTGTTACAAATCAATTACCCCATCACATACCCTGTCACCAAACCATTCGATGAGTCCAAACCCAAGCCGGCATGGTTTAAAGAGAATGAGTATTGTGACTTTCATAAAATCAAGGGACACTCCTTGAATAAGTGTCAGGGTTTAAAAAATTATGTCCAAGATCTCATTGATTGAGGAGATATCAAGGTTGACCCTAGTCAACCTTCGTCGTCCAATGCTTAACTGCAAATCTATCAAAACGCCTTCCCAAACCATAATCAAGGCCCTAGTACCTCCAACAGCAATCCCCAAAACAACAACACAAATAATGTGAATTACAAGAATGTGCCCTTCAATTATGAAGGTGTTATTCATTACATTGAGCAGGTGGAACCCCGAGTATCCATGATACACGTTAAAGCCAAAGATCCTTAATGTGCTGTGACTACACAACGAGCCCGCATCACCATCCCTGCAGCCTCTGCACCCATCCAACCCACTCCTATAAACTCTTAATATAACATCCTTGATCACCTAAGGAAGACCCCCGCTCATATCTCCATTTTGGATTTGCTTAAATCTTCCCCGGTACATCAAGAAATCCTCAATAGAGCCTTGCAGGAGACCCATGTACCAAATGAAATTGACCCCACACAATTCCAAGCCTTGGTGGGACACCTGGCTTTGTCTCATCACCTCCACTTCATCCAAAATGATATGCCCAACATCGATGTCAACCATAATCGCCCCTTACACATCGAAGTCATAGTTGCCCACCATAAAATAAAAAGGGTCTTGGTAGATAATGGCTCTGCCCTCAATTTATGTACCTTGAAATTCATAAAACAGGTAGGGTATACTCAAGCGGACCTAAGCAACCAGATCATTACAATCAAAGCTTATGACAATGCAGAGAGAAATTCAGAAGGAATCATCAGTCTTCCTATCCAAGTGGGACCTGTGCTCCAATATACTACCTGTCATGTCCTTGATTTTGACTTACCGTATAATCTCCTCCTTGGCCGCCCATGGCTCCATGCTATGCAGGCCATCCCATCCACGTACCATCAATGCCTCAAATTCCCAGTCAACGGACAGGAGGTCATCATCTATGCCGACCCCCAACCATTTGAGTATTGTCGAGCTTTAGAAGCATCTTTTCCCCATTTACATTATTGTCCTGGGGTTGAAATGGGGGCATCCTAGTCATCATCCTCTAATCCATCATCCACCGTGATCACCACTCCATCCTCCGCCACTAATCCTTGAGTCACTAGAGTCCAAATCATTGACAAAGGTTGTGGTGAGTATGAGATGCATATGGCCCTTAATGTAGCCACCATGCCACCGTCACCACATGAATACGGTCAACCTTCACGCGCTTCACAAAAGGAAGACAAGATCATCACCTTCAGTGGTAAAAACATTCCTACTACCACTTTCAGATCTCCGAGTGTCAAGGTCGATGCACCAGAGGAAGACATAAACCAATGGGTCTACCGAGAAGAGCCTGAACCAGAAACTCCTCTAAAGAAATATTTTCAGGAAAAGTATCCTTGGCCAACAAAGTTCGTGGAAAAATATAACTACCAAGGTAGAGGCCTAGGTAAATAGGAACAAGGGCGATTGCAACCCATTGATACACCACAGTTACCAAATAAGGTAGGAATTGGGTATGATAGCAAACAGAAAAGCCCCGTAACACCATCTAATACTTCTAATAGTATCACCATGGACGAAGGCTCATTGGCAGACATACCTGAGGAGGAATCCATCATACATGTGTACGATGATGTCGATCACACTGACTTATCGTCCATGTTCGAATGCCTATCCATTTGCACCATTAGCCTATCCCTTTGTCATCTTGAACTCATTGATTGGGACCTACATAATACCACACCTATTGGTATGTCTACGGACATGTATGTCAACCTTATGGGATTAGGGGAGAATGAACACTTCAGTCGCAAAAATAAAAATAAGAAAAATAAAAAGAGTTCATCTAGTGAAAACCTTCTTGAGGCACTTCCTGACCTGGAAAAAGTAAAAATAAAGGATGCATCTAAAGGCGAAAACCTCAAAGAGGCACTGAAAGATGGAGATGTTCATCTTCCCCTTATGGGAACTCAGCTATCTGCCAGATCATCTATCCTGATTGAAGAGATGCAAGAAATTAATTTGGGAGCTGCTAAAAGTCTGAAGATCACCTATGTAGCCAAGTTACTCTCTGAACAAGAGTATCCGATCTTTGTGCAACTACTCTGAGAAGGAATCATCAACTTTGCCTGGTCATACTCAGACATGTTAGGCTTAGACCCTACTTTAGTGGTTCATCACTTAGACATTCGCTCAGACGCCAAGCCTGTCAAGCAAAAACTCTATAAGATGCATCCGCAAGTTGCATTGTTAGTTAAGAAGGAATTGGAGAAGTTACTGGACGCAGGTTTTATCAAACCAATTGACTACTCCAAATGGATCTCCAATATAGTTCCAGTTGCCAAACCCAACAGAGACATTTGGGTCTACATAGATTTTAGGGATCTCAACAAAGCCTGCCCAAAAGACGATTTCCCTCTTCCTAACATTGATATGTTGGTCGACCTAACAGCAGGACATGAGATGTTATCCCTCATGGATGGCTTCTCTGGTTATAACCAGATTCGAATTGCACCTGAAGACCAACACAAAACTGCCTTCACAACTCCTTGGGGGACTTTTTTTTACAATGTTATGCCCTTCAGTCTCAAAAAAGTGGGGGCAACATATCAGAGAGCCATGATAGTTATCTTCCATGACCTCATCCATATTATCATGGAAAACTATGTTGATGACCTATTAGGGAAATCCAGAACACGAGCAAAGCATCCCGCCATTTTGAAAAATATATTTGAGCGGTTAGAGCATTATAAGTTGCGGCTAAATCCGAAAAAGTGTCTTTGGGGTCACATCAATGAAATTGTTGGGTTTCATAGTCTCTCGCAGAGGTATTGAAGTTGATCCTACCAAAGTAAAGGCTATTCTGGACATGCCACCTCCACACAATCTAAAGCAGTTAAGGAGCCTCCAGGGAAAGATGCAGTCCATTTGTCAGTTCATAGCCCAGCTCACAGATAAATGTTAGCCATTTACCCATCTTTTGAAGAAAGATTCCACCTTCCGATGGACTCCACAGTGTCAAATGGGTTTTGATAAAATTAAAGAATATTTAGCTCATCCACCGATTTTGATGCCGCCTATCCCAGGGAAACCCCTCCTGCTTTATATCTCTGCTACCTCTGTCGGACTGGGGGCATTATTGGCGCAACATGACAAGTCACTCAAAGAGAGGGCAATCTACTACATCAGTCGTACACTGGTTGGCTATGAGTTAAATTATTCCCCTATGGAAAAAGCGTGCCTCGCACTAGTCTTCAATACACAGAAACTCCGCCATTACATGCTCAGTCACCCAATCAAGTTAATCGCTAAAATTGATCCCTTGAAGTATTTGTTATCTAGAACCATTTTGACTGGCCGCATGGCCAAATGGGTCATGCTCCTCAGTGAATTTGACATAGAGTACGTAGAGCGCAAAGCCATAAAAGGGCAAGTTATTGTTGATTAGTTGGCTGAAGCACCATTGGTAGATGCCTACCCCTTAGACATTGAATTCCCAGATGAAGAAATCTACACAGTGATAGAAGCACCAACTTGGACGTTATATTTTGATGGCTCATACACTCATAATGGATCGGGGGCAGGAATTCTATTAGTCAATCCTCAAGGTGACTACATCCCAAAGTCATTCAGGATAGCGTTTCCATGTACCAATAATATGGCAGAATACGAAGCTCTCCTCACAGGCCTCAGAAAATCAAAACAATGGCACATAACACATTTGAAAGTCTTTGGGGATTCCTTGCTGGTTATCAGACAAGTTAATGATGAATTCCTCATAAAGGATGATAAACTATTACCTTATAAACGCATGGTGGATGATTTCAAAAAATATTTCACTTCCATACAGTTTGACCAAATCCCGCGGGTAGAGAATAAAGCAGCAGATGCCATGGCAACTATTGGTTCTTTGATTGACATACCCAAGGATCGAACAGAGTGTGAGTTTCTTGTCGAACAACTTTTGATCCCTGCATATGATGTTCTTGAAACTGACATGGTGTGCGATATTGTAGGTCTCGCCTCCCCGTGGTACCAAGACATATATACTTACCTCCATAACAATACCATACCCCCAAAACTTACACGCAACCAACATAAATCCTTTATCCATCGTTTGTCCCGATACATCATCGTTGGTGATACGCTTTATCATCGCGGGTATGATAGAATCCTCCTGAGATGTCTGAATGAGACCAAGGCCCAAACGGTACTAATGGACGCACATGGTGGTATTTGTGGGGCTCACTCAAATGGTATGGCTCTGGCCAAAAAAATCTTATGGGCTGGATATTATTGGCCTACACTGGAACACGATGCTTGCAAATTTGTGAAGAAATGCCTCCCCTGCCAACAACATGCGGATTTGATCCACGCTCCAGCACAAGATCTTCAGCCTCTCCTAGCACCGTGGCCGTTTTCTCAATGGGGTTTCGACTTGATTGGCAAGATTCACCCACCATCATCCGATGGCCATACATTCATCATCACCGCAACTGAGTACTTCATCAAATGGGTGGAAGCAATGCCACTCTCACAAATCACCAGTACTCAGATTTCTAAATTCATCCTCTACCATGTTCTCTGCAGATATGGTATCCCATCCACCATCATTTCTGATAACGGAAAGCCGTTTAAAAACCAAGCCATGAAACACCTCTGTGATACCTTCCATATTCAGCATCATTGGTCAACGCCTTATTATCCTCAGGGTAATGGTCAGGCAGAAGCAACCAACAAGACCCTCATCCGCATTCTCAAAAAGGTTGTCAATAACACTGGACGAGATTGGCACCTTCACATTCATCTCGCCCTTTGGGCATACCGCACATCCATCCGCACCCCAACAGAAGCCACCCCATACTCTTTAGTATACGGTGCTGAAGCCATCTTGCCAATCGAAGTTGAGCTCCCCTCATTGAGAATTTCTTTGAAGAACCTCATCAACGAAGAAGATGCTCGTGTTGCACGGCTTGCACAGCTAGAGTTACTAGATGAACAGAGAATATGGGCCTATGATCACCTACAAGCATACCAGAATCGTCTCAAACGTCATTACAATAAAAAGGTCTGCCCTAGGAAATTCCAGGTTGGTGAGCTTGTCCTCAAAGAAAACCAACGCACTCAGCAAGACTGTGACAAGAAAGGAAAATTTGAGGCAAACTGGCTAGGGTCGTATATCATCACTGCCAAATATGGATCTGGAGCCTACAGGTTGACTACTCTGGAAGGAGAGCCCCTTGACGAACGTGTCAATATTCTCCATCTGAAAAGGTTCTACTCTTAAGTCCGCTTGATCTACCCTATCAAAAAAATCAAAAAAAAATCAAAAAACCAAAAAAATTAAAAAAGTGACAAAAAAATCCAAAAATAGTAAAAAGAAATAAATCCATCCTATGGTGAAAACCACCTCTTGGTGGCACCTTGGATAAGTATGGATGGTGAAAACCTGTCAGCAAGTGTCATCCATAGAGGTCTTAATCATTATCTACCTGACATCCTAGTTATTTTGTGCTTTCATCCGCACTATCATCCCCACCCACATCAGCCTAGGCCGTTTGGTATTTGTTGATTGAGCACTGGACGACCCACCTTACCTATCCCTTATCCTGAGCTTTTTTATATATATCCCACTTTGGGCTTATTTCTTTCATTTCCCTTTGTCGGTTGGTCCGTGTCATCATATAGGATCATTCATCGTGGCGGTCTCCATCTAGGTTTCACCCTTCTGCGTCATTTTCCATGGTCTTTTTATCGAACTACGTTTCCCTTGCACTTTCACGTAGGCAAGGTTGGTCATTTGATCCTCCCCCGAGGCATTTGTCTGTCACGTCTTGTGTCCATCATCAGTCACCATTGTCTTCTTTCCGCTTTATCCATGGTCTTTTTCCATGAACTACAAGGGCTCTGCGCTTTCACGTAGGCAAAGCTAATCTCTGATCGGCCCCCGAGCCCCTAGGTCTTTAGGTTGTGTCTTGTCTCCCTTATATTGTGACATCAAGATATGCCTTTATCTTGCTGGTCCTTAACAAACAAAACCCATTTGTACCAACAAATTTAATCAATTTTGAATATCCTATATCATACCGATCTTTTCGCTTAGTATCCATCATAGGTCTTAACAGGATACATCCTTCCTAACAGACCTCATCAATTCCATCTATCCCCTTGATCCTATGGCAATGGACATTTGAAGTTGATTGTGATATTTTGATGCTTTTGGTTTTTGTTTATCATTTGGGCTCCCTATCATCACTTATCAAGGCCGCCATAATCCATCATATTATGACGTGTTTTGATTGGTCCACATAGGGGCATACCTTGATCTTTTCTTTGATTGTGTCTTCTTGGTTGTCCCACATAGTACCCACCAAGATCTTCGCAATCTTGTGTTATGTTGGGGCATCCTTTGGTGCTTGTGGTTATCCTAGTACTGGACCCGAACAAGGTCTTCGTGACTTTGGGGTATCGGGATAGCCTTCTTGTCTGGCGTGTTTGTTTCATGCATTAGACACTAATCTACCTCGGTCCTCCATACCTTGGTGAATCGTGTCTTATGCTATAGCAAAAACCAGTGCTCCAAAGATGGCAAATTGAGTTAGGGTTGCATTTTTTATAATCATTGCATTAACACTCACCCTATGGTTTTGGTTGTGCAAATACTTCCCCCCATTCTTTTTCATTCCTCTTAGGGTACTGATACTTTTTGATAGATGTCAAATGACATCCATCTTCACCATCACTATATACCCACCTCCCGTTATCATGACAGTTCTTATTGGCACTTATGGCCGTGTGTTATTTCCTCTAAAATTACATATCCATCACCACCTGCATCACCACATGTTAGGACCATACACACATCGCCACCTGCACCACAAAGTGTTAGACGCACAATACATCACATCCTGCATATATAAAATATTCATACAAAATCCATCATACACATATACATACATGACAAATAAGTCAACTAGGCATCCATATATATAAATCATCATAGATCCCATAGGTACACATAACATATTACCATCACCATGCGTCAATACAATTATTCATATTCCATAAGTACATATATCCAATCATCCACATAAACATCTCAATAGATCAAGGCATAAACATAACTAAGCATAAGTATGATTATCCATATAAAATTATTCATATTCCAATCATCCATGTGAACATCTCATGAACATAAGCATAAATAAACCAACACATGAGCATAAATAAACCAATGCATCCATCCATATAAACATGTAATACCATATACGCATGCATATAATCACCCATCATAAAAGGAAACATACTACATGATGTCAATAAGAACTGTCCCATCCAAAATAATATAATATCTGTCACATGTCCATCATACATCACATGATAAAATACAAAATCCAGAGATATAGAACATCTCTGATCTCTGTCAATAAATCCTACACACTACATCCTGCATCTGTCAAAAACTCAGTACCATGTCACCTCCCAAATGAACTCCCCACATCTGATCTCTGTGGAGACTCAGGTCCTGCCCCTCTACCTGGTGAAACACCTGGTGAATCACTGTAACCACGTGTCCGTGTCCCCAATGACTGTGAAGGCGCTGGCATCTAAGGTGTCTGCCTAGTATAACGGAATCTCCGCTGTGCCGGATCAGGAACTGCATCATAATATGCAGCCATCTAAAAGCTTGCCTCTCTCATACTATCCTCTCTCTCTGCAACCTGGACACGAGCGGAATTCCGCTCATATCGATACCTGTCTCGATCCCTGGTGATAACTCTCCTCTCCTACTCCCAGGCCTCCTGAGCTAACTGACGATGTGCCAGCTCTGCCTGTAATCTATCCCTCATCTCCTCCGCAGCCGCTGCCCGTGCCACCGCTACATCCCTCTCTCTCTCCATAATCTGCACATCTGCTCTGGGCATCCCACCATCACCCTGACCTGTCGGAACATGAGTCATCACAGTATCCCTCTCTGCCTGTAGAGTCTGCATCCGCATCTCTGCTACATCTCTATCTCCCTCAGCCCCCTGTGCCCGAGCCACTGCTGCATCTCTATCCCTTTGGAGAGCCTGTGCCCGCAACTCTGCCACATCCCTCTCTCACCGGAGAATCGCTACCTCTGCCACCGCATCATCTCTCCCTCTCTGCAATGC
>VDFB02000007.1:132780538-132797993 GCA_007258455.2 Sequoia sempervirens | reverse complement strand
GAATATCCTGTATCACCCCAAATTGTCGTAGCACTCTGTCTAGTCGATGAGACTCTACTATGCGTGGTAAAGTACCAATAATAAAACATAGGCTCAGGAAATACCCCTTATGCCTCCTAGTATCTGACCATCCCCTGAACTGATGTGCCCTATATGGCCGCCACTCTATGTCCCCTGAACGTAGATCATCAAATGCTCTTCTCCACCCCTCCATCTCCCCCTACATCTCAAAGCGGAAAATCCACCATCTCTCCTCCCCATACTCCCAAGCCACGGGCTCACGGTCATCCGCTGTCCCCTCCCTCACCACTACCGGTCTAGTCACGACAATATGCTCCCACGCCCAAATCTGCAGTAGAGTCACATGTGTCACACTCGATACCTCCCGGTAGCAGATCCCGTGCATATCTCTGTACAGCTGAGCCAATACACACGACCCCCATGAAAACGGTCCTCCCCGCCACTCAACAATGTGGCGGATCACCTCCATATACCGCAAGCTACATGTCTGTCTGCTCCGATCTGGCAGCAGTATCCCACTAATCAGGCCACACAAAAATAACGGTAAGGCTGGCACACCCACTACCAAACATCCATCTAAATCCAACTGCCCCTTCACTAGGGGCAACGTCACATGACCGAACAAAACCCTCAAAGTCTCCTGTATCTTCGCCCCTGTGGATACCACCTCGCTCACTAACCGGCCGGCAATCGGCAGCCTCAGGATACGCCACACATCCTCCAACGTCACGGTCATCTCTCCTGTCAGGAAATGAAAAGTCAACGTCTCTGAGCTCCATCTCTCTATCAATGCGGTCAACATCGCCGCATGCGCTCTGACCTCTGGAAACTGAACACAGTGACCTAACCCTGCGTGATCCAACGCCGCCTGATCCTCCCCGTTCATTGCTGCTATCGTCACCGCAATCACCTCCGACCGTCGCTCATGCACACGTAACCGGTCAAAGCTCTGCATGAACAAACACATTTCTCATTATTTTATTTTCTCTCTATCTTCCCCCTTTTTTTTCTCTTCTTTCTTTCTTTCTCCCCCTGAGCTTCGGGGTTATGATTCGCCCCGGCCCCCATAACCGCCCGGAACCGAATCCCACAGACCAGAGCGGGGCGGCTCGCAGTGGATGGGCACGCCGCCCCGGCGGAGCACCCCGCCGCCCGCTTCGTGGGCGATTTGCGGCAGCCGATGGGGAACCGCGCTCCCGGGCGGCACCACCGGGCAGGGCCGACAGCCCGCCGCACCGGGCAAGCCCCGGGCGGGCGAACCGCCCCACGCCGGGGCGGAACCACCCCCAGGCAGGGCGGCGGCACCCTAGGTGGGGCAGCTACGCCCCACCCAGATGCGCCTTCTTCCTCATTTTTTGCCCCTTTTGGACCTTTTTTTTCAAAAAATTAAATTAGACCCATTTTTCTCAATTTTCCCCCCAACAAAACCCATGTTTTCAAATTTTAAATTTTTACGTAAAAAGTACGTAAATTAAATATGAGGGTTTTCTTGCTACTCACATGCTCTCCGCCTGCGCCCCCGCTGTACAATGCACGAACCTCGTCCACCCGGTGCACGATCGCGGTGTCATTGTCCGTCGGCATCGTTCCTCCTCATTCACTTTCTCTCCTCTACTCTCTTCTTCTCAACTGCTACAGTGCAAATGACCAAGGTAATTTTCAAAATTACCTTTTTAACCCCCTCCTCCCAAAAGGTATTTTTTACCTTTTATTTAACCTTTTATTCTTCCAACTAATTCCAAACTTCCCGAGGCTGCCATTTGCAAACCGTACGTCGGATCACCTCTGCTCGAAAACCAAAATTGCTTAGTTTTCCAAGCTCTATCCAATGGTGTCCTCCTTTTCTTCCTATCGAGACGTCGCCCGAGGACCCCCTTTCCCTTCCCCGATCGCCCTCTCGAGGGGGCATACCCTTTTACCATTCCTCCATTCATTCAGCTGGTCATTAGGGCATCATTAACCTTTTTCACGCTAGGGGCATCACCATTTGTCACCTCTTGTCTCATTCGCATTTTATTTTTCATCGAAACACTGTTATCCTAACAATATTTCGAAGAGGGGCAAAATGTAGACATCTAAATTTAATCACTTCCATATGGTTAAATTTACTGCATTTTCGTCTATCGTGTTAATATTAATTTATTAAATTAATATTACACCTTTTGTCTCATATCGGTAAAGTATTTAATTTAATAATTAATACTTTTTCTTTCACCTTATTCCTCTCTAAATTAAATAAATACGCTAATTTATTTAATTTAGTCATTTTCCCCCTTTTGATTTAAAATCAATTTAAAATTCCTCACTTTCTCTCTCCTTGTCACATCCTCCATAACCTTTCCCTAATCTGAATTAATTTAATTAATTTATGATTATGATGTGCATCCTCTTAATCAGAGATTAATGTCACATCCTCCTACATTTACCACTTACTTCTAATCTGTCATTAATTACCATAATCCAATATTTGCACAACCTTAACCAAGGTCATTAGCCCTTTTTAGCACCACTTTTTGGTCAATTCTTCCATTTTTCCTTTTTGGACATTGACTCTCCTTCCCATGAGAATTTTTAATTCTCATTTATTTATTCCATGTCTCTCTCCTCCCTATGTGAATTTTTAATTCACATTTTATCTTTCCAAGGCTTCTAGAACCTTGGACTTGTCACAATCTCCACATGTGACCAAGTCCCACATTTTTGGAGCCCACCTTTTACCCTTTAGATCATCCTAGTAATGTGAATTTTTAATTCACATTTATATCCCCAACCACCTTTCCTTTTCCCATGTAGATTTTTGAGGAATTCCAAAATTCCTCAAATGTCCCTTTCACTCCCACTTGGGGACAAGAAATTCCTTTTTAAGGAAATCTCCTCACTCCCCAAGGTGCATGTCCTTCCTCCACCTCATGTACCTTCTTGACACCTCACTCACACCTCATACCCCCTTGTCCACTTCACCCTCCACATGTCAAGATGTGAGGGCTTGTGGGTTCTCAACCCACCATAGCCCTTCATCTTGGCCTTGTTGGATGCATCTTGACCGTTGAATTCTCTAGAGAATTCAAATTCTCCTATACATACCCCCTCCTCAAGGGCATTTTCAACACTTTGGATTTTCATAGCTACATGCTGCTAATTTGCATTTTCAATCCTTTGCCATCATTTAGCCATCTCTTTTAATCACTTTGCACATATAATCTTGCATTAGTCACTCAAGCCATCATCTAAGGAGCACACAAATCATCCCAAGCAAGGGCCAATCAAGGAGACATCAACAGCAAGGAAGGTGAAATCGTTTGTGTCTTGTTTTGTCTATTTTCCTTATTGTTTATCACTCTTTTGGCTAATCTTAAGGTGTCCTTAGTCTTTTATCACTTGCATTTCTTAGTTATTTTGCACGTTAAAGTAGGATAAAATTCTAAGGTATACAGAACCATTAGAATCGTTAACAGTTTTTTGATATAAATTAGGTTTAGATGTTGTTCGAATCAGTTAAAATTGATGTTTTTTTTGTTAAGCTTCATTAAAGCAATGTTAGGAATTTATGGAAAGATGGAGTTGAAGTCTGTTCAGAATCTGTTCATGGAGATTAGTCTTTGTGCTTTTTAGAATAATCATCATTTTCCTGCAATTCATTCCTGCTCTTAAATTAGCATTTACTTTCCAACAATTAAGTTATGGATTTTTTTTTAAGCAAAATAGAATTAATTTGGAATTCCGTGTTTTAGATTAGGAATTAAAGTAATCATTAATTTTCTACATGAATTGGTCTAAATCGAATTTAATAAAGTTAGAATTAAGTCAACGGGATTTTAAATTAGAAGCTAAAATAGATTTAAATCTTAGGAATCAGTCACTACGGTTTAGCTCCTGAAGAGCTCCTAAAGTAGGCAAAACAATACCTAAAGTCACTGTTTACAGTGCAAACCCCCGCAAAAGAATCTGTGACAACTATCCTTATCACATATTGCTCTGAGACACACCCAGTTCGATAAAAGAATTAATTAAATGATGCAAGTTGTGACATCAATGACCTTTCCCATCAGCTAATCTCAAGTTTTGTAGGTGATCATAGTCTACTGAGTCCATTGGTGACTTTTACATGGTATCAAAGCACTAGATCTGCAAGCCCCTTCTTAGATCTAGAAAAAATTGGACTTGAGTAATTTTTTGGTGCATCCTAAAGAAAAATAGGCCTCACCACCACACTCAAAAGATGTTAAAATTCCTATATCCATATAAAGCACATCAATTTTGGATTTAGGAGCTTTTGGAGAAAATTTTTGAGGTTATACGACCATGAATTATGTTCCAAGCACGAATAGTGTTTCAAGCATGAACAATATTTTAGGAAATGAATAGTATTTGGGGCATGAATAGTGTTTTTAGATCGAGCAGTGCTTTTAGACAGTGAATAGTGTTTTTAGGCTTATTTTTCTTGCCTAAAGGACACATTTTCATAAATCGAACATAACTAGAGCATACGATGTCCAAATTTAAAAAATGAATAGGCATCAAAAATCTAGTTCCACAATCTATTTATTGGTCCATTTATTGTTTCTAGAAAAGTTCACTAGGCATCTTATTTGTTTTCTTGTTCATTTAGATCTATTTTTTGTGACTATGTTTTTGGAAAAATTGATGCAAGTGGTAACTTTTTTAACAAAGGGGGAAATATTTTTTTATTCATCATGGATGAAGCCTAAATTATTCCTCTTACCCCATATAACCATCATAAGTGGAAAAGAAAATTGAGATCCATTTGAAGAAACTAGGGTTATATAGAGTGACCATGGGTACAAAACTTGAGCCAACAGGTGTTGTAGAGAAGAGAAAGTGGTTTAATAGGTGTAATGAATCTTTTGGGACATTATGCATGTAAACGTCATCTGATCTCCTCTTTCATGTTCAATCTTGTACCACATAAATCAACTATCGACTCAATTGGAGTCCTTAGTTCCTCTTACCCCATACAACCATCATAAGTGGAAAAAGAAAATTGAGATCCATTTGAAGAAACTAGGGTTATATAGAGTGACCATGGGTACAAAACTTGAAACAATAGGTGTTATAGAGAAGAGAAAGTGGCTTAATAGGTGTAATGAATCTTTTGGGACATTATGCATGTCAATATCATCTAACCTCCTCTTTCATGTTCAATCTTATACCACATAAATCAACTATCGACTCAATTGGAGTCCTTGTTTGGTACACAAGATACAATATGAGAATTTTAGTTGGAGAATGACCTTATTGGTCTAAATCATATTTATTTTGTCAGCATCCAAGACTTCTTCACCAAACTCAAGTCTCTAAAATTGTAGCTATCATAGTGTGGGGCTAAGTAGGATTCTCAATTGATTCCTTCTATCCTTGCCAAGCTTGGTCTTGATTATTTAGTATTTGTTTCTAATTTTTATGCTACAAAAGATGTTCTAGGTACTATATTTACAATACATTCACTTGATGATGTTGCTTCCTCACTCACCAGGAAGTAGGAAAACTTAGTACAAATGGGCATATTAAAGTATAAAAATTCTCACTCACATTGTGAGTCAAAGCACTACATATCCAAAAGCTTCAAGTGGCAAAGAAAAGAAAAAATATAAATCCAATGAGCAATCCAAGGAGTCAACATCATTAGCTACCCCTAATTCATCATCCAACAAAAAGGAGAAATCAAAGGAGAAATCCACATGTGGCTATTGTAAGAAGTGTGGGCATGATAAACATGTTCTCTACATCAAGCATATAGATGAGTTGAAGAATCTTGTCAAAAAATTGGTGCAAGTTCACCTTCTTCTTTTCCTTCTAGTTCATCTTCTCCTGCTCCTTCATTATCATAGTCAAGTTCTACTAAGAAATTCCATGCAAGCATTTCTAATGGAGTTGATAAATATAGAGGTAAGGCACTTTGTGCAAGTATAGATCACAATTCAAATAAATGGCTTCTTTATTCAAGAGCATCTCATCATATAGCTTCTTCATAGACCATGTTTTCTACTTTCGAGCCTTGTGTTATGCCACAAATTTTGATGGGTAATAACACTTATATGAAGGTATCTATTGTTATTGGTGAAGGTAATTTTCATGATGTATTGTATGTTCCTTCCTTATCCCATAATATGCTTTCCATATATCAAATTACTCACACTGGTGTAGGGAAGACAATAGAATTCACACCTGATTTTGTTATCATCAAAGATTTGGAGAGCACAAAGATTATTGCTATTGGGGTGGTTTGTCATGCATCCTATATATACACCTTTGCATTTTTTTCTCCAAATGATGGTTCAAATCCTTTGGTTGTTCATCACGCTTCTTGTGTGCACACTATTTTTGAGGAGAGGTTTGGTTAGCTAAATCTTGTTATACTTGCTCTTGATTCTTTTTTACAGACTAGTGCCACTAGTTCTTCTCCTCCGCCTCTTGCTTCATTTTAGGTTGATGCTTCATTAGTTGAGCAGGATGTTATTTTTTCTTTTGATTTTGTTGTGCGGGATGACTATCTAATAGGAATTTTAGAGTTATTTATTGAGTCTCACATTTTAGATCTTGATGGTACTTTTGAGAGTTTACAATTCCTCTTTGACTACAGTTGTGCCATTGATGTTATCATTCTTTCTTTTTTTTGGAGATATTTGATTATGACCTTCCATTTTGTCTTGAGTTGTCACACTCATTGATTAAGCATGTTGCTCCTTATTTTATAGTGGTGTCTTCAGATTTTGACATGTGGAAAGTCATGTAGTTTTTAGAGGCATTAATTTTGAGACTTCCTACTTCACATGTTCTTCAACATTCACCATTGGAGTTGTTTCTTTCGAAGGGAATAAATTTTATTTTCCACAGGTGGATTGATTTCTTCATTCATGTTCAAGAATCCTCTTATGGTACGTGAGATTCTACAGTGTTGTAGGATTATATAGTCTTTATATTTCCTCCTTGTATGGGGCTCCTGATTATATCTTCATGATGGATTTAGTTCTAGGAGGTCTTAGTGTTTTGATTCCTTCTTCCATAACTTGTACTATTTTTTCTTTCTTGTTTCTCTCTTTTAGAGAGGGTTTTTTTTCCACAAGATTTTTCTCCTTTTCTTCGATTATGAGAGTTTATGGTTGTTCATGTGTACCTAACATGGCCTTGTAACTGAGGCTCATCCATGAATTTATCCTTGTATCATTTGCATGATTCTTATTCTCCCTAAGTTGCACTTAAGGGGAGTGTTGGTGTAATTAATTATTAATTACACTTTATTAAGTTTACTTGGGTATCTTTCTAGGTTTTCTATCTTGCTCATATAAAAGCAAGTCCTTTGATGTAATTTCATGATTATTTAAATTAATAGTATTACATCCTCTTTTTTCAAACAACTCTCTCACATATGTCATTTCCCTCTTTGTGGAAGGCTAATCCCAAGTTTTGCAAGTGATCATGGTCTATTGAGTCCATTGGTGACTCTTACACCATGTGTGGCATATAAATTTTCAAGCGAAAACCTTTCACCTGAAACCATCAAATATATTTTTTCAATTAAAATATTGAAATGTTGTTTGATTTATATGTAAAGTTTTGGATGAAACTCTTTCAGTTGAGAGGGTTTTGGATGAAACTCTTTCTCCCTAAACTATCTTTATGGCAGCCCAACCCCTCTTTTAAGAAAAAAATTGGCAAAAATTTAACTTCAAATCTAGATTTCTCCTACCAAGGGTACTTTCATGGAAAATAAAAATATGCCCTTTTGTAGAGGTCGAAGTCTAGAATCCAAAATATGTATATAATTTTTTTAATTAGTTTGATTACATTTTTAAAAAAAGATTTATTGCATGTAGGTTTTTATAATCAAACATGAGGCTGATTAGAAATTAAAAATATTTATTAAAACATATTTCTTTTTTTTTTTAAATAATATGGTGCACTAGAGGAGAGAATCCTCTCTAAGAGGGTATAATTTATTATTTTTTAATGATAAAAAATTTAGATTTGAAATTTGGCGTCCCATAAAAACTATCATGTTTATTATTAAATTTGAATTTAAAAAATAATTAAAAAAAATTGTTCATCGATTTTTTTCCATACACTAGATTTTCATGTCATCCGTGTGGGAAAAAAATCAAAGAAAAAAATAAAATTTTGTTCTTTTATTGTGATGTCCCATTGACCTCACTTTTTTTTTAAATTAGCAATACAAAAAATCTCTAAAATTTATAAAAATGTAAACATCCAACTATTTTTTTATAAAATTATAAATATAAACTACATTAACATTTCTAGATTTCATTAGTTTAAATCATTTTAAAATTTAAAACATATATCACTTTTATGTGGTTGAAGTTGAAAATTTGTATTTGTGTTGATCATTTTTTTTATAATTATAAATTGACAATTGTCTACTTTACCCACTAGGAAAAGGAGGGATGTAGTTTTGAAACAAAAGAGTTGAATTGGTTGAGATCCTAGCCAATAATCGAATGGATTCATAATGCAAAAGCTAGGGTGAAGACCCTGAAAGATAAGGTAGTCAAGTGATCTCCACCAAATTTGGGATGGGTCAAATTCAATTTTGATGAAGCTATCAAGGGAAACCTAGATCAACTTGGGAGGTATTTTTAGGGATTATAGGGGCGTCCACTCCTAATATCTCCTTATCATTTTGGTGAATAATTTGAATAATCCAATAATATGGTTGAGGCCAAGGCTATGATATGGGGGTTCAAGATGACAAGGAGTCAAAATTGGAAACATCTCAAAGTGGAGGGTGATTCCAAAATCATAATTAACAATATGAAGAAGGGAAGATCCATGTCATGGATGTTGGAAACTCTTCTTTCTAAAGATAGAGACCTAGTAAAGGGTTTTCAAGACATGTCTTTTAGTCATGTTTAAAGAGAGGGCAACTTAGTGGTCGATTAGGCAACAAATCAGAGAGTCAATTTGAAGGCTACTTATGGAAAATATATAGGATTTAGAAGGTGAAGATACCAATGAGGCCCTAAAATTATAGCTAAGGATTTAGAAGAGACTATTTCCTAATACAAGGAAAAAGGGTGAGAACATTTGGTAAGGGCATATGACTATTAAAGATACATGCATAGGGGATACATTATGTGCTAGCATATATGGTAATCCTACAAAATGCAAGGGAAATAATAATAAAGCATAAAGGGGCCTTGCCCTAGCTAACAAGTAGCAGATGATTAAGTGAATCATTATAGATTTATCTACACTTGAAGTAATAAGATGTGGATTCAACTTGGTGAATATTAGGTTCTCAAGAAGTTCTAAACACAAGTGTTGTGTGACAACAAACTTTTCTAGTTCTATCATCTTTGGTTTTGGTCACTTGTAATCATGGAATCCTATTCTAAAAGTGGGAAAGGGAAGATGAGGTGCTAGGACTATACAAAGGTAACTATAGTGGAGAAATTTAGGGCATGGAAATAGCACATGTGTATGGTGAAATAATGGTTAGGAACTTTATCAAATATCTAGAAAAGGAGATTACAAACCTAGACTACACTTGGGTTTCAAGAATTTGGGAGTTAAGAAAGGAGGTTGATGGATTACTATGCATACGAATAAGCTAATCATTGGGGAGAAGGAATGTCTTCAATGTAGCCCAGTCATTGAACTATGATTTTTGCTTTCAATAATATCTAGTACCTACTCATTGAAAAGTATAACAATATTAAGGACATGGTGCGTCAAACTGAAAAAATATCAATTAATACTTGGAGAACTTTCATTTTTGGAATGCAAGGTAAGATCACATGCACAAAGCCATAAAGGAGATAATGAAGGTACTCAATGTTAAACTCCCCCTCAATGTTATGGTTAATGTGTTAATTTACTATGAAGAAGTTGTGGAGGATTTTGTTGAATTCTCCTCTCGTATGAAATTTGAAAAGTGTAGAAAGTGCAAAGAAGATCATGGGATCTAAGTAAGGCATGTGTAAGTTTCCCTACAACCCTTCTCTTTTTGTATTAGAATCAAGCTCTAGAATAGATAATACGCTATTTCCTATGTTGTAGGGAAGGCCACGGTAAATTTCTCCCATCTCCTATTATAAGAGTACTTTGCTAATTGTATGGGTAAGAGTAAGTTTGAATCTATTATTGGTAGTTTTTGGAGATATTTACATAGCTTGAAATTCTACATGGGTGAAGACAATTGATAATGGAAATATCTTTTGTTATACATTTATATGAAACTATCAATGAATGAAACCATTTACCTAGTATATTATTCTAATATGGACCCCCTCCACTCTAGCCCCCTATCCTCCACTCCAAATGTCTTTGGTTTGTTATTCTAATGTGACTCAATTTTCACCTCTCTTTTTTATCAAGACAACCATTTATATTCCCAAATATAATTGTGTCATGGTCTTTAATAAGCGACACTTAGAAATTTATAATCTTCTATTATTGTTAAATGAATAGAAGACATGATGATTAATTAACTATCTATATCTATATGAACATGACTATTATGATTTAATTATTGAAGAAAGATATTTTATACATATTTTATTGAATTTGAATTTTATTTCATTTTTCAATAAAAACAAATTAATTAATAATTTAATCTTAAAATTATTAAAACAAATCGAACAATTAACAATTAAAAAACTCAAACATCTTATTAAGCATCTTAAAACAGTTTTTAAATTGGATGAATGCCACCCTAACCTGTTTGTCGGCAGAAACTAAACCAAAAAAAGCAATATGATACAAGACAAATGTGTACAAGATGATTTTCTTATAGATTCTACTTTAATGTAAAGAAACTTTAAAAATATGTATTTAAAATGTCACATTTGGTGACAAAGACGACATTGTATTAGGGGAGACAGACGTTTAAATCTGAAAGAGAGAGGAAAAATAAAATATTAAAAATCTATTTGTCTTAACTTGTAGAGACGTGTTAGTGTGAAGAAGAAGAAAGTATTGCCCTTTCTCTTGCCTTCCAAGGCAAATTTCAACGTGCATTGAATGGGATAGGACTCCACTAAGACCTTTATCTACATATCAATGAAAGGGTAGGTAAGTCAAGTCCATTTTGATTGACAAAATCATCCACCATTTCTTCAATTATTTTGGTGCAATGGACTTGAAAGCAACTACAACTACACTTTTTCGAATACTACAAATTCAATGGTGGCCGCCCTCCACAAGTTGATTAGACCCAAATTTGTACCTTGTATATTCTATTAGTTTTTCCTTAAGTGAGGGTGAAAAATGTGTTTTTTATATTTGTTTTGGATTCTTTTGGATTGGTTGTTATTTTAGTGTGTATGAGATGTGTTTACATGAAAGTCAAGTTAAATTTCTTAAAGTCTTGTTGATTTGACTTAACACATTTTAGATTCAATTTTTAGATCGTTTATTTTGAATCTTTGATTAAATTTATAAGCGTCGTTCTGATTGTTGAGTTTTACAAAATTTTGGGTTTAAGTTGAATTTATTCTAATTACTTGTTATTTACTCACTTGAGTGTCAATTGGTTGAATTTGTGGTCTAGGATGTTGTATAAATGGGTTCTGACTCATTTTGATCATTTGGAAATTATCAAATATAATTATGATTTATCATCGATAATCATTACAAGAGCATTTAGAATAGAAAATTATTTACATTTGTATTGATAAATGTGGACTAGGAATTTCAATTTTACTTGATGTGTTTTTCAATTTGTGCAAAATTATTAAATTGATCCAAGGGTTTGATTAAGAGAAAAGAAGGGAGCAAGTCACTTCTCACACATCGTACAACAAGCTACAATGGTGTCTTTAGGTACCATCATGTTCAAATATTGAATAAAACACATTTTTGAAGACTCTATACAACAAGTATAAAGTTATGAGGAAAGGTTGAATCTACACAAAAAGTTTAAGGCTACAAGTATAAGGATTAGATTTGTGATTGTGAGATTGATCCAAAGTGAAGAATATACAATTTTATAGTTTATTTAAACTCGCCTAATATCAAATAGTTGATTGCTATATAGAGAGACTAATTACATGATATCATCTTCAATAAATATTCTTCATCAAATCTAAGAATTAACTACCTCAATTTTATTTATCGATTTTAACTTCTTCTTTTTTAGGTGAAAGGCACAAGGTCGATATAATATATTAATAATAAAAGCTTATTACATAATGTCTGAATATGCCAGAGAGCAAAAAGAATAAAAATGAGTGCAGTTATTATAGGCTCTCAATTACCACCTATACTTCTTGTGCAGATATATATACTACCCTTTACTAAAAATCCCTTTTGCAAATCTACTACATAAAGACCCAAATAGTAACTATATCCACATATCTTTCCCTCCTATATTTCTTGTACATATATTTACTACCCTTACAGAAAACCCCATATGCAACACTACTACTTAAAAGCCCATACATTAACATAAATATAAATATTTATATAGAGTGATTTTATTTCCTTAGATATTTACTTGGATCATGCTAGAGTATCTCAAATATTGTATATTTGGATAGTTGTTTGGATGAACATTGAAGTTGTTGATCTCAATATCTTCTAAAAATGTAAAACAATTTTGAAATAAAAATTCAATTTTAAATTTTCATGTAACTTAATAGTATATTTAGAATTTTAAAATAATTAAAATTTATATTAATATAATAATTAATTTGTAAAGGAAATAAAAAAATCAGAATAATAATTAAAAATTAGCAATTATAAAATAGGTTTAATAAACATGTTGGTAGTTTTCCATAATTAACTCCTTAGTTACATAGAAGATGAAATAAAATGTATGCAATTTTAAAATGAATTATTGGAATCGTCACAATTAAAGTTATGAGAAATTTCACTATGGTGTATATATGCAAAAAATCATAAATAAAATCTATGTAAAAATAAATTTAAGGTTTATCACAAAATAACTAAAAATAATCATTTTTACTTACCTTAGATCATATTTTATCAAATAATCCACTAAATCTATAAAAGTTGTCTTTCTAAAACTAAGAAAACTTCCTCCTAATTTCACCTTCAAAATTAGGCTATAAATTCAAAATAATTTCAATTCAAGGGATTCTTTGTAAACATTTTTTTATGATTCTCCTCTTCCTTGCATAGGATTGCATACACATTTTTTTCATGAATGCATACTTGATGCAAACCACCTCTATAGTTGTAAATTACATGCTTTGAAATTGATGTAGACCACTTATGCCAATCCAAATTACATGAAATAGAATAGTGAATGAGGTAAATCTCTAAAATTTTAGCAAAAAAAAAGAAATATTTTTATTTCCTAGCTTGAATACAACACAAGGCCTTCGAATGGCTTCCTCAACCCATTCCAAATACTATCTTCTACCCTGTCAATTGTCCCCTAATAAATACCAAAATTGAAAATAATAAAAAGAAACATATGATTGACTACTATAGTTGTTGCCAATGGTAGCTACAACCCAAAATTATAAAACTAGCTTAGTGAAAGTAAATAGATGGGTAGTGGAGGAGTGATAAGAAATGGAAGCTACATTATCATCCCCATCTTTTATAAACTTTAAAACCTCCAAATTTAGAGGAATTTGATTCAATAAATTTCATCTTGAATATCATCACAAATAGTGTAGGGGTACAAGCCTTTTAATATTCTTATCTTCAAGAACTTATTTCCTTGGGATTCCTTATCACCATCTAAGCCACCATTAAATTTGGGGTAAAGTCAAGTGCTTAAATCATGGCTAAGATAAATATGGTTATTTTTTTTTTGTAAAACTATCTTGATGAAAATGGTCAATTATTTTAAAACTCTAGTCAAGTACATGGCCTCTCAAACTACAATAATAGTATCAAAAGAAAAAATGCTAAAAATAAATACATTTTTGTTTTTGTTGTATCAATAAAGGAAATATATGTTTAAGGTAGATGACTAAGGATTTAAAAATACTTTTGTAAGAGAAATTGAAAAGAGTTACACACCTCTAACTTATGATGAGCTATAAATCTCTAGCTTTACAAATGTTCCTACTTTGCCTTGATAAAAGTTCCTACAAAATTCCTCTTTATTCTCTCCAAGTTTTGAAGATCAAACCCAACAATATTTTACAAAATTTAGTATAATTGACAAAGAAGACCATGAATTCTTACCATTTTGTTATAAGTGATTTGTTCTTTTTTTTTTTGTATCACAAGTTTCCTCATAAAACAACATATAAGATAATAAATAAATCATGTGGTGATTTATCAAGATTTTAACTATGTACTTGCTAGGTTAAGTGTAATCTAGAGTTTCCCCCCACAATCGAATACTTTTACCATGTTGCCTCATGTACAAAACCTTCAACAAGTGTTATGCCTTTGAACCATTCATTATAGAACTCTTAATAAATAATCACATAAATTGATACATTGCAAAAATACCACTTATATGCGAATGACTAAATTCATCGCATAAATTGATATACTACAAAACACCACCTATCTAGAAATAAATAAGCTCATAAAATAAATTGATATATAACCAAAAAGAAAAAAAGAAAAAACACTAATCAAATGAACTAAAGATCTTAGATGAATGATTCCTAATACGCAACACTTATTGAAGGTTTTCTAAATGAAGTAAGAAGTTACGAGAAGTTGATTGTTGGGGAACTTTATACTAAAGCAGAAGTATTAAGATGGGCACAAAGCCCTAAAAAGATGAGGGAAAATAAAGGCAAAATCGATGTAGATGGATTCTTTTGGCTTTTTAAACAGATTCGTTTCACGTACAAAAGCATGAACAGTCCATGGATTTTGATAAGCCTCACCGCATTTGCCACATCTTCATGCGTCGTCCCGTGCCTTCTGCACAGCTAACAGATCTTTATTCAGCAACATTGAGGGAGCAACAATGCAACAACGTTGAAAACATGTCCATTAGAAAACAAAAAAAAAGAAAGTGAAGGAACTGTCATGTTTATGTTGACCACCATTAATGGTACCTTGTGCCCTTCCACAACAACGAATCCCCCACTGCCAGGTATTTAAGAGTCAAAAAGAGAGTCCACAAAGTACTGCAAAAGCTATGATTGCGGATCGCATAATGCGCCAAAAGCCCCTGATGATGAGCCTGATCAGAGTCTGCACAGCCTCATCTGTCTTATCAGTGTCTTTCAGCGTGGAAATTGGGTGTCTCCTCCACCTCACTCTGTTTGAAGGGTCACCTCTCATGTCCCTTGTGAAGGGTCACCTCTTTTGTCTATTGTGAAGGGGAGGGTGCGGGTTCACACTATAATGTATTGGTCTTTTTATAGTGAAACTTAATGTAATTATGGGTTGTATGTTTTCATCTATCTTTATAGTTCATTATATAAATCTTCTATAAGGGTTTTTATGTCATCATTTTTCATTTCAAACAATCAAAATTTTGTCTCAAAAAATTGTCTTGAATTATTGAGGGCCCCATTCTCTTGTTATGGATGTAGCCCATATGTTCCATATAGTATATCATTTGCAATCTGTGTAAGAAATCACAACAGTGGTCTAGTACACATATGTGTTCATAAGCCCAACACGATAGGAGTGTTGTGGCTCACATACTTGATACTCCATCATATGTACACATGTGGAGATTATGATACAAATGCAACAACATTCATTGGTCCCATATGTACACTATTTGGTGCTCCTCCATATCTTGTACCATATGAATTAGACCATAAGCAATGGAGGGTCTATGGGTAGCAACAAAACAACAAAGATAATCAAAATCCACTTGTGCTTGCTAGTGTATTCCTCATCATGATATTTGAGAGTGATTCCACACTATATGCAATAATGGTACAACTCTCTCCCTCTTGGTTGGGTTATGTGTTTGCTACTCCACATTTGTCTCTCTTAGATTGATAGCCTCAATATCCTCTACATGTCCTATGTGGTCACTATAATCTCACCAATGGGGTAGATGGAAGGTGTTGTTATTTGAGTCCCACTACTTTACTAGTGCACCAAGCATGTACACATTATACAAATATTTAGGTAGCTTCCACATGTATAAAAATCCAACCATGTCCAAGAACTATCTCATCAATAGGAAGACCCAATAAAGCACTAAATATATAACAAGTGGTTGTGTGAGTTGTGAATCTCCACCTCATCCTACAACCATGACAAAAATGATTTTACTATGTTTATCATCACAATCACAACATAAATCTATCAATAAATGACTAAAACTAACAAGTGTTGAAGCAATATTTCCAAAGTTCATTTTCTCATGGATTGGGTCACTTTTGTAGATCACTTCCATAGATATTAAAGAAATTTAGAGATCATTTGTGTATAAACTAGATCAATCATATAGAAATGGGATCATTTTCATGAATAGAGAGTCATTTCGTGACCTATGAAAATAGCGTAAAAATCACTTTATTTTTTTTATAAAAGTTTGCACATTTTCTAAAAATTAAAAATTGATAAAATAATGAATTTTTGTTTTATTTTTAGCTCATCCTGAATAGTGATTTGAGCTCATACTCAATCAAGGTGGTGGGTGAAATTTCCTTTGCAATGCATCATGGTGGCTCTATGGTGCTTTCTCTTACAAGTGTATTGGTGAAAATGAATTAGCTATTTTACCTTTTTACATATAGTAAGGCAATATTCCCTTTCGAAATGCCCTTTTTAACAAACTTTTTCCCTAATAAATTGTGCACGACACAAGATGTATTTATCATAATAATGTGCCTTATTGTCCATGACATTAGATTGTTACACATTTCAAAAATACTTTTCACAAGAGAATTTATTAGATTGGTTACTTTATGGGACAATGTATAAGAATTTATGAAACTTTTCTTGTAGGTTCATTTGTGAATGGTACATCAGCAAACTCTAATTGACATATACCTTTCATGCATTTCAAAATGATGTTATTTCTCGTTTCAATTTTCAATATGATAAGCATTTTGTTATATGGTACAAATATTGGGCGTCATACAAATTTACATGTTTTTTGGCTTCAATTGATCGCAATTTGACATTATTTTTAGTTTTAGATTCACAATTTTGGTATATTTTAGTTTTAAAATCAACAAAGTTATAATTTTAGATGGAATGATTTTATAGTGATAAAGGCATAAAGTGTTATAGTTATAAGGGATAGATTCAACTAGCTTGTAGATTTTATAGTCCATGATCCTTTGTATTTTTTTCTATCACCTATATGCCACCATTGTGTTATCATCGACTTGAGGTGATCTTATCAGTGTGTCTCCATGCTTACATCTTATGGATTATGCTATCATATTTCTCGGTGTATTCTTATATCTTACATGTTGCATGCATGTGCTTATAGGGACCTTGTGTTTTATATGACATCTCTTAGTGCTTATATGATCCATCTATATTACTTCTTAATCCCCGCCATTGTTAGCAACACTAGGGGCATCTTATTGCC